>LR738710.1:22732515-22756046 GCA_902687465.1 Secale cereale | reverse complement strand
CCCCCCCCCCCCCCCTCCCCCATTTTTGTATATTGATGTGTTTGTGCTCCTAAACAACTATTTGTCAATTTTCACATTACTTTTAGATGAAAATTTGGTATTTTTAATGGAACATATGTGAACTTGGTAAGATACTTCAACATGCCAATTCAGTATACTTATGATGTTAAGTGCAAACACCCACTCTTATGTATGAACCAACTTATAATGATTTCAATTAATTATATGTATACTTGTCTAATATCTTAGTGAAATTATGTGCCCGACGATGAGATATTTTTTTGAAAAGGTGGGTAAACCTTGACCTCGTGCCAAGTAGTGATGATGTTGTTAAGGTGACTAAAGATATTTCCAACGGGAGTGTGTGAATTACTTTGCTAGATTTGGTAAATGAAAGATTCTAGGAAGGCAAAGTTTAAGATGTACACAACAAGAAAAAAACACATTGTGGTATAAACATCACAAGTTTATGGTGTCTTCTTGATGTGTTCAGTTGAGAGTATACATGATGAGAGTAGGAAACTACATGGTATGTTTTTAGTTTTATTAATTGATCCATTATAATGAAAAAAATAGAATCTTAATCCATCAAGCAATAAACACCCAATATCCGATTTTGAAACAACGGGCAGTACATATAAATCAAGAAATATAAATAAATTTCCATTGTTATGGAAATATATTGAGCGAAGAATGACTCGCAGTCAGAATAAGACTAACATACAAATTTAGCTAGACTGCCCCTAGAGCCACTAGTTTAATCACTCGGAGCGAGGGAACCGGGCCTTTTGAAAGCACCAAGGAGAGACTAGATCCATTGATCTGTGTAACTTTGTTGCAGAATCATACCTTTGAAAGCATATATAATATTGGAATGATGTGAACGGTGAATCGAATCTGCCAGTAGGAAGATGTGAGCATATATTTTGTCAACCTCAGTTACGTCACCGAATCTGAGTGTGTATGACGTATATATGACCCTTTTAGTACAAATCGACCATACGAGGTATAGCGTGTGAGGTGTAAGTACATGTGTATAAGTCAATGACTAAACCGCGTCGCATTTATTTCTAGACCGATACAAATACAGTTCATGCGCTTATTTTTCAACATGATTAATACGAACAACGAGAAAATACCTCAAATAGTTTAGATTATTCAATGTACTTAATTCAACGCAAGAATGGCTTGACTAATTAGTCGGTGATCGTTGGCATCTCTCTCCCCATGATACCCATGTCTTGCCTAATTATCTCGAACTCATGCTATGCTTTTTTATTAATTGTTCCTAATGCTCATATGTGGCACCGTTTCTAACAGTTTTAGTAAAATATTTTATTGTATACTATGTAATTAATAATGAGAGATAATGAATTGTTTTTATCATAAATATAGTCTCTTCACACAATCCAATATTGAGGCATGACAATAAATACTCATTATCCCATTAAACTCACATAAATAGATCGGTAAAAGTGGAGCTATTGCATTAAATACTGCCATATATAGGAATACACATCAAATTTGCATAAAACTAATAACTAGGATACCTTTTGGGATCGACCTATGAGGAGTAACTTGTACCTATGTTTCGAAATATATAGATGACATTAGACCTCCTACAGTGGGGCATCATAACATAGCATGATACATTCTCATGCAATGGCAACTAGCCAATTGTTAACATGACATAAATTAAACGAGGGTATCATAATAAATGAGTTGCTAGTATGAATCATACATAGTAATAATGAGTTCATCTAACATACCAACATATGACACTGTGCACTATGAATATAGTATATGAAACTAAGTTATTATACTTCTGAATATCACAAATGTCAAGATGCAATTTAATTTGCTTGTTGTTATCATTTTTTGATAAATGATGTTTTTATTAACTCATTATATAACACAAAGGGGATACAAAGCATGATGAGTATACACCGGGCCTCCGCATGAATAGGATGCACACAACCAACATGATTCAAGCGCACAAAATAAAATAAAAATGTTGGCAAGAACAATATCATAGTGGATCAAAAACATGCTTAAGGTGAGGAGGGTGGAGGGTTTATTCGTAGACTATGTCGAACGTCAGTGGTCACCTACTCTAAACGCCTACAGACCGCCGTAACTAACGATCAATGTGCCAATCATTGTATAGTATACCAAAAATGAAGATTATGTGCTCACCTGTGCATAGAAGATAAAATTTTACAATTAAAAATTATGTCATTTTTACATAGTTAAAGTGGCCATAATAAGACAGACGCTCCCATCCATGAGTGTACTAAACTTGTGAGATGTACCATCGAGCCAGTGGCCATACATATTGACTCCGGTCGTGCGCGCTCATATTATCAGGCAACACGGCCTCAAGAGGGCGCGGCGCGAAGCTTCGATTTCTTATTGGTGTCATGGAACATGTCTATGTCAAGATTCCCATGGCATTTATAGAGGCGGAGAAAGTCATGGCGGCTATGATTGGTGGTCTTGAAGCTTTGGTGGAAGGGTGTATTGGATGCGATGAAGACTGTGTGCCAGGTGTTTGGTGCCTTACAACAACGGCCTCGACAGCGGCCTCGACAAGTGTACGTTAGGTGGTGCTCCTCGAGTACCGAGTCTCAATTCCCAGAGTGAAAACCCAAGGTCTGGCCTTATTGGTTGCACCTGTCAATGGCCTTGTAGAAGGCATTGTTTTTGGGTGAACTCGGACTTTCTCTGGGGTGAAAACCCAAGATCTTTGACCGGATAACGACAACGCTTGTGCATTGTTTCCTTCTTGGAGGTTTGATCTTGGAGAACCTCTTTTGTAATTCGGATGTTGTCTTCGGTGATAGTTAGAGTGCTGCTGATGCTAGTGATTCATCATCGTGGAGGGGTCTTTTTTTCCTTCTCTTTTCTCTATTTTCATTTTTGGTTGTGTGTATCCTGGATGCCTTTGGACATCCTGTAGGTACAGAGGCCGGGTGTAATTGATATCTTTGTAATATTAAAATATTTCCTTTGTCAAACAAGAAAATACCTAGAAATAGAATATATACTAAAAATATTTCCCATCACAAACCTAACGTACACTTTGTGTTTATGAAATTTACACATTCTCTTGTAGTTTTGTTAATTACTAGTCAAAGATTGACCCACTGTATACTTCTTGGAACGTCATGCAGCTAGGCAGTAGTCCCTCTACACTCATTAAACTTGATCAAACTATATATAGTGCAGTCAATAGCTAGCTCATCTCATCCTGGTCATTTTTCTTGCTTGTTTGATCTACACTCAAGTCAGGAGAGTACTTCCGTGGACAGTCTAGCTAGCTAGCTCGCTTCCGCACCAATTAGCTTGATCAACGACGCAAAATATCAACAGATCCACCGACATGATTGGCAAAAAATATACAAGTTAATTAACCACTTGCGCAATCGCATCGTTTACTTAAGCACTATAAAGTACCCGTCCAACCCTTCACACACGGAGCACTCACCTCCTCTTACACTCAGTTTAGCAAGCAAGCTTAATAGTCAATGGCAGGCACCAAAGTTTTAGCTATGGCTTTTGTTGTTCTCTTGGGCATTGGATTAGCCAGGGCTGGGCGGGTGTCCAGGCTCTCCGACGCTCAAGGGAGTGGAGGGGGCGGGGGTGGTGGAATTGTGGACGGCAGTGGGTCAGGGTCAGGGAGCGGCACCGCGTCCAGCCGGGTCGTTCCAAATGAAGGCCATGCGAGTGCTGGAGCCACCCATGCAGTCGCCGGAGCTGGAGGCAGCGGCGGTGGCGCGAGCCAGTACCGTGGATCCGGAAGCGGAGCCGGGCATGGCTCCAGCGCCGCTTCTAGCGAGTCAACCGGAGGAGTATTTGTTGCTTTCCCTGGACGTTCTAGCGCTGATGGTACCGGCAGCGGTGGTGGCGGAGGACAAGCCGGAGGTTACGATGGATCGAGTGGTCATGGAGAGGGCACTGGCACCGGCTCCGGTTCTAGCTCCGCCAAGTCTACCTATTATGGAACAGAGGATGCAAATGCAAGTGTTAAGGGTAGTGGAGGTGGCAAAGGAGGCGGGGAAAATGGTGGGAGCGGCCGTGGCGGTGGGAGCGGATCCGGAAATGCCGAAGCAAACCCTTAATAAGTTGCCTTTTCGATATATGGATGAGTGTTTCAAGTTGTCGCAATCATTTATGTTTTGCTTTTTATCTCTCCCGCTAACAAGGAGAATATGGTTTCTTCCATGTACACTTGTCTTATGATCATAGAAATGAATAAAAATGTTGCCTTTGTTTTAACTATGAATCTGGACATGCAATCTGAAAACGGACAAGAAAGACAATGTTAATCTAATGTTTCATATAAATTACCAATAGGTGTTGACTTCAAATGAACTGTTTTCAGAAGAAAAAAACACTCTCTGCGGCTGTCATAAGTGGTTTCATTCGAATTTGACAAGTGCTTAGCGTCGCCCTTCTCTCCAACTCCAGCCTTTCCATCCTTCGTTCTTGTTCCCTCCATCAGCATCTTTTGTAGCTTTTTCAATAATGCATCAAGATAATAAAATAGGCACACCCAGTTTCTATATCCACACGATGCGAATACCCTATGAAGACATTGATTATGTGCATAATAAATTGTTCCAAGTGAACATTGACACCCAACAACAAACTTTAACTTCAAAACCCACCTTTCAAAACCGAGAGAAGTGCATATTTGAACCCAGAACACAAGGCCCGAGTTGAATTTCTATTGTAAAAAAGATAAATTTGAATTTATGCCATTTTTTAAATCTGCTTGACAATAAAGTCTGAAATTTCCCCAGATTGGCCAGCATCTAGTGTTGATTTTACGTGGATTTTTTTCAATTTTATCTGAACATTTTGATTTTTTTTGGTCAAAAATGAGTTGAAATTGAATTTCTATTGTATTTTCTAAATCTGTTTGCCAATAAAGTGTGAAATTTGCCCAGATTGGTCAGCATGGTAGTGTTGATTTTACAGATTTTTTTCAGACTTTGAATTCGTGATAAAAAATTGACAAGAAGGGTCTGAAATTGAATTTCTAATGTATTATAAAATCTATTTGTTAAAAGTGTGAAACCTTAGATTTACAAATTTTTTTCAATTTTTGTGGGCACTTTAATTTTTTGGTGAAAATTTGATAAAAATTGAGTGTTGGCGTGGCTATTGCGTCCCGGACCATTCGGTCAGATACCTGCCACGTATGCCAAAACCACCTTTAGGCCAAGTGAGATGGGTATTGTTTAAATGGATTTGAGAGTGGAGGGTTGTGTTCTAACCTGTATTGGAGTTTGGGGTGGTAAATTAAACTAGGAAGCGAGTTCAGAATTGAAATATGCACTTCCCTCTTCATACCCCTAACTCCTTGCAAAAAAGGATAACCCGAAATACTGAACCGCATGCACCAACAACACCATACCCAACCACTGAATGCCATATCAGAGGATCTCACCGCATTGAACATGTTCAACAAAACTCCAAACAACGCCTCCAACCAGAAATCAACACGTGCATGCCTTTATTTTAAATCAAACAAATATGGGATCTTCAGCCCGAGGCTCTAGAATCTGTACCTGAAGATCATCACTAGACAGAAAGTCCTGATTGTGTTGTCACCCATGCCGACAATATCATACAAAGTAGCCTATACTTGAAGCGAAAACTAGGGCAATTAACCGCCAGGCGGAGTGATGAACACAAAAAGTCACAACGCGCTATTAGGGAGATATTATTATTTTTGCAGCAAGAGGAAGAAAACCTCTTGGGAACAGTCTAAGCCCAAGATTATGAAAAAAAATTGCTTACTTGGATTGGAGGTATGATTTAAGTGTAGAATTTTTTTTGAACTTATTTTCGTGTGCGGTTCGGTTCTGAATACTTGTTGAGAAAGTTCATCAGTATTTAAGTAAATACCCTATCTTTTTTTTTTTTCATGAAAATCTCCAAGCTTTACCAACCAGGGCCTGCCATACTCTTAACGGGCTCTAATCGAACCGGGCCGCACATACCTTGGGTACAGGTCCGTTGCCCGTTGCCTTGCCTGCCCACCAGCCTTCCTTTCTTGCCGCAAAAAAAAAAGCCTTCCACTCTGCCCTAAAAAAAAAACCCGGCCATCCTCTCGCTGTCGTCGTCTTCGTCTGCCCCCACACCGCCGCTCCGCCCGGCCGCCGTCTCCAGCTTCGCCCCCCGTCCGGTCGCTCGCTGGCCCCATCCCGCCTCCGGGGCAGAGTCGACTGGAGATCTGCACTTGATTCGCCTATCTCGTCGGTAAGCCAGCTCGTCCAAGGCCTGATTCCAAAGCATTTTGCTCGTCGTGTTCTCTTTCCCCCGCTCCTGCCAAGTAGAAATCGATGGACTGTGCTAGGGTTTCGACATTTGGGGGGTAATTATGCAGGCGGCGTTGATGTAGTGTCAGGAACTTGCCGGTGGGGGGGGAATGGATCAGCTCGCCTGTGCAAAGATGAAATTTTTGGGGGAACAATTGCTTGACCCAATCCCCTACTTGTTAGGGCCTGTTTCCGCCAAGCAAGCTCCTGCAGCCGCAGGACAGGATGGCCTCCGTCTCCCAGGACGAGCTTGCCCTCCTCTCTGGCAGGGAGCTCGTGACCCACCTCGCCAGCTCCTGCCTCAGGCCCGACTTTGAGGCGGTGGCGCGCGTCCTTGATGCGCGGGAACGCAAGCTCGCCAAGGACAAGGCCGCGCTAAAGGCCGTGCTCGCTGACCTCGACGCTGCGAGAGCACAGGAGCGCGAGGTCGCTGAGGCCAAGTCCAAATCGGCGGCCGTCGTCCTGCGTAAGAAGTACGAGGCGGCCTTGGACTCGCGCCGCCGACCGCTCGACAGTGCCAAGGAGGCGGCACGCCTGCTTGGGGGCTCGGTACGTCGGGACGAGTCGCGTGTCGAGGAGGCGAATGAGGGGGAGGTGGAAGATCTCGACGATACTGACCTCTATGTGCCTGACTGCGTGTGGGAGAGGCGCGGTGGCGGTGGGATGGAATGCGACGGAGTAAGGAGAGGCACAATGGCGGCGAGGCGGAATGCGGCCGTGGCAGGGGAGGCGCGACGGCGGGCGGCTGTCGCCGTGCTGGAGGAGATGGGCCCTGCTCAGCTCGGGCAGGGTGAGGGGTGAGTCATGTTTCTTGCTCTAAGTTGCCCAGTTTGATGAATTGCCATAAGGGCAAGGTGATCTTTTCACTTTTGTGACTAGTTAGTCATTGTGCTTAAAAACTGCTTAAGCGTGCAAATGTGGTTTTAGCCAAGTGGTAAGTGCTACTCCCTCTGTTCACAAGCATAAGATGTTCTAACTTTTTTCTGAATCGGATGTATATAGACATGTTTTAGTATGTTTATTCGTTCATTTCAGTCTGTATCCACTATCCAGTCGGTACTGAAATATCCAAAACATCTTATATTTCTGAACGGAGGGAGTATACTTTATTAATATAATGTACAAGGTGGTATATGTCAAGTGCCAAAGTAGAAAGTGATATATGATCAAATTCGCCTATCAAATACTGTTGTCCACAGAATAATTACTGCAATGAACAGTCATTTTGCTTCTTTCAGATCGAATAGGAAGACAGCAACGGGTTTGGAGAACCTCAAGAAGAGCCGAGAGATGTCGCTAGGCTATGCAGAGAAGCTGTCTTACCGAGAGGATGTGGGCACTGTGGGCATGCCTGAGAAGTTTGACTCCCCCAAACTCCTCCAAGGGAAGGTTGATTATTTTTCCTACTTCCAAACCCTTTTTCCGTTTTGTTTGCTCAGGCTGTAAGTGACCTGTTGTGTAGGGCTTTATGCTTCCCTTTTGTTAGGCTAATTATTTCTTGCTTTTTTTTGGGTGCTATTAGTTATGAACTTATGATTGGCTAAGAATAAAGAGAGGAATATTTTTTACCGTAGCGTTCTTTTTTGTGGTTTGTGCAATCAAGACCCATGTGTGCCACCGCTATAAAATTAATAGTGTTGGAGAAGTTGTGGTTAGATAAGTTCGATAAAAGAATATCAAATTTGAAAACAATCATGTCATGAAAGAACCAGTGTTTTGGGGAACTGAGTAGCTACTGCATTGCAAAATTATATCGCGTTACCATTACATTGGTTTTATAGTTGAATAAATGAAGGAAATATATATTGAGGCTGTGAAACTTGTTGGGCCTACAATTTCGTTGGTTGCAGGGTTTCTAACCTTGTGTGATAATTTCAGGCAGAACATGCCCCCTGCACACCCTCCGGTATGGTCTCTAGTGCAAATACCATTCCCTCATACGGAGGAGTTGTTTGTAGTCTAATCCAGGAGTCTAGTTACCAGGTACTGAAGGGCATAAAGTGTTTAAAGAACAGGGAAAACTAACTTCAGATCTCATTGTTATTTTTACAAGGGCGTTTTCTGATGTTGAGGAGAAACCACCAGATTGAAACCATTATTGCCAACAATTATGACAAATGTTTTTTCGGGGGGTGGGTGGGTGGTGATTTTGTCCTATTCACTTGTAAAACTCCGTGTTATGGCATGAAGTTATTATCTTACTACTTAACATTCTTTTCTGAAGATAACATTTGTTTAAATGTTCATTTTGCTGGATTATGGTGCAGATAGAAGAGCTTGCAGTTATGGTACAAAAGGTTGGGTTGCCATCAATGAATGCCAATTAAATTTGTAGTCATGTTTTATATGTAGCATTATCAGTGAACTAGCCCTGATTGTTTCAGAGTAAGCATCTAGTGGTGTTTACCGGAGCAGGAATATCAACTTCATCAGGAATACCTGATTTCCGAGGCCCAAAGGGTGTGTGGACTCTGCAGGTAGGCTCTGTTGCTTCTTATTATGGTTCCCTTCCATGCATGAATCTGTTTTTCTTTAGATTATATTGCGATGCTTGACTGCAAACATGATAAATTTTAATTGACTTGAGTGCAGTGTATTTCATGTTTAAATGCATGATTTGTGGATCAGTTAGTTTCCTTATTGTTATCCGACTTAGGTACCCTCAAAAGCTTTATGTAATTATGAAGTTTTACCATGTTAGTGAACCATACTTATTCATGTAGTAGTTATTATCATAAGCCAGGTGCTACATTTCATGATAAACCATTATTTGAATAAATAATCAGTTTTATATATATCACATTTGTTTTGTAGCGTGCAGGAAAAGGTGTTCCTGATGCTTCACTCCCATTTCACCGAGCTGCTCCAACCTTGACTCATATGGCATTGGTTGAATTGGAAAGAGCAGGTCTCCTAAAGTTTGTCATAAGCCAGGTGCATAATTCAACTGAATGTACTGTATATGGGCTTCGTATTGGTGTATGTGTCCACTACCAATGACTTGCTATTATAAGGTTAATTCTTAAGGATTTATATGCTCCGGGTCACTTGTACAAGTTTAACTCTTAGGGAACTTTGCTCCAGTTAACTATTATAAGGTCAATTCTTAGGAAACTTTTGCTCTGTTGCAAAATTAGTTATATGAGCTGCAGATATTTATTAGTACTAAAAGTAGACTTATAATATACCAGTTTGAATATTTTAGCTCAAGTTTTGTGTTTCACAGATTTTGCTGCTAAGTATGTCCTCTGTTACAATATTCTTTTTGTCGTGAACAAATTGCTTAATTTACCAGAATCGTATTTATGCTATCCATGTAATTTGAGCTTGTGGAGGTTGTGTTTGCCAGAATGTTGACAGCCTACATTTGCGTTCCGGCTTCCCAAGGGAGAAGCTGTCTGAATTGCATGGGAATTCTTTCAAGGAGGTCTGCCCATGCTGTAGAACGGAGTACGCTTTATCTTACCCTGCTTTTATAATACGTTCTTAGGGAAACACCAAAAATAGTATCTTTTTCTTCTGTTGGTTTATTCAGATAGCTCTTCCTGAATCCCTCCTCTGTATGAAGGTACCTTCGTGATTTTGAAATAGAGACAATAGGACTGAAGGATACTCCAAGGCGTTGTACAGACAAGAACTGTGGAGCTAGACTAAAAGATACAGTTCTTGATTGGGAGGTACACACTACGAGCTACAATGTTAATCTCGATGTGTTTTACCAAGAAAATGCTACTAAAAATTCTGTTAGACAATACATGATATTACTATTTTAGTGTTGCACTTGCTGAATCTCTGCTACAAAATTTGTGTGTCTATATTCTAATATGGTTATAGTTGCCTCAAAGCCCACAAATATCCCATTTTGAAATCGATCACTAAAGACAGTATTGCCTCAAAATTACCTTCGAGATTTACAAGCTAGGATGATACTTGTTGAATTTTCTTGATTATTATAATATGTTTGCTATAAGTACTTTTTTATGTGTAGTGTACTCAAAATAAAATGTTTAACAGTGGAAAGGTATTTATGTCACTATCTCCAGGCAAAATGTTTTAACAATGAAAAGAGAGACAGAAAGACATGAACTGTTGCGCATCTTCTTTGAAATTGTCTCAGTTCATTAATAATTCCACTGATTTCCAGGATGCGTTACCTCCTGAGGAGATGAATTCTGCTGAGGAGCAGTGTCGAACAGCCGATCTTGTGCTATGTCTAGGAACTAGGTTTGTCATCACACAATAGATGCAGTTTTCTTCACAGTTTCCTTCTTCCTTAATGAAATCATTATGGTCACAAACACTGTCACTTGCCAACAAATGTTACTCGTTTAATGATAAATCCTCCAAACTCTTTGCCACATTATTATATATATCATGGAGGCAAATAACGAGGGGTGCATACTTACTGTATCTAGTTGCTGTACTTTTTTTTTTTTAGTTTGGGAAACTGTCCAGGTGCCATTTGCTTCAAACTGTTTTCCAATACACCAAACAAACAGTTTTTAGTAAGCATGATTCTCATGTTTAATCTGGGAAAAATCAATTGCTCGATTAATAGTTGTACAAAAGTCTATGTAGATGCATCAAAATTTGAATGCACTATTAGTTATATGCATGTATGATTAACCATGCCAGAAACTGCAATTTTAGTATATCATAGTTAGAACTTACGCTCCCTGTTTCTTTTCCGATGTGCTTGGAAGAGTGGCTTTGTGTAGTTCCCCCTTTCATGGAAATCTGACGCTAGGATAGATCCTGAGGATGGTGCACGACTATTGGCTTGAGCAAACGGTCACATGTACAACTACCACCATCCTTCACCTAAGTTGCAAAGATTATCTATTCATTTGGCATGGCTAAATAAGCACCCCAACCACCATCACTATAGTGTCTGGCGCCGAGAATGGGAAGTGAGAAAAACAGCACTGCAGTGGGCATGGTTGTAGCCTGTACCAACTGTGTAAAAAATGCTTGCCAACGATACATGTTATTTTCTCTTGAGGAAGCGCAAATAGCTTTGCGTCTTGATGCATAGATAGGTAAGGAAAGTTATTTACAAGATCAAGATGGGCAACAACCAGAATGAAATACACACATCTTTCAAGAATGCAAAGCTTTTCATCAGGCTGTTGTATGTCGAAGCTGCACCAAAAAGACATCCTAGATTTAGATATAATGGTCAGTGACCTAAGCTGCTGCATGAGACCGACCGATACCAGTCTGTGCATCCCTAGTTCTACTTCAACGAGTGATCTAGTCCTTGCTCCTTCAAAAGAATTGAGCTTTGATCTGGATGAAACTATAGTCTGACTAATATTTTCCAGTTACTTTTGATGCATCAAAAGATAAATGCATGATTGAGTCTCAACATTCTTCATGTGCTGCCATGTTGCAGTGCAGTGCATGTTTATCATATATAGTAGTCAAGAATTTGAGATCCTCTATCTCCTCCCTTTCTGCGCATGGACTGTGCTACTGATATTGCCATATACTTGTTGTTTTTGCCTATGATCCAGTGAGAGGCATTGTGTCCTATCTCCCTCTCATTTAATCAATCTGACCATTGTTGCTTGTGTTAGTTTTTTGGGGTAGCAGGTTGAACATTTTTTATGGTATTCTGTTCTTGTTTCTTTTCTAATATCTTGTAATGTGCAGCTTGCAGATTACTCCTGCATGTAATATGCCTCTGTTGTCAATCAAGAATGGGGGAAAGGTTGCTATTGTTAATCTTCAGGTGCACAGAACTAAATACAAGCATATTGTTGTCTTTCTTTTAAGTATGGACGAAAGAGAAGCACTAACTTGCATGCTTATCTCTGTTTTATATACATATTGTACTTACGATATAGGCAAATTTTGTTACAAATCAGTCAAAAATATTAATGCTACGTCTGCACTTTTTAAAGTTGGGAATTTTTTAAGTAGCACCAAACTATGTTTCAACTCTTATATGCCACCATATACTGTTTACCTCTGTAAATGACTGAGACACCGTCAGGCCATTTTAGAAAATTGAAGTGTTGTTTATTTGCCTCTTTTCGTTAGGCCTCACTAAACTTTGTGATTCAAGACACTTAAATATAAAATCTGAACAGTTCAAAAATTGAGGTTTTGAATTCAAGTTTGACTCTGGAACTTATTTTTGAGACATGGCATTTAGAACTTCCATTCCTGATTCAGTCCAAAGGTGTGAACTGAAGGAGATGATTTTCCATGTTTATGATTTCCTAGGAACTGGTTTTGCAGCCTTAACAGGTGCAATATGCCGATTAAATATTTAAATTTGAACAAAGGATATTTACCTCATTTGAAGTCTAATAAATAATGCTCTAAAATGGAATATAATGAATGAAACACTGTTTGCTTTCGCATATAAAGAACACCAGCGCAATATGGGATAGCAAATCCAAAATACTGCAACTTTGTAATGGCATTTGATAAACCTGCAATAAGTATGCATTCTGATTGCTTTGCAAAATCTTCTCTTTCAGGCAACTCCGAAAGATAAAAAGGCAAGCCTTGTCATCCATGGGCTTGTGGATAAGGTGGCTGTTTCTGTTCAGTTTCCTTTGTTGCTATTATATGTCTCCTTGCTATAGTAATTTAACCGCATCAACACAGGTCATTGCTGGAGTGATGCGCATTCTGAGTCTGCGCATTCCTCCATATATACGTACTGACTTCATTCAACTTCTTCTTCGGCACACAGTGAAAAGTAGGGTTGTCTCACCATTTCTTAAATCTTTATCCTTACCTAGCTCTGTAAAATTCTAGTAGATACATAAACCAGTCAAGGTCAGTGACAAAACTGAATGTTGGCATCATCAAAACTGCCTCAGTAACAAGATTTTGAGCAACTGAAGATGATAAATTCTTTGCAAACTTATGGTCACCATATAAACAGTGAAACTATGAAGTGTGGTATATAAATTTCTGTATGGTGTCCTTCACAAATTGGAAATGAATTTTGATTTCTTATTAAGTTCCTTGTGTGCAACTATCATTGGACAGCTAAATGCTTTAACTGGCTTTGTATGAAAATGGGTTTAAGCACCCGCCTCTCATACTGCATTATCTCTTTCTTCTATTCAGAGAAATGTGTAAGATGGACTCTGCGAGTAACTAGCGTTCATGGCATGCGAGCACCATTGTCATTTCTTCGGTCAATCGAGGTTATTCAAAATAATATATCCACACTGTTGTGTACTAGTATGCTTATTTTATGCCATTAAATGCTCCTGTAAGGACTAAGGAGATAATATTACATTAACAGGTTGATGAAAGTCTAGTTTTCGTACTTCCGTTACTGATATATGGTAAAAAAAATTCTTATTCATCAACAGGTTTCCTTTCCAGACAGATCTGACATGAAGCCTGTAGTGCTTATGGAGCAACCATTTTCTTTGCAGAGGTATATTCGAGATTGCAAAGTCCCCCGCCCAATATGTGCCAACTAATCATGTAGAGAGAAATGTTTCAATTTTCAAATATTTTGTGCTATGCTTCACATCAGGAAATTGCCTACTTCTGTAGGGAAACATCAATGACTAGCATATTTTCCATGTTGCTGACATTGAACTTCAGTGATGGTTGTGGCTGCTCAAGCTCGTCAATTGAATGCCATGTTAATTTCCAGGTTAGCGGCTGCTGGAAACCTTTATCTTCTGACTTTGCTGCCCAAGGTTGATTGTGTAGTTTTAAACTTTTGCAACGAACTAGGAGCAGGAGAGGTTAGGTGGTTAATGTGATAGTGCCTTTGTTTTTTGCGTGTTCTGAACTTCTGATGCAACATGGTTATCAAAACCCTGCAGACCTTACGGACAGCCATCCTATCCCTCACTTACGTGTGGACATGTGTTCAGGGAAACAGGGAAACTGAAAACTCTTATTTGTCCAATCTCCATATTAGCATCAATATTCCAGTGCACATAAGTTTGCCCCCATTCCTTTTGTACTGCATCCTGCTCAGATCCAGAGTTTTCGGAAACTGGCTGGTGCTATTGTAAAGAGGTGTAATTTAAGAAATACCATTGCAATTGTACATGACTGATCATAGCTACTCCAGAGAGCTAAATTTGTGGAAACACCCTCTTCGTCCATTTTCTTTCGTATGTGAAATGATCAAATGAACCTATTTTTCTCGACTACTTGGCACCTTTATGTATATTATTCATTTTTGGAGTGGTTATTTTGCATAATGCCTTGTCAACATGTTGGGTAACATCAAGTGGATCTGCCATTTTGCTTACCATACAATTTCAATGGCATCCGTGCAGAAGCTAAAGGAGAGTTTTGTTAGAGATAGAAGCCTAGTCCTGCAGGAGTTGAAGTGCACTGCAGAGCGCCAGTCTCGTGCCGGGCAGCAATCGATTCTTGAAAGGGAGAGTCTGCCAAGAGCCGAGACATCTGTACACGCGTTTGTGACCAACATTATCAGGTACGACGCTGAAGATCTCAAGGTGGCTGATCCTAAGGGTAGTTGGATGAACAACAACAGCAGTACCAGCAGCAACCTTGCAAAACGGCTCGTGGAAGGTGCTAGTGGCTACTCCGCCTCGACAAAGAAGCTAAAGTGCTAGGACCGGCTGCATCAAGTTTTCTGATACTTTTGTTTGGAGTAGTTATATGACTTGGTACATGTGTGAGAAGTTTACAGTAGCAAGAGTGGTGCAGAGAGTTAGATGAATGGGTGAAGGGAAGGTGGAACATCTTTTCGTTGATAGCGATGCGACCAAAAATGTAAACTGGCTGAGTCTTGGTTGAGTCTTTTTCTTGTCTTTTCCTGTAAAGGAAGTCGAGAAACTTGTGAAATGTTGATATCGTTGATATCCAATTGGAACTGGAGGTCAGGTTAATGGTACTGGATGAAAACAGGGTTTTCAGAACAGTCCCAGTGAGCATACATCACTGCTGCATCCTCTGCAGTGCTTGGTGGAATTCTTGTGGTTTTATCCCCTATAGGTCCAACTTGTCATGGCACTGTAGTTCTGTGTTTGTAGTTCCCTATTGCCTTTTAAACAAGCCTGTTGTGGTTTCGCAAACTTTGGTGTCGTAGTTTCACTGACCGAGAGAGATTCAGTCAACTTGAAGATTGCTTTGACAACGAGCTGGATTTGTAAGGAATGGTTATCATCTCCTGTGAAGCAAACTATTTGATGCTTACTCGACTGTGTGTTGTTCTAATCCCGAGATCAAACAATACAAACTTACGGGCACGTTGTAACTGTCAACTTCTCGTTTGAGAGTAGCCATGTCGATCCTCCATTCAAAGCTAAGTTGAGCTTCTGGGTAAGTTTTACCACCTTACATCATTCGCATGGCCCTGAGGACTTTTGCTCCAGCCATAAGAAAACTTGCAAATTATTCTCCCCTATAGTATTATAAACTTATAATACCCATGAAGTTCCACATATTTGAGATGCTTATTTAGGCAGAAAATTGTATCAACTTCTGATTGCCACCGTCCAAATGCATCGTTATCCTTGCAACCATAGGTGAGGCACGGTGATCCAGCTCATATTCCGTCCTGAAAATTTACACACTTGTATCATTTCATTTTTTTTTTTGAAACGTTTTGATCATTTCAAATTCGACCTCCATGGAGGTTGTGCTCCATTCAACATTCTCACAATTGCCACTGTGTTATAGCAACTTATCGTCTGATGCAACCAATTTGGCAAATTAACCAATGCCTAATATTTCCAATGGTAAAAGCAAGTGATCTGCCATTTTCTTTAGAGTGGTATGTATCATGTGGTTATGTGATATGCCAAAACTTAGTTGTTCAACTATAAGGAACAATATGAAGGGAAATTTGGTGAACTATTAATCTGATATATAACCGTCTGCTATATATGTAAGAGTGCATGAAGGCTATATTGCCTCTAGGTCACCAACTAAAATAGGAACGGCGCGTCCTTACAGTTTGTGCGATCAAATAATACAAACCTTACGAACGTAACTCTCAATGTCTTGTCGATTAGTAGCTATGGCGCTTCTCCATTCAAAGCTAACTTGAGCTTCCGATGAAGCTTTACATGTGAAAATAGCTGGAAGCGCATGCTTGATGCAGGGGCGCGTACGTGTTAATAAAGGGGCCAAGGCTGGCGGCTTGCAGGTAGTTAGGGTTAGGTTAGGTGTGGATTGATCTCCAAGCTAACTATAGGATCATATCTCAACAACCTAACCTATCCTAACAATGTACAACATACGCACACCACTCCCTAAGCTACCACGGTTCATAACATTACCGACATACATTACAATGTTTAACACTTCCCCTCAATCACAACTGTCTAAGTTGAGATTGCGTGTGAAGACCTCCAGCTGCCGCAGTGATAGTGGCTTAGTGAAGCCATCCGCCACTTGATCACCAGTAGGAACAAAACGAATATTCAAAAGCTTGTTTGCAACCCTTTCACGGACAAAATGATAATCAATTTCGATGTGCTTTGTCCTAGCATGAAAAACAGGGTTGGCAGAAAGATAGGTAGCACCAAGATTGTCACATCAAAGTGACGCTGGAGGTGGTTGACGAATGCCCAATTATGTTAACAGATTTTGTACCCAAATGATCTCAGCAGTGGCATTTGCTAAGGCGTTATACTCAGCTTCAGTACTCGATCTGGACACGGTAGCTTGCTTACGTGCACTCCAAGAAATCAAGTTACCACAAAAAAAGACTGCAAAGCCTCCAGTGGACCTTCGATCATCGGGACAACCTGCCCAGTCTGCATCTGAGAAGGCACTGACAAGCGTAGAATCTGACTTAGCGAGCTTGAGACCATGACTCTTGGTTGCCTGAAGATATCTAAGAATTCTTTTTACCGCTGTCCAATGAGTACTAGTAGGAGCGTGCAGGAACTGGCAAACTTTGTTAACGGAGAAACAAATATCCGGTCTGGTTAACGTCAAATACTGCAAAGCTCCTACAACACTCCTGTACCTGGTGGAGTCCTCAGCTCCAAGCTTCACACCATCATAAAGAGACAACTTCTCTGAGGTGGATAAAGGGGTTGGAGAAGGTTTGCATCCTTTCATGCCCACTCGCTCAAGGATATCCTGTACATACTTTTCTTGAGATAGAACAATGCCACGAGGAACATGCTTTACCTCAATCCCAAGGAAAAAAATGAAGACTGCCCAAATCCTTGAGCGCAAAGTCCATGCGCAAATCCTTAAGAAGTGCATCAACTGCTTGACTGGAGGAGCTGGTGACAATAATATCATCAACATAAATGAGCATAAAGATAGTTATTCCATGTCGATGATAAAAGAACAATGAAGTGTCTCCCTTGGAGGCAGAAAACCAAATGGACTGCAACTTGGAGTACAAACGATAGTACCAAGCTCGAGGTGCTTGTTTCAATCCATAGATTGCTTTATCAAGCTTGCAGACATGCCGTCGCAAAGCTGAACTCTCATACCCAGGAGTCTGCCTCATAAACACTTCTTCTTCCAGAACACCATGCAAAAACACGTTCTTAACATTTAGTTGTCGCATGCACCAATTTTGAGATATTGCAACGGAAAGAATTAACCTGATAGTAGCAGCTTTGACCACATGGCTAAAGGTGTCCTCATAATCAATTCCGTACCTTTGCTTAAAACCTTTGGCCACAAGACGTGCCTTGTACCTGTCAATGGTGCCATCAGACTTCCGCTTCACCTTGTACACCCATTTGCAGTCAATGACATTCCTCCCTCTAACTGGAGGCACCAGGCGCCACGTGTGATTAGCAATAAGAGCAGAAAATTCCTCATCCATGGCTTGTTTCCACTTGGGATCTCCCAGAGCATCGTGCAACGTCTTCGGTTCACCTGTGGCACAGAAAGAGCCCCAATGAACACACCAATCATTATAAACCTTGGGTTTAGCAATACCACTCTGTGACCGAGTACGGGGACGAGCGGGAGGAGGCGGAGCTGGCCGAGCTTGCTGGAGCTGAAGTCGGTTGTGCGTGAAAGAGACGGCGGAGTCAGATGAGGCGGACGCAGGCGCAGAAGATCCTGAATTCTCTGCCTGCAGAGAAGCAAACAGATCTGGTGTGGCAGCCAATGACGAACGGCCACTTGGCAATTCCGGAGTGGGCACAGGGTGGGAGGGAATCCGCGCCACACCGGGTTCCGGGCTCCCAGCCCCGCGATCGCCATGTGGGCCTCGCCCAGACGGCCCGCCAGGAGAATGCGCACCGTCCCACGTGGGGGACAGCGTGTGGGTCGGCCCGCCAGGGGACATCGCCCCGGTGCGCTCGCGTGGCCCGCCTGGCCGCCCGCCGCGAGGAGACAGCGCCTCGGTGCGCCCGCCTGTCCTACCTGACCGCCCGTCTGGCCCGCCTGACTGCACGGATCTCGACGTGGATTTGCTGGCCGCGTCAGAGGGCACGGATCCCGTGGTGGATCCTGCTGCGGCAACTGATCCCGAGAGATCTTGTGGATCTTCTGTGGAGCTCTCTGTTGGCTACATAAAATCATACGAGTTTTCGCCAAAAATTTCAACATGATCCTGCTCTGTTTCCTGCACACTTTCAGCTGGGCTATTGGCATTAGGCATAGGCATATGATCAACAGCAAAATCAGCTCCCACTTGAGCAAAACTAGGTGACGGTAAGAGGTGAGATGGCAAAAGTAGTAACTCCTTGCGAAGTTGAGCACCGGCGTTGGGGTGGAGTTTGGCGAAAGGGAAAACTTGCTCATCAAAGACAACGTCGCGAGAAACATAGACACGGCCAGAAGAAATATTGAGGCACTTATAGCCTTTGTGAGGAGTGCTGTATCCTAAGAAGGCACATTGCTTGGACCGAAATTCGAGTTTGTGTTTGTTGAAAGGACGCAGGTTGGGCCAAACAGCACAACCAAAGATGCGAAGAAAAGAATAGTTGAGTTTAGTGCCAAACATCTTTTCTAGTGGGGTTTGGTTCTTGATAACTCTACTAGGAACACGATTAATGAGATAGACTGCCGTGAGGAACGCTTCGTCCCAAAATTTGAGCGGCATGAAGGCATGGGCAAGTAGAGAGAGACCAACTTCCACTATGTTCCTATGTTTCCGCTCCGCGGAGCCGTTCTGTTGGTGAGCATGGGGGCAAGAAACATGGTGTGTGATGCCAATGCGTTCAAAAAAGGAGTTCAACCGTTGGTATTCCCCACCCCAATCGATTTGCATGGCAATAATCTTGCGATCAAAGAGACGTTCAACATGAGCTTGAAAAAGACGAAATTTCTCAAAGACATCAGATTTATTTTTGAGCAAATATATCCAGCTAAACTTGCTAAAATCATCGATAAAACTGACATAGTATTTCTGTCTTCCTATAGAAACGGGTCCAGGACCCCAAACATCTGAAAAAATAAGCTCTAAATGAGCTGTAGACTCACTAGTTGAACGAGAATAAGGTAACTGATGGCTCTTGGCCATCTGACACGCATCACACACCAGAAGATGATCTTGTTTATTGGAGACAGGAAGATTGAAGTCGCGGAGAATCTTTTGGACTACCAGAAGAGCGGGTTGCCCTAGGCGCTTGTGCCACCGCGAGGTGGATGGCTTGATGGCAGCAAAAACTTGACGTTGAGGGGCACTTTGCCGTCCGGTCACGGGGAACAAACCCCATCTACTCTTGTTTTGCATAATTGTTCTCCGGGTAGCCTGATCCTTAACAAGAAAGAATTCAGGGTGAAGTTCAATAAATACGTCATTATCACGCATAAGATTATAGGCAGAAAGGAGGCTTTGATCGGCATTAGGAGCATGGAGAATATTGTTCAAGTGCAAGGAACCAGAGGGGGTAGATAGTACTAATGACCAATATGCTCTATATCCATACCTTGACCACTAGCCGTGCGGATTTGATCGGTGCCGGTGTAGCGATCGCGGACATCTAGCCTCTCCAGCTCGCCTGTGACGTGGTCCGTGGCGCCAGTATCCAGGTACCAGTTAGTATCCACGCCATAGGAGTGGGCAGAGTTAGCAATGCGAGAATTGCCGCCCCCGCCACCGCCACCACGCCCACCATTGTCGCGTCCACCACCGCCACCACTTCCAGCGGGATTACAGACGTTGTTGTTGAAGCTTTTTTCGAACCGTTTCTTGCAGCGCCACGCACCGTGGCCCTCTTCCTTGCAGATTTGACAGCGTTCGCGGTCACCGCGATCACCTCCCTGTTGACGCGGCGCACCACCTCCGCCACCATTCCCTGAGTTTTCGGGGTAGTTGCCGTCGCCGTAGCCACCGCGTCCGCCGCCATAACCGCCCCGACCACCCTTTGCAGCTAGGTTGGCGGAGTGGTGAGTGGTGTAGGCGGCGTGCTGGGCAGCGATCCGGGCCTCTACAGATAGCAGTAGATAAAAAATTTTGCTGGGACCGATCGGCCGATCGGTGGCAGCGTGCGTGGAGATGGAGGTGACGAACTCGTTGTAGTCAGGCTCGTGCATGAGTCCCTCGAGGATGTGCGAGACGATGTCGTCCTCTTCCAGGGGCTTTCCTGCAGCAGCAAGCTCATCCGCTAGCCCCTTTGTGATGGCCTGGCTTATTAGGGATGATAGACTACTCATATCAATAAGGAATTTCTTCTTTTCCGGGAGCCCATTCGGATAGAACTCCAAAGTTAAGCGTGCTCAACTTGGAGTAGTTTCAGGATGGGTGACCGACCGGGAAGTTGCTCCCGGGTGCGCACGAGTGAGGACAAAGTGCGCAGAAAAGACTAATATTGATATGTGGGGCCAGTCTAGATCCCGCCAGGAGTAACGACCACCGGCGGGTGTGTCCGGAGCGTTACAAGTTGGTATCAGAGCCGACCCTCGCGGTTACACGGATGTTTGCGGACAGTTTGCAGTCATGTTGTGCATGACGTTTGTGACCCGTCGTGGCGCACGACATGGCACATGTGTTGTCTTGGAAGCACAGACGGTTGTGCCGAGAGGGAACGTTCCTGTGGCCCGACGAGGACGTCGGTTCCTCTGAGTGAGGGTGCATGTGATGGCCTGGCTTATTAGGGATGATAAACTACTCATATCAATAAGGAATTCCTTCTTTTCCGGGAGCCCATTCGGATAGAACTCCAAAGTTAAGCGTGCTCAGCTTGGAGTAGTTTCAGGATGGGTGACCGACCGGGAAGTTGCTCCCAGATGCGCACGAGTGAGGACAAAGTGTGCAGAAAAGACTAGTATTGATATGCGGGGCCAGTCTAGATCCCGCCAGGAGTAACGACCACCGGCGGGTGTGTCCGAGGCGTTACAAGTTGGTATCAGAGCCGACCCTCGCGGTTACACGGATGTTTGTGGACAGTTTGCAGTCATGTTGTGCATGACGTTTGTGACCCGTCGTGGCACACGGCATGGCACATGTGTGTTCCTGGAAGCACAGACGGTTGTGCCGAGAGGGAACGTTCCTGTGGCCCGACAAGGACGTCGGTTCCTCTGAGTGAGGGTGCATGTGATGGCCTGGCTTATTAGGGATGATAGACTACTCATATCAATAAGGAATTCCTTCTTTTCCGAGAGCCCATTCGGATAGAACTCCAAAATTAAGTGTGCTCAGCTTGGAGTAGTTTCAGGATGGGTGACCGACCGGGAAGTTGCTCCCGGGTGCGCACGAGTGAGGACAAAGTGCGCAGAAAAGACTAGTATTGATATATGAGGCTAGTCTAGATCCCGCCAGGAGTAACGACCACCGGCGGGTGTGTCCGGGGCGTTACACCCTTCATCTTCGTGAAGTAAGCGGAAGCAGAGAGATCACCCTTGCGGGCGTTGCCAATGGCCGAGCGGAGCTGAATCTGGCGCGCCCTGGACTACACGGAAAAGCTTTCTACCAGAGCTTGCCAGACGTCCGCGGCCGTGGTGTGGTTGGAGACCTGCATTAGCACTTCGCGAGACAGGGATGCAAGCAGAAAAACAAGCACTTGTCGGTCTTGGGTAACCCAGATTGCATGCTCTGGATTAGGTATCTCGACGGTCTCCTTCTTCCCATTGGTTTCCTTCTCGGTGACGATGACAACAACAGGTTCCTTGATCGAGCCATCAAGGTAGGCCATCATCGTCGCGGCCCTGACGTGCGGGAGGACTTGGACCTTCCACACTAGGAAGTTGTCGCGGGTAAGTTTCTTCGTGATGGTGTGGCCGAGCGAGGCAAGCGAGGGCATGGCCATGGCGTGGGAGGAGGAGGAGATGACATAATCTAGATGAGATGGAAGAACTAGGCTCTGATACCATGTGAAAATAGCTGGAAGCGCATGCTTGATGCAGGGGCACGTACGTGTTAATAAAGGGGCCAAGGCCGACGGCTTACAGGTAGTTAGGGTTAGGTTAGGTGCGGATTGATCTCCAAGCTAACTATAGGATCATATCTCAACAACCTAACCTATCCTAACAATGTACAACATACGCACACCACGCCCTAAGCTACCACGGTTCATAACATTATCGTGACATACATTACAATGTTTAACTACCACCTTTCAATATTAAGTCTTTCATGGTGTTGATACGCTCATCTCTCAATTTACTG
This sequence comes from Secale cereale, assembly GCA_902687465.1. NCBI lineage: Eukaryota > Viridiplantae > Streptophyta > Magnoliopsida > Poales > Poaceae > Secale > Secale cereale. The sequence continues at coordinate 22,733,213 of LR738710.1, read as the reverse complement.
CCATGCATTAGACTAGTCATAGTGGGGAGTAACTTACACTAGTAACATACACGTATTACTAGACTATGTTACTACCTTCATAGTGGGTAGAAACATAGATGTGGTGTCATGCAAGAGTTCATTTATTAGTCTATAGACTCAATTTGCATTGGTATGTGTGATATTACAGTAACATAGCTAGTTACCACAAGCACTTCTCTCCTCATTAATTACATGCCACATAAGCAAAACTATGTTGGGATGTGTGATGTTACTAGCTATGTTACTCCCACTATGGCCAGCCTTATTCGCATGGCCCTGAGAGCTTTTGCTGCAAATTGCACCTCCCCTATAGTGCCATAATACCCATGAAGCTCCACATATTTGAGATGCTTATTTAGGCAGGTAAGAGCATCTCCAGCCGCGTCCCCAACAGGCCCTCCCCAGGCGTTTTTGCCGCGCCGGCGCCGAAAAACGGCCCAGTCGTGCCCCCAGAAGCCATTTTTCGCTTGCACGGGCCAAAACTGATGCCGGCGGACCCAGGCCGAACCCGGCGCCCTGGGGGGGGGGCGCTTGGAGAGCCGGCACAAGCGAAAAAGGCGCGTGGGTTGCCCTGTCGGCGCCCCGAGGGCCTTTTCCCGCCGTTTCTTGCCGCTTTTCTCCCGCTTCCCTCCCGCTCGCTCGCCTTCCTCCCGCCATTGCCTCCCTTCCTCCCGCCA
>LR738710.1:22721728-22732344 GCA_902687465.1 Secale cereale | reverse complement strand
CGTGCCCCCAGAAGCCATTTTTCGCCTGCTCGGGCCAAAACTGATGCCGGCGGACCCAGGCCGAACCCGGCGCCCTGGGGGGCGCTTGGGGAGCCGGCACAAGCGAAAAAGGCGCGTGGGTCGCCCTGTCGGCGCCCCGAGGGCCTTTTCCCGCCGTTTCTTGCCGCTTTTCTCCCGCTTTTCTCCCGCTCGCTCGCCTTCCTCCCGCCATTGCCTCCCTTCCTCCCACCAAGCCCCCTCCCGCTCGCCTTCCAGTCGCCGCCATGCCGCCGAGGAAGCACGCCATGCCGCGCGCGGCGGCAATCGCGACCGGCACCGTGGCCCAGCCGAAGCAGAGGAAGCCGAGGGCACCGCCATCGAAGCCACCGGGCATGTCGAACGCCGAGTGGAGGGTGGAAGTTCAGCGACGTGACGCAGTCACCGCCGACCGGCGGAACAGGGCCATCGCCAAGAAGGCCCGCGACAACGCGGCGCGCGCGGCTGCGGCTGCGGCGGCTTCCTCATCGACGGACCACGTGGGGAGGATGAATCCACCCGTCAGCCACGCCCAGTACGCGCCCTGGGGACAGCAAGGCGTCGGTTCTCCATGGGGATCGCCGTCGCCCGGCTACGCCGACGGCGACGCGCACGGTGGGTTCAACCCAAACGTGACCTTCCCTCATGGCCACCCGGGGGCCAAGAAGGGGAAACAAGCCGACGCGGCTACCGCGCGAGTGCAGGAGTCCATCGAGCATTGCCTCGCCGACGCACAGGCCCGGGCCATCCTGCGTGAAGAGAAACCGCGGAGCGGTGGTCGTCGTTGATGAAGAACAGCGCCATCAAGCTCGACCTGCTCCGGATGAACGTCGCCGCGAAGAAGAGGAACACCGACATGGCTTTTCTGATGGGCGGGGCGGACATGCTCCAGAGCAACGACGAGCAGCTCAAGGCGTGGTACATGGCGGAGCGCGGCCTCATCCTAAACCAGTTGCAGACGACGCCGACGACGCCAACTTCCGCACCCAGGGCCACACCGACGCCAAGCCTGAACGAGGACGCCTCCACATCGCCGCCCAGTAGTATCGAAGCCGTGCCGACACAGCCCAGCACCGAAGCAGCTCTGACACCGTCGAGCCCGCGCACGCCGACTCCGCCAACGCCTGGAGCCGACCCCGCCGAGTGATTCGTTGCACACGAGAACTTGCGGCGCTCTGTTTTTGTAACGCTAGCCTACATCCGATCGCCGGATTTGTGGCGTCTTTTGTGAGCGGAAACGACCTAGTTCAAATTTTCCGCATCCTGGAGCCGGCGCTTGGGGGCGTGACTGGGAGCTAGGTCGCCCCCAGGGGCCGAGCTAGCGCCGGTTCGCCCCAGGCCGCTCTATTTAGACGCCCTGGGGGGCCGAACGGCTGGAGATGCTCTAATTGTATCAGCCGCTGGTTGCCACTGTCCAAACGCATGTTTATCCTTCCAATCAAAGGCGAGGCACTGTGATGTATTAAGACTAATGATCAATTAAGCTATTCTCAAATTTATAGTAAAGATGTAACATTTTCCATTTTCATTGGAAAACTTAGTTTGTTGGTGAATACGCAGAAAGAATTCGGCAACCGATTTAAGGCATGTTCTTTTTAGTCTAGAAAAATATAGGCCTGCCTAAAGTTAAGAAGGGCATTGTTTCATGGGAGTACCTAGAACTCATCTAGATGAGACATAATTTGGTCTCATTCATATTTTATAGCCATTAGATGAGACATAATTTGGTCTCATTCATATTTTATAGCCATTAGATGTAATGCTATAAGATGCGTGTGTGCTGACGTGGGTTGTATCTGTTCACATCTAATGGCTATAAAACGTGAATGAGACCAAATTATATCTCATCTAAATGAGTTCTAGCAAAACTATTGTTTCATACCCAAACCCGAAGTTCTTGCAAACATGGGAATAAGCTTAACATGTTGGCAGCCTTCTTCAGTTCTCCACCATCACTAAACTTCATGTTGAGGATTAGCGTTGTAATGACTTCTGCATCACGAAAAAAACACTTTCATGCATGAATCTATATATTAATATATAGTATACATGCATAATAATGAAAACCCGCAAGAAAAACAAAGCTACACATGTATGTATATATATACCTTGGGCATGATTGCAAAGTTGCGCGAGTCCAGCATTGAAAGGGTGAGGGCGACCTCCCGGACCTTAGGAGGAAGGTGGTCACCTCGAATGATGTCAGGGCATAGCCAGCGGCGATGCCAGAACTGCAGTGTTGTGTAGTCAGTTTCAAATTATGTAGTCAAGTATATGAAATTTGTACAAAAAAGACAGCATTTCTGCACGCATACACTAGTTTCATCAAAAAGCAGGGTAGTCAATTGACTACTCAGCTTGTGTGTGGCTTCGCCACTCATAACCGCCATATGTCGGCGTATAAGAGCACAATGTTCTCGAGGTTAGGTGTTCCACCGAAAGAGACCTCTTCAAGCGGGACATGTCGCCTGATGTACACCTCGACGAGGGTACGCGAGCAAGGGATGCGGCGGCGAAGGTTATGCACCCTGAAGAGCTACAGCTTCCGCAGGACCAGACAGCGGCCGGCGATCATGGAGTGCAACTCAAGATGGCAACGGGGATGAAACCCATCGGGTTTTGCCTTCTCAAACCCATCCTCACGAGAAAATCGTAAACCCGTCCCCGTACGCGTCACAGTGCGCGGGGCTAGTTTTTCGCCCGTCCCCTAAACTCATCGGGTTTTCTAAACCCATGGGGAACCCACGGGGAAATTGACATATTTAAGGAAACATATAAGCAACAAAGAGTAATATTTCGAAAACAAAACGAGCATATTTCAGCAGCATAACTTGAGCAAATTTTAACACAAAACAATAGTAGATGGTTCAACAACTATATGGAGTTTATTTCAGCAGAATAATTTGAGCAAAAAGATCAATAATAACAGCTAAAAGGAGCATTTTTCAGCACAATACGATACCACATTTCAGCAACATAGATAATCAGATTTCAGCAACAACACAAGAGCATATTTCAGCCATACAATGGTTCAACGAGATGTCCAATTACACAAGTTCAGCAATAGAATTCTTCAAGTTGGGGTCCTAGGTTTAGGGTTAGGTATTCAGTGGGATTGCCGGGTTTGCCGGGTTTCGGGTTCGGGGACTACCGAAACGGGTGCAAACCCACGAAACGTGTCGGGTTGTATAATGTGCCCAACAACAGCCCCACGAGGATGAAAAGACACCCATCCCCGTCCCCTAATAGGGTAAAAACCCGCGAAGACGCGGGTTTCGGGGCCCCATTGCCATCTTGAGGTGCAACGACGCCTCGGAAATCACCACGTTGGACAGGTGCAGATAATTAATGCAGGCTGAGCAAAGGCAGATCTACTCCAGGTTGATGGTCGAGGCAGCAGCAATGCAGCTCCAGATGGCGAAGGAGGCCGGCGCTGGGCAGTAGGAGGTCGCGAGGGAGCGGCGGGTGCGCGGGGTGTGGCACGAACTTGAGCACGAGGCTGCCGTCGATGCGCCGCTTGGATAGGATTCGCAGCCAGCTAGAGGTTATCTCGTGTGCGGCGATGGTCGCGTTGAAGCCGCGGATGGGACCGTGACCGTCGCCGTGGAGGAAAGGATGCTTAGGATGATCGACTGGTCGTGTGAGCCATAGTTCATGTTGCTGCTGTCGATGTAGTGTAGGTCCAATCCTCGCTCTCCATCGTCGTCCTTCGCCCCATAGGTTTGGGTGTCACGCAGGGGGGAACAGACCGAATTCTGCCTTGGATCGAGATCGTTGTGGACGGCGTTTCTACCTTTTTTTTTTAATTCGGATTGGAATACTTATCCGTTCCGTCCACCACTATTCTTGGAAGTGATGCCGCATGCGAACCATCCGAAAAAAAAGTGATGCCGCGTACACATATCCAGCTCGGTGGCCTAGATCGATGGGGGAGGCGACGTTGAAAAGCCAGTCACACTGACGTCAAACAAGTCCGGCGAAGTTACTTTGAGAAAATGAATTGGACCCAACAAGTTGAGGGTTACAGCTGAGTTGGGTGCTTCCCTGAAAAATGGAGAACCATGGCACCGTTGTTTCGTCAAGCTGCTGGAAATAATGCTGACTGGTTGTTCGTGATGAAATTGCAGATTGTATGTAGCACTTGCATTAATTGTGTTGGAGACTTGAGGGCTCTTGACGTCCAAACTCTTCGCAGTTGTCAGATATGTGATCCATGATCTGTAAATCTGCAGTCAAGATCAATTCAGAGTTGCCATGGATTATGAACCAATTTTATATCCAGAATGTAAAGGATTCAGAGCTGCAAGTTTCATTTTTCAAAGGTGATATATAATTCGGATGCACAAAGCTTCCATTCTCACTCTATGATTTGGCCTTTTGGGTTCACTTGTAGAATCTACATGGGATGGGTTTAGTTAGGTAGAGTATTCATATCAGAGCCTCTGCTTTGCAAGGTTTTCTGTTTTAACAATTAATTTATTCGCTTTCGGCAATTGAACCGGGTAGACATTTTCCTTTATTGCACAATGATAATATATTATATTACACCTTGCTGACCTGTGGAGCATGCCATGTATTTGGCCTTGGTATAACCAACACTACAAAGATGGAAATTCTAAATGCTCTGCTTCAGGTGAGCTGATGGTTGCTAAGTGCTTGAGCCTAGTCAGATAGTATGGAATGGCTATTAACCGAGGTTTGTTTACGAACTTTTTGATGTGAATGAATAATTTGTGTGACTTTTTCTATGCGCGCGTGGGTGTAGTGGTGTACTACCTCAGCAAGGAGCTGCCGCCATCTATGAGGATGGGGATGAAGAAAGAACGGATGACCATCGAGATGAATGAATTAATCCAAGCACAAGAGGAGAATACACGACAATGTATATCATTATTAATTGCCTGCCATAGACATCTTTACACAACAAAGGCTTATCCTTTGCCAATCCTGGTGATATCTATGGTGGCGTGATAGTATTACTACAAAGAATTAATATTCAGGGTGTTATTGTTAGGGGCTCCCGAACATAGAAACTGCTCCTGTTCGTCGAACCTCAGAAAACCAGATTTCAAGAATTCCATCAAAATGGCAACGACGGTGGTGATCTCGCCGCCACTGCTCAGCTGTCTGGCATGAGAATCTGGCCTGCACCGGTGTCCCGTGTAGCAGAGCATCTCCACCCACACTTGGCTGATCAGATCCAGCATGGTAGCATCAGGTGTTTCCAGCTCTTTGCTAATCAGCTTGGAGGCAAGCTGACATGCTCTGTCAAATGTTACACTACTCTCTTTGGTTGTAGCAGCAGGCATATCGACTACTAGATTTTCCCCCACAACTGCAGGCTGAGTTTGTTCAGCGTTGAGAGCATCTCCATGGCCCTGTATTAACTTGATCAAATCCACGGCCGAGCTGTATTTCAGATGATAGATCACCTTGTTGCACAGTTCAATATACCTTTGGCGACTAGCATTGTCAGGCAGCATGTAGGGACGTGCTGCGAGCAGAACCATCATGTAATTGGAGAGCTCCTGGGTTACCTTTGTAGGATGTGGCAAGCGTTTGTGTTTCGCCTCGTACCAGCTGAGGTAGACATGAGTGGCAATGTGCCAAACCAGGATGCTCTCATCCAGCTCAGAGTCCACGCTCCAGGCAAGCTCCTTGTACAATCCCCTCTTCTTCAGCGCCGCCCGGCCCCTTGAGTTTTGGATGTGATCTGGGCTCTCTTTGTCGACCCCCACACTTGGCGTCAATTGTTTCTTCAGTAGCTGACTGAAATCTGCTGAGACGGGTACAGACGATGATGTGTAAACCAGTGTGTTCCACTTCCACCAATCCTCCCTTCCCATCCATCTCGCAGCTTTGCTGCTTCGATCGTCCTTGCAATGGCTGCACATGTAAATAAAGCTGTGTTGCCCCATGGAGCCTGACCAGTACCTCTTAAGTATTCCTACTTTCTGTATTGCCCCTCTGAGGAGCTCTCCAGATTCCAATACAAGGACAAGAAGATAATACAACGGACGAAAAATAAGAATCCTAAAACAAGGAACATCTTCGATGCGTCTGAAAAACGGGTACCTCCAGGTGGAGGACATGGCCCTCAGCACTGATGTGATCTCCAGGACAACGGCTCCAGAGAGCAAAACATAAGTGGCAACGAGATCTACTTTGTTGAAACCATCTTTGTCACCTACTCGACGGAACAGCAGCAATGCGGTGACAGTGGCCGGCAGCAAGGCAACACGGATGCAATACCCATACCAAGCGTGGATCAACTCATTCTTGCCGTAGAATATGTCGTGCATCAGCGAGAGTTGGATCTCAGCAACATGGTACATGTCCTCCCATCTATAATAACCTATTTTCGAGTCAAATGCTAAAAGAGGTAACGGCCCCTTAAGTAGATGTTTGGGTACGTTCAACAAGTCATGAGCTAGAAATGCTGTTTGCGACGAAGTTGTGGTAGTATCGGGTCTCTCAAAATGCAACCTGCCAAAACTGTTGTAGTTCTTACCAGACAGGGCACTGCTGCTGGCAGACATGAGTGCCCATACTCTCTCCCCGTACTTGACAACACCAACCACAAACATGAGGATGGTGGCCTGGCCGAGAATGGTCCGGCGGCCGCCTACGAAGATGGATGACTCGTAGAGGACATAGGCGGCCGCGAGGACCTGCACAACGAAGCTCTGCAGGTGGCGCAGCCACAGCCGGTTGTCATCGATGGAGTAGGCGGTGATGTTGTCCTGGCCACCAAGGTGCAGCAACAGGAATGGGGCCCAGAACGCCACCAGCTCGTGCTCCGGCGACCTGCTGGTCACCGACATATGGCCCAGAGTGTATATGGCCGTTGTGTCGGCCAGCAGGTACGCCGACCACACAACGACCCTTAGCACGCCGGAGTCTATGCGACGGCGGATCTCCGCCGTGACGAGGAGAATCACCTGCAGTGCTAAACTCAGCAGCACAAGCATCTGGACCCCCCACTCTTTCCAGAACGCCACTAGCGCATCTAGTCCTGCTGCCATTGCTTCCCCACTGAAATAGGCAACAACGACGGCGGCGACATTTTTAGCACGCTTGCAAAACTTGACGCAAAGAAAGCTAATGCGAACTTTTTTTGGACAAATGCTAATACGAGTGTTCAGCCGAGAATACTAAGACTTACATGGTTTAAATGTGCTGGAGAAGTGATGTCGACCTATCCACCCGCTCAGCGCGGGATGCAGCTAGCAGAGAAGGCCAGCACAAGGTGGATCAAGAAATGAGATCCAGAGTTGAGTTGGGGGATGGATTCCTCCAGCAGCCACACAAATACAATGCGGCGCGTGATGTGTTGTATGTATGCACCCCACTCCCACACTACGCAACCATAAACTATACGAATCCACGTGAGAAGGAGGAAAGAGAGTGACCCCGAGCTAGCTACTAGCGTTTTGTCTTGCATCTCGTCTCAGTCTTCCCATGCGTCAAGACAGTAGTCTCGTTATGAGCAAAAGAAAAACTATTCTAGTGTAAAGGTCGCTACTCGCTATCCCATGAGAATACAAAAACACAAAAGGTTCGCCAAGTACTCTCTATCCTAGGTGGGATCTCACGCTCCGCTGCGCGCGAATATTATGGCGTGGATAAAGAAACTAAAATAGGATATTTGGGCAATATTGTCATGTAAGCGACAGAAAATTTGTGCCTGAATGGTAGTTGTTTTTTTGAGCTGGGATGGTACTTCTTTGCAAGCTGCAGAAAATTTATATGACACTAGTAGAATGCCCGTGCGTTGCTACGGGCGCAAGAGAAATATAGATGAGCACAAAAGCATAAGTTATGGTCATCTTTTATCTTGTTCACCAATATGCAGCCCCTTGGCTTTTCTATATACATTGGTAATGTACATTTAGATACATATCAAAATTGTGAGAAAAAATGTGGGAAGACATAAGACAATCGTTCACATCTCTTTGTTTCCTTCTATTTACTCCTCAGTCAAAACCGCAACCAGACATGACGCCATCTCCATTCTATTTACTCATCAATCAAACCACAGCAAGACATGACAACATCTTCATTCTCCCTACGTGCGTCCTATTTTCAGCCAACACTTCGACCTCATATCCAACATTGCTATCACATAGTGAACGCTCTTCTTTGTCATGGTTCATAACATTTCTATTCATGGATGATAGTACATTAAACACCTCCTCTCACTATCACATACATTTGACAATAGTGACAATTTTCGCGATAGGCGAAATATTTTCTAAATGGGAGGCGATGTTTTCGCTGATAATAAGACCGACCTGCCGTCTCAAACTGTCAAAGATGCTCGTAGGGGCAAGGTATGAGTGCATGCGTTCATAGGCGTTGGTGTATGAACTTGTTTGTAAGCGTGAAATATATCATAAGGACAAGTGCCTAGACTAATCAACATACCATGGTCATAATATGTGTTGTCATCTCTCTTTGTTTCCTTTCATATTTGTAACACCGAGTTAAAAGGGTCCATTGCCTCCAGTGCCATAGTGACACTGCATTGCTCCACATTGTGTCACAGATGTCGTCACACGCCAGGGTTCTCTTTTAGATGAAATTTGATAAAATAGTTAGTCCTTGCCAGCAATTACAAGGAGTATAAAATACTTGATTACAAACAAGGTTGGTTCGTATATATCTTTGTAATTTCTTATATAGTACTCCCTCCGTCCGAAAGTACTTGTCATCAAAATGAATAAAAATGGATGTATCTAAAACTAAAATACATCTAGATACATCTACTTTTATACATATTGATGACAAGTATTTCCGGACGGAGGGAGTACAAAACAACATCAAAATGTTCCGACGTGCATTCACGTGTGTACATGCTAGTATCACCATGAGTCTATCTAAAAAGGGAATGGCAATTTACTTAAGACGTGTTCAGGAACTTTTCTGTACAATTCACAACGAATATTATGAGCTGAAATCTTCCATGGGTTCAACCTGTACCACCGGCGCCCCTGCACTCTCGCACAAACTCTTTCTACCCCTATAAACTCTGGAAAAGAAAAACAACATTTCCAACATTAGAACATGATTTATAATTTGCAAGGACTTGAAACAAAACGGCAGGAAACCATGGTACTCTTCTGTTAGTACCATGACGCTCTTCTGGTAGTTACATCTCTTCTGGTAGTTATAGACCGGCAATTATTAACCCCACCCCCACCCCACCCCACCCAAAATCATATAAATATAGATACCAACTTATGTTTAAAAAGTCAGGGCAAGATGATACATAGGCGTAAATTAAACTGAAACCGAAATTGGCGTTCATTCATCAAATATTACCATCTACAGGCCTACATAAAATGTGTAGTGATTTTTAGAAAGAAACAATGACATTTCTAGTTCGCAGTTGTTATCTACGCATGCTTATCCTGTATATATGTTGTCAACCCATCAAGATCTTTCATAAGAGATTTCCACTTTCAAATATCCTATTCCAAAATAAAAAGTGCAACCATAAAAGGAGAACCCAAAGTTTTTTGTCAAACATAAATCAACCCCCCCCCCCCCTCACCACCATCCTGTTCTGGTTGCATTGAACCATACACAAGCCTTTCCTCTTGCAAATCTCATGTATGTATAAAGTAAAAAAGAAAGCCCATGTTATTGAATATTGGCAATATATAATATGGTAGTGTAACTATAAAACAAAATGCATGAAGAACTATTGGGGTGCATTTTGCAGTGTGAAAGAATACTACTTTTGGATGTAAAACGTGAATCACTTTTTACCAAATAACACATGAAGTTAAATGGAGTGGCATCCAGTAGCGCAAACAAGCATGGACTGTACCAAAAAATACAAATTATAGAAGCTTGTCACGTGGGTGCACTGCTTAGAAGCAATGAGCTTTGTTATTAATTTTATGGAATTAGGCCAAGAATAATATAAAATCAACAACCTTCAGAGTGATAGTATATTTATGAAATGATAAATTTAATATGGGAACTTTCTAAATACACATAAAATGTCAACACCCAAAATATGATATTACTGAACTAAATGATAAATGTTTTCTTCTGTTTCTCCATTGTGTTGCCCACATGATATAAGAAACAATATATTTTTTAGAACTACAAAGCTTGCACGACAATTCATCAAATACAATACATAGTTAACTCACATAGCGTGTCTCTTTAGAAGTTTAGATACAGGCCTTCCATTATCTAAAAAAAGATGCATACCTCAATCAAACCAATAACTTGGTGATGTGAAGCAATGAATGAAACAAGCATGATTTTAGAGAAGGCAAGCACAATTTTATGGCGTGCTAGCAACTCCTTCGATCCCCTCAACACAACATGCGCAGGCTGCAGTAATGTAGTAGTGCCAAATGCGTTTGTTCCTGGAAGGCAAATCAATCCAATTTGAGAAAGCGTACATGCGTTCAAGATGAACACATTTTGTGCCATACTAATTGACCCTAGAAACCACATTAGTCAAAAATAGATCACCAAAATTTACTATGTACAACCATTCACATAGAGAACCAAGATCCAATCTAATGGTAGGTACAACCAGCAAAACACGAGGGGAATAAATAAGGAAGTCAAGCGCA
>LR738710.1:22670558-22720812 GCA_902687465.1 Secale cereale | reverse complement strand
TTATATGATTAGACACTTGCTAAAACTTTTGAAATATTGCACAGATATCATGGAAAGTATCCATTTTCTCGTTTGAGGCTATTGGTAGTAACACTTATGGCCTTTTCTCTGTTTTTATTTCTTGGTGAAATCCTCCTTATCCCTCTCGATGAAACCAACTGGAAGTTGTTGACCAGCAGTCTCATAGCAACAACACCATATGCACTGTCACATAAAAACTAATTGAATCTGAGTGGCTTGTACATAAGTTTCCTACACTTACTACTCTATCTCTCATACTGAACTATAGAGCAAAAAACACAAAATGCAGTTACTTATCAAGATGAAGATAAAAAGTTGTTCTTCACAAAAAACAAAACATGACATTCTCATACCTGCGCAGCTTGGCAGTGCGCTATCAAGATGGACGATGCTCTGTCGGTGTTGATAGTCATCTGCCCAATCACCATGAAGCAAAATATTCATTGGTGTCTCCTCTTACTCCACATTTCACCTATCAAATTCAGCAAGCATGAGTTTTATGTTATGAACATTATATATAGGAAAAAAACACATACGAAAGAATTCTTTGTAGGACCTGTTATCTGGTACTCCTAGTAACTTCAAGATTCGTGCAAACATTTAGGGGGGTGTACAGAAGCAAAACTCCTTAAACCAAATTACTAACAGGGTCAATGTTCGGAGCATGATATAATTACGATGCCCTTCATAGGGAAAACAAAATCAGCCATATGTGCCTTATTTTATAAAATATGTAAGATTCTCCCAGAATTAATAAACATGGTGGAGAAAATAATCCTAGACTTTACGCATCAAAGCAGGTTCCGAAACCAACATGATAAATAACACTGGATGGAGAAATGAATCCTGAAAACTTAGCCACACTCAAACCAACTATAAATATCACCGGCTTAAAATTGCCTATGATTCCTGAACCAACATGCTACTCTTTTCTTATATAATATTCCTACCCATGGGAGCCTAAGGTACAAGAAAAAAGAAAAACCCAAAAACTGCAGAGATGAATACTTTGATGCATGCATTTTGTAGGCTGCATATACATGGGATGTATATATGCTTATTAAATTCTATGTGCATTTGGAACATATATGGGCCCTCCCCACTGAATTGGTTAGCCAGGCTATGCTATGGTCCTGAAACAAACAAACCTTCCCAACTCTCCACTAACAGCAACACCTTCCTGAGGGACCCGATGCACTAATTCACCACTCTGCACCTCCCAAACGACCCTCGGGCATACCATGGTAGGATTTGGCCAAGCTGCATGTGGGGGGGGGGGGCAAAAGAAACAAGGAGCATGGTGTACAAGGAATACAAGGAACGAGATGATCTACATGGACTCACCATGGCCGCCATGGATGTCCACAGTGGGTCGCCGCCCTTGCAGATCTGTTGAGGCTCGAGAAAAAAAGAGTGGGGAGGATTGATGGAATCGATGCGGTGGCTATGAGCGAGGGGCGACGGCGGGGCGATGGATGAGACATATCGGCGACGACCAGCAGAAGGAGCTTGGGCACAGAGGGGATGGTTTCATGGACTATGCCTCGTCCCTTCCCACCTCGTCCCCGATCTCGATCCCACCATGGTGCCGCGGTGGGCTGGGGAAGTAGCACGACGAAGCGGGGGGAGGGGGGATAGCGCGACCATGGAGGGGAGGAGGCGCGCCGTCTCCTCTCGGACGGGGGCGAAGGCATCTCCCGGAGTTCAGCGGCGGCGATCCCGTATGTCGGCGGCAGGGAATCAAACCGCCCTACAATGGAGACGCGGCGGCGGCGATCCCGTACGTCGGCGGCAGGGATTCAAACCGCCTTGCCCTGGAGACGCGGCGGCGGCGTCTCCCCTCGGGCGTCGACGGCAACGAACGACTTCCTATGTGGGCGGCGGCAACGAAGAGTCGGCGGCAGGGAGATCGGAGGTGGGGCGGCTGCGAAGGATTTCTTACATCGTGGAGGGTCTTCGATTGGTAGGGATGGGATCAGAGGAGCGGGTTTTCTACGGTGGTGGTTTTATTTGGTGCGTTGGTGCGGGGGCAGCGGAGACGAAAAAAAACCAGCGAAAATAAACCGTGGAGACTATTCACCAACTCAGAAGCAGAAAATTGTACATACCTCAACTTAGGGCATCTCCAGCCGCGCCCCCAAGACGCCCCCAGGCCGCTTTTTTAGCGCCGGCGCCGAAAAAACGGCACAGTCGCCCCCCCAAGACGTCGGATCGGCCCGTTTTCAGACCCGGCGCGCCCAGGCCGAAGCCGGCGCACTGGGGGGCGCTTGGGGCACCTGCGGAAGGGAAAATCGCCCGGGTCCTCACTGTCAGGCGAAAAGTCACACTGATTCGCCCCGTTTTCCCCTCTCCATCCCCGACACATTGCCGATCCCCGCGTCGCCAGCCACCTCTCCGCAGCCGCCGCCGCTATCTCGTCATTCCTCGCCGTGAAACAAAGAAAGATCCCCCCGACGCCCTCTCCCCCCACTTTCCCCGAGTTTTCCTCGCCACCCCGGCGCCCGCTGACGAGTTTGCGCACGACACCCGCTACGTGTTCGGTGCTTTGCCTGCCCCGGCCGTGATGGACTCCGACGACGAGGAGGTGCTCGCGGCGTTGCTCGAGGAGGAAGCCGACGCCGCCGCCCAGGACGAAGAACACCTCATGGTCCTCGTCACCCTGGCCGGCTTGCTTGTCGGCGATGCAAAGCCGAGGCGAGGCGGCTCGGCGCCGGGGCGACGGAAAGCAAAGAACCGGCATCGGCTCGAAGGCTATTGCATGCTCTACTCCGACTACTTCGCCGACGCTCCACTGCACGGCGACAAAGTTTTCCGGCGCCGTTATCGGATGGGTCAAAAGCTTTTCCTCATGATAGTCAATGAACTCAGGGAGTACGACAACTACTTCAGGTGCAAGAAGGATTGCACCGACACACTTGGATTCACCTCAATCCAGAAGTGCACGACAACTATGAGAATGCTTGCATACGGGGCTCCAGGTGATTCACTCGACGACTATACTGTTTTTGCCAAGCTCGTTGAGGGCCATTCTCCTCCGGTGAACTTCGAGATCAATGGGAACCAATACAACAAGGGGTACTACTTAGCAGATGGCATCTATCCGAGATGGTCAACATTTATGAAGACTATCTCAAGCCCTATGCTAGGAGGCAAGAACTCCCACTTTTCGAAGGTTCGGGAGGCTTGCAGGAAAGATGTTGAGCGAGCATTTGGCGTGCTCCAATCTCGATTTGCTGTTGTCCGGTACCCCGCTAAGACTTGGTCGAAAGATCAAATGTGGGAGATCATGACTTGTTGTGTCATTTTGCACAATATGATCATTGAGAGCGAGCAGGAAGAGCCAATGTTTGACACTGAACCATATTACAGGTAGGGTCCTCTTGCCCAAGTGGATCACCAGCTCCCTGCAATATGGACGGCCTTCATCAACATGCGCCAGGAGATCCGAGACCCACAGGTGCATCATCAGCTGCAGCTCAAGATGGCAACGGGGATGAAACTCATCGGGTTTTGCCTTCTCAAACCCATCCCCACGAGAAAATCGTAAACCCGTCCCCGTCCCCGTCACCGTGCGCGGGGTTAGTTTTTCGCCCGTCCCCTAAACCCATCGGGTTTTCTATACCCACAGGGGACCCACGGGAAAATCGACATATATAAGGAAACATAGAACCAACAAAGAATATTATTTCGACAACAAAACGAGCATATTTCAGCAGCATAACTTTAGCAAATTTGAACACAAAACAATAGTAGATGGTGAAGGAAATATGCCCTAGAGGCAATAATAAATTGTTATTTATATTTCCTTATATCATGATAAATGTTTATTATTCATGCTAGAATTGTATTAACCGGAAACTTAGTACATGTGTGAATACATAGACAAAACAGAGTGTCCCTAGTGTGCCTCTACTAGACTAGCTCATTGATCAAAGATGGTTATGTTTCCTAACCATAGACATGAGTTGTCATTTGATCAACGGGATCACATCATTAGGAGAATGATGTGATGGACAAGACCCATCCGTTAGCTTAGCACTATGATCGTTTAGTTTTACTGCTATTGCTTTCTTCATGACTTATACATGTTCCTATGACTATGAGATTATGCAACTCCCGAATACCGTAGGAACACCTTGTGTGCTATCAAACGTCACAACGTAACTGGGTGATCATAAAGATGCTCTACAGGTGTCTCCGAAAGTGTTCGTGGTGTTGGCATAGATCAAGACTAGGATTTGTCACTCCGGGTGTCGGAGAGGTATCTCTGGGCCCTCTCGGTAATGCACATCATAATAAGCCTTGCAAGCAAAAGACTAATGAGTTAGTCACGAGATGATGTATTACGGAACGAGTAAAGAGACTTGCCGGTAACGAGATTGAACTAGGTATAGAGATACCGACGATCGAATCTTGGGCAAGTAACATACCAATGACAAAAGGAACAACGTATGTTGTTATGCGGTTTGACCGATAAAGATCTTCGTAGAATATGTAGGAGCCAATATGAGCATCCAGGTTCCGCTATTGGTTATTGACCGGAGATGAGTCTCGGTCATGTCTACATAGTTCTCGAACCCGTAGGGTCCGCACGCTTAACGTTTGATGACGATCGGTATTATGAGTTTATGAGTTTTGATGTACCGAAGGAGTTCGGAGTCCCGGATGAGACCGAGGACATGACGAGGAGTCTCGAAATGGTCGAGACGTAAATATCGATATATTGGACGACTATATTCGGACATCGGAAAGGTTCCGAGTGATTCGGGTATTTTTTGGACTATATGGGCCTTATTGGGCCATACGGGAATAGAGGAGAAAGGCCAAAAGGAAGGAGGCGCGCGCCCCCCCTCTGGTCCGAATTGGACAAGGGGTGCAGCCCCCTTTTCCTTCTCCCTCTCCACCTCTTTCCTTCTCTCCTACTCCGGAAAGGAAAGTGGAATCCTACTAGGACTTGGGAGTCCTAGTAGGACTCCCCACACTTGGCGCGCCCTCTCTAGGGCCGGCCTCTCCCTTGCTCCTTTATATACGGGGGCAGGGGGCACCCTAGGACACACAAGTTGAATTGTTCTAGCCGTGTGCGGTGCCCCCCTCCACAGAAACACACCTCGGTCATACCGTCGCAGTGCTTAGGCGAAGCCCTGCGCCGGTAGATACATCATATCCGTCACCACGCCGTCGTGCTGGCGAAACTCTCCCGTGAAGCTCAACTGGATCAAGAGCTCGTGGGACGTCATCAAGCTGAACGTGTGCTGAACGCGGAGGTGCCGTACGTTCGGTGCTTGATCGGTTGGATCTCGAAGAAGTTCGACTACATCAGCCGCGTCACTTGACGCTTCCGCTTCCGGTCTACGAGGGTACGTAGACACACTCTCCCCTTCGTTGCTATGCATCTAGTATATAGATCTTGTGTGATCGTAGGAAATTTTTGAAAATACTACATTCCCCAACAGTGGCATCATGAGCCAGGTCTATGCGTAGATGATATGCACGAGTAGAACACAATGAGTTGTGGGCGATACTAGTCATACTGCTTACCAGCATGTCATACTTTGTTTCGGCGGTATTGTGAGATGAAGCGGCCCGGACCGACATTACGCGTACGCTTACGCGAGACTGGTTTCACCGTTATGAGCACTCGTTGCTTAAAGGTGACTGGCGGGTGTCTGTCTCTCTCACTTTAGCTGAATCAAGTGTGGCTACGCCCGGTCCTTGTGAAGGTTAAAACAGCACATACTTGACGAAACATCGTTGTGGTTTTTGTATGCGTAGGTAAGAACGGTTCTTGCTAAGCCCGTAGCAGCCACGTAAAACTTGCAACAACAAAGTAGAGGACGTCTAACTTGTTTTTGCAGGGCATGTTGTGATGTGATATGGTCAAGACATGATGAGTTATATGGTTTTGTATGAGATGATCATGTTTTGTAATGTTATCGGCAACTGGTAGGAGCCATATAGTTGTCGCTTTATTGTATGAAATGCAATCGCCATGTAATTGCTTTACTTTATCACTAAGCGGTAGCGATAGTCGTAGAAGCAATAGTTGGCGAGACGACAACGATGCTACGATGGAGATCAATGTGTCGCGCCGGTGACGAAGGTGATCATGACGGTGCTTTGGAGATGGAGATCAAAAGCACAAGATGATGATGGCCATATCATGTCACATATTTTGATTTGCATGTGATGTTTATCTTATTATACTTCTTATTTTGCTTAGAACGACGATAGCATTATAAGATGATCCCTTACGAAATTTCAAGGTACAAGTGTTCTCACTGAGTATGCACCGTTGCGAAAGTTCTTCGTGCTGAGACACCACGTGATGATCGGGTGTGATAAGCTCTACGTTCAAATACAACGAGTGTAAGCCAGTTTTGCACACGCAGAATACTCGGGTTAAACTTGACGAGCCTAGCATATGCAGATATGGCCTCGGAACACTGGAGACCGAAAGGTCGAGCGTGAATCATATAGTAGATATGATCAACATAAGATGTTCACCATTGAAACTACTCCATCTCACGTGATGATCGGACATGGTTTAGTTGATTTGGATCACGTGATCATTTAGATGACTAGAGGGATGTCTATCTAAGTGGGAGTTCTTAAGTAATATGATTAAATTGAACTTTAATTTATCATGAACTTAGTCCTGGTAGTATTAGCATATCTATGTTGTAGATCAATAGCTCGCGATGTTGCTCCCCGTTTATTTTTATATGTTCCTAGAGAAAACTAAGTTGAAATATGTTAGTAGCAATGATGCGGAATTGTTCCGTGATCTGAGGATTATCCTCATTGTTGCACAGAGAATTATGTCCTTGATGCACCGCTAGGTGACAGACCTATTGCAGGAGCAGATGTAGACGTTATGAACATTTTGACAAAAGCTCGGTATGATGACTACTTGATAGTTTAAGTGCACCATGCTTTACGGCTTAGAACCGGGACTTCAAAAACGTTTTGAACGCCACGGAGCATATAAGATGTTCCAAGAGTTGAAATTAGTATCTCATACTCATGCCCGTGTCGAGAGGTATAAGACTTCTGACAGTACTTTGCCTACAAGATGGAGGAGAATAGCTCAACCAGTGAGCATGTGCTCAGATTGTTTGGGTACTACAATTACTTGAATCAAGTGGGAGTTAATCTTCCAGATAAGATAGTAATTGACAAAGTTCTCTAGTCACTATCACCAAGTTAGTAGAACTTCGTGATGAACTATAATATGCAAGGGATGACGAAAGGAATTCCCGAGCTCTTCGCGATGCTGAAGTCGGCGAAGGTAGAAATCATGAAAAAGCATCAAGTGTTGATGGTTAACAAGACCACTTGTTTCAAGTAAAGGGCAAAGGGATAGAAGGGGAACTTCAAGAAGAATGACAAGCAAGTTGTCACTCCCGTGAAGAGACCCAAAGCTAAAACTCAAGCCTGAAACTAAGTGCTTCTACTGCAAAGGAAATGGTCACTGGAAGTGGAACTGCCCTAGATACTTGGCGGATAAGAAGGATGGCAAAGTGAACAAAGGTATATTTTGATATATAGATTATTGATGTGTACTTTACTAGTGTTCATAGCAACCCCTGGGTATTTGATACCGGTTCAGTTGCTAAAATTAGTAACTCGAAACGAGAATAGCAGAATGAACAGAGACTAGTTAAAGGTGAAGTGACGATGTGTGTTGGAAGTGGTTCCAAGATTGATATGATTATCATCGCACACTCCCTATACTTTCGGGATTAGTGTAAAACCTAAATAAATGTTATTTGGCATTTGCGTTGAGCATGAATATGATTTGATCATATTTGTTGCAATATGGTTATTCATTTAAAGTCATAGAATAATTGTTATTTGTTTACATGAATAAAACCTTCGATGGTCATACACCCAATGAAAATAGTTTGTTGGATCTCGATCGTGGTGATACACATATTCATAATATTGAAGCCAAAGATGCAAGGTTAATAATGATAGTGCAACTTTTTTGTGGCACCGCCGTTTAGGTCATAATGATGTAAAGCGCATGAAGAAACTCCATAGTGATGGACTTTTGGAATCACTTGATTATGAATCACTTGGTACTTGCGAACCATGCCTCATGGGCAAGATGACTAAAACTCCGTTCTCCGGAACAATGGAGCGAGCAACAGATTTGTTGGAGATCATACATACATATGTATGTGGACCAATGAGTGTTGAAGCTCGCGGCGGGTATCGTTATTTTCTGACCTTCACTGATGATTTGAGCAGATATGGTATATCTACTTAATGAAGCACAAGTCTGAAACATTTGAAAAGTTCAAAGAATTTCAGAGTGAAGTGGATAATCATCGTAACAAGAAAATAAAAGTTTCTACGATATGATCGTAGAGGTAAAATATTTGAGTTAGCGAGTTTGGCCTTCAGTAAAAACAATGTGAAATAGTTTCACTACTCACGCCACTTGGAACACCATAGTGTAATGGTGTGTCTGAACGTCATAACCGTACTTTATTAGATATGGTGCGATCGATGATGTCTCTTACCGATCTACCACTATTGCTTTTGGTATTATGCATTAGAGACAGCTACATTCACGTTAAATAGGGCACCATCTAAATCCGTGGAGATGACACCGTATGAACTGTGGTTTGACGAGAAACCTAAGCTGTCATTTCTTTAAGTTTGGGACTGCGATGCTTATGTGAAAAAGTTTCAACATGATAAGCTCAAACCCAAATCGGAGAAGTAAATCTTCATAGGATACCCAAAAGAAACTGTTGGGTATACCTTCTATCACAGATCCGAAGGCAAGGTCTTTGTTGCTAAGATTGGATCCTTTCTAGAGAAGGAGTTTCTCTCGAAAGAAGTGAGTGGGATGAAAGTAGAACTTGATGAGGTAATTGTACCTTCTCCCGAATTGGAAAGTGGAACATCACAGAAACTAGTTCCAGTGATTCCTACACCAATTAGTGAGGAAGCTAATGATGATGATCATGAAACTTCAGATCAAGTTTCTGCTGAACTTCGTAGATCAACCAGAGTTCATTCCGCATCAGAGTGGTACGGCAACCCGGTTCTGGAAGTCATGTTACTGGACCATGATGAACCTACGAACTATGAGGAAGCGATGATGAGCCCAGATTCCGCAAAATGGCTTGAGGCCATGAAATCTGAGATGGGATCCATGTATGAGAACAAAGTGTGGACTTTGGTTGACTTGCCCGATGATCGGCAAGCCATCGAAAATAAATGGATCTTCAAGAAGAAGACTGACGCTGACGGTAATGTTACTGTTTACAAAGCTCGACTTGTTGCGAAAGTTTTTCAACAAGTTCAAGGAGTTGACTACGATGAGACTTTCTCACCCGTAGCGATGCTTAAGTCTGTCCGAATCATGTTAGCAATTGCCGCATTTTATGAAATCTGGCAAATGGATAACAAAATTGCATTCTTTAATGGATTTATTAAAGAAGACTTGTATATGAAGCAACTAGAAGGTTTTGTCAATCCTAAAGGTGCTAACAAAATGTGGAAGCTCCAGCGATCCATCTATGGACTGGTGCAAGCATCTCGGAGTTGGAATATACGCTTTGATAAGTTCATCAAAGCATATAGATTTATACAGACTTGCGGTGAAGCCTGTATTTACAAGAAGTGAGTGGGAGCACTACAACCTTTCTGATAAGTATATGTGAATGACATATTGTCGATCGGAAATGATGTAGAATTTTCTGGAAAGCATAAAGGAGTGTTTGAAAGGAGTTTTTCAAAGAAAGACCTTGGTGAAGCTGCTTACATATTGGGCATCAAGATCTATAGAGATAGATCAAGACGCTTGATAAGACTTTCGATGAGTACATACCTTGATAAGATTTTGAAGTAGTTCAAAATGGATCAGTCAAAGGAGTTCTTGCCTGACTTGTAAGGTGTGAAGTTCAGTAAGACTCAAAGCCAGACCACGGCAGAAAAATATAGAGAGAATGAAAGTCATTCCCTATGCCTCAGCCATAGGTTCTATAAAGTATGCCATGTTGTGTACCAAACATGTTGTGTACCTAGCCATGAGTTTGTCAAGGGGGTACAGTAGTGATCCAGGAGTAGATCACTGTACATCGGTCAAAATTATCCTTAGTAACTGGATGACTAAGGAAATGTTTCTCGATTATGGAGGTGATAAAGAGTTCGTCGTAAAGGATTACGCCGATGCAAGCTTTGACACTAAATCCAGATGACTCTAAGTACCAATCTGGATGCGTATTGAAAATGGGAGCAATTAGCTAGAGTAGCTCTATGCAGAGCATTGTAGACATAGAAATTTGCGAAATACATACGGATCTGAATGTGACAGACCCGTTGACTAAACTTCTCTCACAAGCAAAACATGATCACACCTTATTACTCTTGGGTATTAATCACATAGCGATGTGAACTAGATTATTGACTCTAGTAAACCCTTTGGGTGTTGGTCACATGGCGATGTGAACTATGGGTGTTATTCACATAACGATGTGAACTATCGGTATTAAATCACATGGCGATGTGAGCTAGATTATTGACTCTAGTGCAAGTGGGAGACTGAAGGAAATATGCCCTAGAGGCAATAATAAAGTTGTTATTTATATTTCCTTATATCATGATAAATGTTTATTATTCATGCTAGAATTGTATTAACCGGAAACTTAGTACATGTGTGAATAGATAGACAAAACAGAGTGTCCCTAGTATGCCTCTACTAGACTAGCTCATTGATCAAAGATGGTTATGTTTCCTAACCATAGACATGAGTTGTCATTTGATCAACGGGATCACATCATTAGGAGAATGATGTGATGGACAAGACCCATCCGTTAGCTTAGCACTATGATCGTTTAGTTTTACTGCTATTGCTTTCTTCATGACTTATACATGTTCCTATGACTATGAGATTATGCAACTCCCGAATACCGTAGGAATACCTTGTGTGCTATCAAACGTCACAACGTAACTGGGTGATCATAAAGATGCTCTACAGGTGTCTCCGAAAGTGTTCGTGGTGTTGGCATAGATCAAGACTAGGATTTGTCACTCCGAGTGTCGGAGAGGTATCTCTGGGCCCTCTCGGTAATGCACATCATAATAAGCCTTGCAAGCAAAAGACTAATGAGTTAGTCACGAGATGATGTATTATGGAACGAGTAAAGAGACTTGCCGGTAACGAGATTGAACTAGGTATAGAGATACCGACGATCGAATCTTGGGCAAGTAACATACCAATGACAAAAGGAACAACGTATGTTGTTATGCGGTTTGACCGATAAAGATCTTCGTAGAATATGTAGGAGCCAATATGAGCATCCAGGTTCCGCTATTGGTTATTGACCGGAGATGAGTCTCGGTCATGTCTACATAGTTCTCGAACCCGTAGGGTCCGCACGCTTAACGTTTGATGACGATCGGTATTATGAGTTTATGAGTTTTGATGTACCGAAGGAGTTCGGAGTCCCGGATGAGACCGAGGACATGACGAGGAGTCTCGAAATGGTCGAGACGTAAAGATCGATATATTGGACGACTATATTCGGACATCGGAAAGGTTCCGAGTGATTCGGGTATTTTTTGGAGTATATGGGCCTTATTGGGCCATACGGTAATAGAGAAGAAAGGCCAAAAGGAAGGAGGCGCGCGCCCCCCATCTGGTCCGAATTGGACAAGGGGTGCAGCCCCCTTTTCCTTCTCCCTCTCCACCTCTTTCCTTCTCTCCTACTCCGGAAAGGAAAGTGGAATCCTACTAGGACTTGGGAGTCCTAGTAGGACTCCCCACACTTGGCGCGCCCTCTCTAGGGCCGGCCTCTCCCTTGCTCCTTTATATACGGGGGCAGGGGGCACCCTAGGACACACAAGTTGAATTGTTCTAGCCGTGTGCGGTGCCCCCCTTCACAGAAACACACCTCGGTCATACCGTCGCAGTGCTTAGGCGAAGCCCTGCGCCGGTAGATACATCATATCCGTCACCACGCCGTCGTGCTGGCGAAACTCTCCCGTGAAGCTCAACTGGATCAAGAGCTCGTGGGACGCCATCAAGCTGAACGTGTGCTGAACGCGGAGGTGCCGTACGTTCGGTGCTTGATCGGTTGGATCTCGAAGAAGTTCGACTACATCAGCCGCGTCACTTGACGCTTCCGCTTCCGGTCTACGAGGGTACGTAGACACACTCTCCCCTTCGTTGCTATGCATCTAGTATATAGATCTTGTGTGATCGTAGGAAATTTTTGAAAATACTACGTTCCCCAACAGATGGTTCAATAGCAACAGGGACGGGGGAAGAAGCGAGCGATACTGGCCACCCAGCGAGGGGTTACTTTGGCCTTCGACACTGGGAGGTGGGGGGCTCGGTTGATTAGCCTCGGTAGCTTTGGGTTCGGCCGCGCCGGATCAATGCTTGGTAAAAAAATGTATTTTGCCGGGTTTGCCGGGTTTCGGGTTCGGGGACTATTGAAACGGGTGCAAACCCACGAAATGTGTCGGTTTGTATAATGTGCCCAACAACAGCCCCGCGGAGATGAAAAGACGCCCATCCCCATCCCCTAATAGGGTAAAAACCCGCGGGGACGCGGGTTTCGGGGCCCCATTGCCATCTCGAGCTGCAGCACGATCTAGTGGAGCACCTATGGAGGCTCAAGGGCAACGCCTAGCTCGACGTGCAATGAAATATGATTTGTAGAACTATGTGGTGAACTATTTGATTTTCTGTGATGATTCTAATTTCTTCTGTGATGATTTTATTTGAATGATCGCCGAAACACGTCGAGCGTTGGTCGTTTTGCGCCGGAAATTGGGCCAATCCAGCGCTGAAAATGGGCTGAAAGCCCCGATACTGGACCGATATCGGCACCTGGAGGGGGGGGGGCGGCTGGGAACGCACTAGCACCCAAGCCTAAAATAGCGCCGGCTCGCCCCCAAGCGGCAGTTTTCGGCGCGTCTTGAGGCGCAACGGCTAGAGATGCTCTTACACTACTGGAATTTCCGAGTTTCTCGAGTGATATGAAAACTCGGCAAAAGCCATTTCCCACTCGGTAGAGAGTTTGCCGTGTGTGGTTCTCGGCTAGGAGAACTCTGTGTGAACCCTTCAGCCAAAGCCAACTTTGCTGAGGGTCGTCCATCGGGATTCGGAAAATCATTTGCCTAGCCCTAAGTGGTTACTTAGCAAAAAGGCACTTGACAGGCCGCATCGAGACAGCAAAACTGAAGCGCGCATCTGTTTGCGGGGAAATTTTGGTTAAGTCTCCCCACCCGCGAAAGTTATACCAAGTAAAAAAAAGAAACAACTCTGCAGAAGTGGACAGATCTATAGGTCAACAACGCTTTTCCGAGGTCTCAAAAGAAAGATCTCGGGACATTGTCCAGATCTAGGTCAAGACACACCTTTCCCTAGACGATGAAATAAAGATCTCGGCAAACTTTTTTTTTATTTCCAAAATTCTCTTTCCTCTATTTTATTTTATTATGTTTTCCCTAACATTATTTATACGGGTTAAAACAAGTATATAGGCCACCAAATTCAGGACCGTTGAGCCTCTCCAAGACTCGCTCCTCGCTCCCCGTCGCCTCCTCGGCGACGGCGCACGCCTCCATGGGCCATCCCGTCTCTCTGCCCCCCTCCTCCCCCCATGCTGCTGCGCGCGCGAGCCCGTCGTCCTACCGGGAGGCACTGCTGTCCCCTGCGACCTCCCCTGCGGCATTGAAGGCGGTGGTTGGGAGTTCCTCGGACGGGGCTGGCCAGATCTCTCCGCGCCCCCGCCTGAAGTCCATCATTACGGTACCTGCGCGGGACCGCGACATTGATGGCGAGGGCTGGGTGACTGTTGGTCCCGGCGGTCGTCCCTTCCGTGACTCACTGCCGCGTCCTCCTCCACAAGAGCGTGACGAGCGCTTCCGGGCTCTCCTCTTTAAGAAGGCTAGAGGGTGCTGCTTCAAGTGCTTCTCACCTAGGCACCGCATTGCCGACTGTAGAAACAAGGCCCGGTGCTTGCTGTGCGGCGAGGCCGGTCACAAGGCGCGGTGGTGCGGGGGTCAGGGCAAGGGTGCGGCGAGGGCGGAGGCTCTGGTGGCTCCGTTGGCGCTCCGTGGGGCGGCCTCTCCCGTTCCGGTTGCGGGGCGCAACTCGTCCAAGATGGAGGCTCCCGGACTGGCGAGGCATGGAGTGGTGCGGGCGGCGGCGCTGCGGCTAGCGGTGGTGGCGGATACTGAGCGTGCCCTCACGGCTCGCGCGGTGGTGGCGGTGGTTGTGGGCTACGGCGATACGCTCGCGCTCTGTGAGGTGCAGCGTGCTTTCGCTGCTCGCTTCAGTGTGCTGGACGAGCGCGTTCACGCGTCGCTGCTCGACCAGGGGGAGTTCCTCCTCTACTTCGACGATCTGGAGGCGAGGAACGAGGCGGTGGCGGTCCCGGGCCTGCTCACACTGGGCACGGTTTCCTTCCGGATCGTCCCGTGGACGAGGTTCAGGAACGCGACGGCGGCGGCCATGCGTTTCAAGGCGCGGGTCTGCCTGGAGCGAGTGCCGCGCAGCGCCTGGAGCCTGGAGGCGGTGGCGTCTCTCTTTGATCGGTCAATGATCCTGGATGCGCAAGATTTCACCTACACCACTGAAGAAGAGACGGCGTGCATGAGGCTTTGGGTGTGGATGGACAACGTTGACATGCTGGCGACCCGCGGCGTGCTGCAGCTGGAAGAGCCGATGGAGCAGGACTCGCCCATCTTCCCTGGTGTTGGCATCTCCACCGAACCGGCGCCGAGGTCGGGGCCGCTGCGCCTGCTGGAGTACGACGTGCTCATCCACCTCGACCGCGTGATCGACTACCGCGACTCCGGGCATCAAGAATGGCGGTACAAGTGGCAGCTAAGGCGTGAAGATGGAGGCCTAACGCCCTCTGCTCGCGGTCCTGTCCACTCTCGGCTGATCTTTCCACCTGGGAACGACGACGATGGCGACGCTTCGGCCGGCGGTGGCGGGGCTGGCGGTGGACAGGTTGGTGGTTCTGCTGGAAGGATGGACCGGATTGGAGGGCTGCCGGCAACGGCGCCGCTCGGACACGGCGGTTCGGGCGGGCGGCACGGGCGCAACGCCGCGGGCGGGGCACCCGTTAGCCCGCCTGTGTCGGGAGGCAGGGCGCCAGAGCTGACCGGCTCCATTGGGAACTCCTGTTCTTCTGCAGACGAGGTTGGCCCCGAAGCTGCTTGCCCTCCCAGTGATAACTTGGGGATGGCTGCGCAGTCGCTCGACAGAGAGGTGGGGCTGGCTCTGGCCCCTGTGTTGGCTGGCCAGGACGCTAGCGACTGGCTGCAGCGGGACAGCTATGTTGCACCTGTGCACCCCTCGGTCGCTGGGGTGCTGCACGACTGTGCGTCCGTAGACCACCCCCTTGGTTTGGGCCTCGACACCGACTCTGGCCCAACCCGTGGTGCTCCCCCGGCTCTGGTGATTGGGCCACCTTGTGCGACCCTTGGGCCTTCACCTGCGATTGGTTTGGGTGCTCGCTCGTCGGCCACCGAGGGCGATGGTCTGGCAGAGGCCCTCTCTGCGTTCCTGCTAGCCGCTTCGTTGCCGTCGCCCCCTGCACTGCTGCCGACACCAGATCCCCTGCTACCCCCGCCGCCCTCCCCGCTGACCAGCACGGTGGCCGCGCTACCCCCAACCCCCGTCGTCGCGCTGTCCCCAACACCGGTCACCGCGGTGGCGGATGCCGGGGCCCCTCGCTGCAGCGGCAGGCTCGCAGCCAAGCCCACCCGTGGACTCTCTGCCGAAGAAAAAGCGAGGCTCGTGTTGCTCAAAAGGAGCGGCATCGTGCTCCATGACGGGCCTCCTGAGGCTAAGGAGCTGCAGCGTTACAGGCTGCTGTACTCCAAGGAGTTGCCGGATTCCTTCATTCAGGCGGTCTCGGCGCTGGTTGCCGCTACCTCCTCCAAGTTCAAGAACGCTAGAGATCAGGCGGCCTGCACCTGATGTTTCCTCAGTTCTGCTGTGTATTTGGGTTAGATTGTTTCCCATGATTGTACAACACTCGAATTTGCTAGGTGTGTGGTGGTCCTATTGCTGGGAATCGTTTGCTCGAGGCCGTTGCTGCTGTTCTGCTGTGTTGTGTTCTCTGTCTGAAGGATATGAAATCACGGCTGTTATGTTGTTCGTGTCTGCCTGCTGTTCGTTCTCCTGCTGCTCCCTGAAGCAGGGTGTGCCTGCGCCTGTGTCTGCCCCCTGTTTGTTCTGCTGCTGCTCCCTGAAGCAGGGTGTGCATATGCCTGTGTTCTGCTGCTGCTCCCTGAGGCATGGTGTGCCTGTGTCGATCCTGGTTACCCCATGGATATACACCTTCTGAATTGGAATGTACGGGGCCTGAATAACCCGGCGCGGCGCCGTGCTGTTCAGAATTTGTGCAATGGATGGAACTGTAACATCGTGTGCCTGCAAGAGACCAAGGTCGCAGATCTCTCGAGGAACTTGGTGGTGGAAACTTTGGGACCCAGGTTTGGAGATAATTACCTTTTAAAGGGGGCTGATGGCACGCGAGGCGGTATCCTGATTGCGTGCAGTGCTGATTTTGCAATAACACCATTGCCGGCCGCGCCGAGTTCTTTCTCTCTGTCTGCCATCGTGACCGATAAATCGGATGGCTCCTCGTGGACACTGACTGCTGTGTATGGACCGCAAGATGATCAAGACAAGATTGTTTTTCTTCAGGAGATCCGTGACATCAAGGTTTTAGCGCAGAATGAATGGCTTATTGCTGGTGATTTCAACCTTATTGCGAGAGAAAATGAGAAGAGCAACTCCAATGTCAACATTCGTATGATGGGCCGGTTTAGAAGTGTCATCGAGGATCTTGAACTTAGAGAGCTCCAGTTGATTGGAAGGAGGTTCACTTGGTCTAGTGACAATAGCCACCGCACCTGCTCCAAGCTTGACCGTATATTCATGACTCGTGATTGGGAACTGCGGTTCCCCCAATACAATTTGTTGCCTGCCTCCACGGCCATTTCAGATCACAGCCCCCTGCTACTCAAGAAGATGATGATCAAGCGTTATCAAGGGTTCAGATTTGAGGCTTTTTGGGTCACTTTGCCTGGGTTTAGGGAAATTGTTCAGGAGGCCTGGGGCAGAGATGTGAGATCCCTGGACGCTTTCAGAGTTCTGCACACCAAGCTGTGTCGCACGGCCG
Organism: Secale cereale; assembly: GCA_902687465.1. Classification (NCBI taxonomy): domain Eukaryota; kingdom Viridiplantae; phylum Streptophyta; class Magnoliopsida; order Poales; family Poaceae; genus Secale; species Secale cereale. Next base: position 22,703,617 of record LR738710.1, on the reverse strand, counting down.
CCGCCCTCAAAAAGTGGAGCAGAGCTCGCATGTCCGACTTGAGGCTGCAGGAGGCTATCGCCAACGACGTTATTTTCCATTTGGATGTGGCTCAAGATGACAGGGTCCTGTCTGATGATGAACTGAATTTGAGGCATCTATTAAAGGCTCGGCTACTTGGGTTGGCGGCCATTGACAGGGCAAGATGGAGGCAGAAGTCCAGATTGACCACAATCAGAGTTAGCGATGCAAACACGAGGCTTTTCCACCTGCGAGCCAATGGCAGACGCCGGAAAAATCACATTCCTACCCTCAAGAAGCAATGTGGAACAGAGACTAATATCCACGAGGAGAAGGCGGAGATCCTTCTGCAACATTTCAAGGGCCTTATGGGAGTGCCATTCAAGGCCAACTGCAAGTTAAATTGGGAATTCCTACAGCTACCACGCCAAGACCTGCGACACCTTGATGCTGATTTCACCATGGAGGAGCTGAAGGAGGTGATTGATTCGATGCAGTGTGAGAAGGCACCTGGCCCTGACGGCTTCCCTGGGCTATTCTTCAAGAGCTGTTGGGATATTCTGAAGTATGACCTCATGAGGGCTATTGATTCGGTTCACTCTCTCAGAACGGATCACTGGCATTTGTTGAACTCAGCTCATATTGTGCTACTGCCTAAGAAGGATGCTCCCGGCAGCCCTTTGGATTACAGGCCAGTCAGTTTGATGCATAGCATTGCCAAGATCCTCTGCAAGTTACTTTCCAATAGGCTGGCCCCGGAGCTCGATTCCATGGTTTCTCACTCCCAAAGTGCTTTTATTAAAAAGAGGTGCATTCAAGACAACTTCCTGTACGTGCACAATGTTATCAAAGAAGCCTACACTAAGAAGAAGCCGCTAGTTTTCCTGAAGCTTGACATTGCGAAAGCCTTTGACTCAGTTGGTTGGGGTTTCTTGCTGGAGACCTTGTCTGCATTTGGCTTCGGGCAGCGCTGGAGAAACATTGTGTCTGCCATTCTGAGCTCCACCTCATCTAGGATTTTGCTTAATGGCATCCCCGGCATTCCTTTCAAGCACATGTGCGGCCTGCGACAGGGAGACCCCCTGTCCCCAATGCTATTCATTCTTGTCATGGAGCCGCTTCGGAGGTTGTTCGACCTTGCGACGGAGAGGGGTGTTCTATCTCAGCTTGGGCCCAAGTCTGCCAGACTACGTACTAGCATGTACGCTGATGACGCGGCTCTTTTTATTAACCCTGTTAAGGAGGAGGTGCGGGCGGTCAGAGCAATTCTGGATAGGTTTGGGGAGGCCTCTGGACTAAGGATCAACGCCCTGAAGTGCGTTGCTTACCCAATCAGATGCGAGGGTGTTGACATCCAGGATATCATTCAGGACTTTGGGGGGACGACGGGCTCTCTTCCGTGTCGCTACCTTGGTCTCCCGCTTAGCTACCGCAAGCTCAGGAGAATTGAGATAATCCCGCTCATTGAGGGAATGGCTGGCAGACTCAAGGGATGGAAAGGCAAACTGATGGCAAAAACCGGCAGGCTCACGCTAATAAATTCGGTGCTTACGTCCATGGCCACTTATTTCCTTACCAGTTTTGCTATTGACAAATGGGTGATAAAGAAGCCGGAGAAGATTCAGCGCAATTTCCTTTGGAACGGTGATGATGAGTGCAGCGGAGCCAAATGTCTAGTTAACTGGAGGAGGGTGTGCTCCCCTAAGGATCTGGGTGGCCTTGGAATCAAAGATATTGCCTGCTTTGGTAGGGCTCTTCGGCTGCGTTGGGCTTGGCTTGAATGGAGTACCACCCCTAGGCCTTGGCTGGGCACCCCCATCCCTTGCGATCGCATTGATAAGTTATTCTTCTCGGCTTGCACTGAGATAACTCTGGGGAATGGTCAGCGTGCGCTTTTTTGGCATGATCGTTGGTTGGGAGGCATTGCTCCAGTCAATATTGCTCCTGGTCTGTTCGTCTTGGCGAGACGGAAAAATTTAACTGTGAAGGAGGCACTTGATCATGGCCGTTGGATGAAGGGCCTGGAGAGGATTGCTTCTGAGGAGCTGCTCGACCAATTTATCAAGCTGTGGGAGCTGCTCCAACACATAGTGCTCTCTGATGTCCCCGACTCCATTCGGTGGAGGTTCTCTGCTGACGGATGCTACTCTGCTGCTACCGCCTACAAGGCCCAGTTTTTGGGCCGCATTGCTGAGCCGCAGCTGCTCTCTGTGTGGAAGGGCAAGGCCGAGCCGAAGGTTAAATTCCACCTCTGGTTATTGCTCCAGAACAAAATCTGGACGGCTGATCGGCTAGCGACGAGGGGATGGCCACACAACGAGAAGTGCACTTTCTGTGATCAGATTATCGAGTCGGCTGCCCATCTTACTTTGACCTGCCCATTTGCCCGGGAGGTTTGGTTCTCCTTTCAGCAAAGTGATCCTGAGGCTACTACTGTTGCTTCTACCTCGATAACTATTAAGGGTTGGTGGAGGAGGGTTTGGAATCTGCGCAATAACTCAACTACACGCACGCAGATCACCTCCGCTGTTTACGTCGCGTGGAATCTTTGGAAAGAGAGAAATAGGCGGACCTTTGAAGGAAAGAGATGCTCCCCCGAGACTGTCGCTGCTATGGCCAGAGATGAAATAGCAATGTTCAAGGAGGCTACTGATTAGTGTGTGGGGTCTTTCCTTTTTTTGTTTTCCTGAGTTTGTGTTCTTCTGAGTGTGTGACGCTCTGTACAACAATTGGAACCTTGGTTCCTTTTTCCCTCTTCTAATATGAAAAGGCAGAACTACTGCCATGCCCTTCAAAAAAAAAAAAAACAAGTATATATCAAATTCAATGTGTCAGGTCTCGTAATTTTACACGCTGCCCTGAATTTCCGTGGCTCTGGACGGCAGCAAACTCCAAGCCGGCCGATACATCTATACATGCATTTGTGACCAACCTGGTCATGTACGGTTCTGACTTCTGAGGATCTCAAGGCTGCTGATCCGAAGGGTACTTGGATGAACAGTTGCAGCAGTACCAGCAACAACCTTACAAAACGGCTGGTGGAAGGCGCTAGCTAGTGGCTACTCCGTGTCGACGAAGAAACAAAAGCGCTAGAACTGGCTGGGTCAAAAACTCTGATCTTTTTATTTGTAGTCATATGACTTGGTGCATGCGAAAGAAGTTTACAATAGCAAGAGTGGTGCAGAGAGTTACTCCCTCGGTACCGAAATACTTGTTGGGGAGAACTAGTAGTTGTATTTTGGTACAGAGGGCGTAAATGAATAGGTGATGGGAAGGTGGAACATCTTTTCGTTGATAGTGATGCGACAAAAAAGGGAAACAGGTTGAGTCTTGGTTTTATCTTTTTTCTTTTATTTTCTCGTAATAGCTTTCAAAATGGAACACTGCTCACCCCTCCCCATCGCGTCGCTCCAGCGAGCGACCGAGGGGATAGCCCTAGCCGCTACCGCGCGTCCCCCTCCCACCCCTCCCTCCACTCGTCGCCGCCTGGGTGGGCGGCTCAGGAGACGGTGCCTGGCGGCGGGGTGCCCGGGTGTCACGGCGGTGGTGCGGGTCATGGTGCTGGTTCCTTTCAAGGTCTTCTTCGACGGCGGGGTGCAGTTGATCCGGTGGCCCTCGCCGACGGATGGGTGGCTGCCTCTTCTCGCGTGGATCTGATCGAAGACCGTGGTAGGGCGATAGGGTGACCATGGGAGGCTGTTGGAGGGACGGGTAGACCGACTGCCGTAACTGCTGCAGGGGTGTGCCGGTCCATACGAGCTCTGCTCCCCCTCCCCTCTTCCTGGCCTTGTGCCTATTGGCTGCAGATCGGAGTTTGGGGTGGGAAGGCCACCGGCGGCTCCGATGGTAATTGGGTTCTGTCGGTGGGCTCAAAGCCATCGAATAAACAGGCATTGGCTGTGCTACTGCTTTTACAAGAACTTCCTTCCCCGCATAGGATAACAATTTTTTCCATCCAACCTCTAATTTCTTCCCAAACTTTGTCTCTCAAATACTTGAAAGTTCCATTTTTTGAGTGTCCTACATCTGTAGGCTTACCCAGATACCATTCGCTGAGCTGCTCATTGTGAACATTAAGAGCTCTCTTTTTACCCACATCTGTAGTTAGTGGAGAGCAAAAATGAGTCAAGCCGTTGTGTGTGACAAGACTGGCGTGTGTTGCATGTTTCATTATTTCAAGACTTTGTAACAAGTTCATTTGTGTGACATGAGAAATGGAGAAGGAAGAAAACGCTCCGGCTAAGAGGCGCCAGCCAAGCACTAAAACATCATTGCGTGTGTGTTCTTCTTGTGCTCATCACCTGTGTGTTGGTCCTTGGGCAAAGCTAACAAATCTGGCTTGCTCTTCCATCTCGGTCAGACGCTTCGGAAACTTGTATCCGAACCTGACTAGAAGAATGCCCGTGCGTTGCCTCGATTAATGTTAGTGGCCTTGTATAGTTGCAAATTGTAATTTTGGTAGTGGCCTTGTATACAAAAATGGAGGGAGTACGTTGTTCATGAAAACATGTACTCTGTTTCATCCAGTACTCTAACGGGTACCATTAACTTGACCTCTAGTTCTCAGTTTGATAACATGATATCAACATTTCAGGAGCTACTCTTACAAAAAGGAAAAGAAAAAAAACGATACAAGCTGGTGCTTCGACCAGCAGTTTCCCTTTGAGATGGACACTTCGCTATGCGCCGAAATTTGTTCTACCTTTTCTTCATCCATCTAATTCTCTCCACCTTAGTATGTCATATAGCAACTCCTGAAAACTAAAAGATCAGAAAACTTGACTCAGACAGTTCTAGCACCTTATACGATAACAATTTTTTCCATCCAACCTCTAATTTCTTCCTAAACTTTGTCTCTCAAATACTTGAAAGTTCCATTTTTTGAGTGTCCTACATGCTTACCCAGCTACCGTTCGCTGAGCTGCTCATTGTGAACATTAAGAGCTCTCTTTATACCCACATCTGTAGTTAGTGGAGAGCAAAAATGAGTCAAGCCGTTGTGTGTGACAAGGCTGGCGTGTGTTGCATGTTTCATTATTTCAAGACTTTGTAACAAGTTCATTTGTGTGACATGAGAAATAGAGAAGGAAGAGAATGCTCCGGCTAAGAGGCGCCAGCCAAGCACTAAAACATCCCCCGCAAAAAAAAAAGCACTAAAACATCATTGCGTGTGTGTTCTTCTTGTGCCCATCACATGCGTGTTGATCTTCGGGCAAAGCTAACAGACTTTGCTAGCTCTTCTATCTCGGCGAGACGCTTAGGAAACTTGTATCGAAACCTGATAGAGAGAGGTATTGTTACCTCGTATTCGTGACACACCAATCTGAAAACAACTGCCCTGATCTCTTCCTATGAAGATCGCATGACCATAAAAACATCTTGTCTAGAAGCTGTGGGCGCATGGGGACTTTAGCTCCGCGTAAGTTGGACGGTGACTCCCATCATCTCATAATACGGTGCACACTGATTTTCATGAAAATCTATCTACACAAAGTTTTGCCAAATTTCTATAAAATATATTTATATAAAATACCAAATATATATCATGTGAAAAGATATTTCATGATGAATCTATTGTTATTGACTTGGTAATATACATGTTTCTAATTTTTCTATAAACTTCGTCAAAGTTTATGCAGTTTGACATGAAAAATCTTATACGGATTGTACCTTGAGACTGAAGGACTATGCTGGATATGAGGATCATTTTGTGTAGCGTTATGCCCTTCATTGATGCGCAACTTGAGATGGAACTCATACACACATTAGTCATATAAATCGGTCGATTTATCCTCAGAGCAGTCAATCTCCTTTTATATTATGGAGTCATGCAAGTATTGCAATAGATCCATTTACAACCTAATGACAATCTTGACTCGCATCAAAAGCTAGAAGTCTTCCATCCTTCATCGTGCAAAGTCACATCATGGCTGAATTTCCGCCGCTCCAGAGGAAGAGCAAGATATTTGACACCATTTTGATACTCCTATAACAACCAATTAATTAGGTCCACGGTTGGTCAAGGACTGTCACCAAGCGAGTCCGCTCATAGAGGTAGACATGAACAACTTATCTGCAACCCCTGTCCCGGGCCTGAACCCGAAACAAGTACGAGAGGCATTTCTGGTGTGTTAGAAAACTGAGATCGAAGAAGACGCCATGAGAAGATCGAGAAAGCAGAATGCTTCCTATAGGATTTATAAAATATCTTATTATGGTATTTTTCAGACGTTGAGGAGCTAGCAGCCACCGGGCAATTAAAACCTTTATTGTCAACAATTACGATAGATGTCTTTGGGGGGATTTTGTTTTACATACTTTATGCAATTATGCCCATTTTAAAAATGCAGGTCGTGGTTTCAGTGTTGTTCTTGAAAACATGTACGTTGTTCATGAAAACATGTACTCTGTTTCATCCAGTACTCTAACGGGTACCATTAACTTGACCTCTAGTTCTCAGTTTGATAACATGATATCAACATTTCAGGAGCTACTCTTACAAAATGGAAAAGAAAAAAAACGATACAAGCTGGTGCTTCGACCAGCAGTTTCCCTTTGAGATGGACACTTCGCTATGCGCCGAAATTTGTTCTACCTTTTCTTCATCCATCTAATTCTCTCCACCTTAGTATGTCATATAGCAACTCCTGAAAACTAAAAGATCAGAAAACTTGACGCAGACAGTTCTAGCACCTTATACGATAACAATTTTTTCCATCCAACCTCTAATTTCTTCCTAAACTTTGTCTCTCAAATACTTGAAAGTTCCATTTTTTGAGTGTCCTACATGCTTACCCAGCTACCGTTCGCTGAGCTGCTCATTGTGAACATTAAGAGCTCTCTTTATACCCACATCTGTAGTTAGTGGAGAGCAAAAATGAGTCAAGCCGTTGTGTGTGACAAGGCTGGCGTGTGTTGCATGTTTCATTATTTCAAGACTTTGTAACAAGTTCATTTGTGTGACATGAGAAATAGAGAAGGAAGAGAACGCTCCGGCTAAGAGGCGCCAGCCAAGCACTAAAACATCCCCCGCAAAAAAAAAAGCACTAAAACATCATTGCGTGTGTGTTCTTCTTGTGCCCATCACATGCGTGTTGATCTTCGGGCAAAGCTAACAGACTTTGCTAGCTCTTCTATCTCGGCGAGACGCTTAGGAAACTTGTATCGAAACCTGATAGAGAGAGGTATTGTTACCTCGTATTCGTGACACACCAATCTGAAAACAACTGCCCTGATCTCTTCCTATGAAGATCGCATGACCATAAAAACATCTTGTCTAGAAGCTGTGGGCGCATGGGGACTTTAGCTCCGCGTAAGTTGGACGGTGACTCCCATCATCTCATAATACGGTGCACACTGATTTTCATGAAAATCTATCTACACAAAGTTTTGCCAAATTTCTAGAAAATATATTTATATAAAATACCAAATATATATCATGTGAAAAGATATTTCATGATGAATCTATTGTTATTGACTTGGTAATGTACATGTTTCTAATTTTTCTATAAACTTCGTCAAAGTTTATGCAGTTTGACATGAAAAATCTTATACGGATTGTACCTTGAGACTGAAGGACTATGCTGGATATGAGGATCATTTTGTGTAGCGTTATGCCCTTCATTGATGCGCAACTTGAGATGGAACTCATACACACATTAGTCATATAAATCGGTCGATTTATCCTCAGAGCAGTCAATCTCCTTTTATATTATGGAGTCATGCAAGTATTGCAATATATCCATTTACAACCTAATGACAATCTTGACTCGCATCAAAAGCTAGAAGTCTTCCATCCTTCATCGTGCAAAGTCACATCATGGCTGAATTTCCGCCGCTCCAGAGGAAGAGCAAGATATTTGACACCATTTTGATACTCCTATAACAACCAATTAATTAGGTCCACGGTTGGTCAAGGACTGTCACCAAGCGAGTCCGCTCATAGAGGTAGACATGAACAACTTATCTGCAACCCCTGTCCCGGGCCTGAACCCGAAACAAGTACGAGAGGCATTTCTGGTGTGTTAGAAAACTGAGATCGAAGAAGACGCCATGAGAAGATCGAGAAAGCAGAATGCTTCCTATAGGATTTATAAAATATCTTATTATGGTATTTTTCAGACGTTGAGGAGCTAGCAGCCACTGGGCAATTAAAACCTTTATTGTCAACAATTACGATAGATGTCTTTGGGGGGATTTTGTTTTACATACTTTATGCAATTATGCCCATTTTAAAAATGCAGGTCGTAGTTTCAGTGTTGTTCATGAAAACATGTACTCCCTCTATTTTTGTATACAAGGCCACAAACCCATATTACAGGTACCAAGGTAAAAATTAATGCAATGTTGAAGTCAATGTTGCAAACTAGTTTGTCACCTTGTTTGTCGCGTTAATTAATGTGGTTTATCTCTCCCACGCAAAACAAGCCAACCCTCTTACTCCTCGTTGGTTGATTAATGTTGGGAATGCAAGCCAACTTACTTACACTTGCATGCATTCAATCAATTTTGCCTCGATTAATGTTAGTGGCCTTGTATAGTTGCAAATTGTAATTTTGGTAGTGGCCTTGTATACAAAAATAGAGGGAGTACGTTGTTCATGAAAACATGTACTCTGTTTCATCCAGTACTCTAACGGGTACCATTAACTTGACCTCTAGTTCTCAGTTTGATAACATGATATCAACATTTCAGGAGCTACTCTTACAAAAAGGAAAAGAAAAAAAACGATACAAGCTGGTGCTTCGACCAAGAGTTTCCCTTTGAGATGGACACTTCGCTATGCGCCGAAATTTGTTCTACCTTTTCTTCATCCATCTAATTCTCTCCACCTTAGTATGTCATATAGCAACTCCTGAAAACTAAAAGATCAGAAAACTTGACGCAGACAGTTCTAGCACCTTATACGATAACAAATTTTTCCATCCAACCTCTAATTTCTTCCTAAACTTTGTCTCTCAAATACTTGAAAGTTCCATTTTTTGAGTGTCCTACATGCTTACCCAGCTACCGTTCGCTGAGCTGCTCATTGTGAACATTAAGAGCTCTCTTTATACCCACATCTGTAGTTAGTGGAGAGCAAAAATGAGTCAAGCCGTTGTGTGTGACAAGGCTGGCGTGTGTTGCATGTTTCATTATTTCAAGACTTTGTAACAAGTTCATTTGTGTGACATGAGAAATAGAGAAGGAAGAGAACGCTCCGGCTAAGAGGCGCCAGCCAAGCACTAAAACATCCCCCGCAAAAAAAAAAGCACTAAAACATCATTGCGTGTGTGTTCTTCTTGTGCCCATCACATGCGTGTTGATCTTCGGGCAAAGCTTACAGACTTTGCTAGCTCTTCTATCTCGGCGAGACGCTTAGGAAACTTGTATCGAAACCTGATAGAGAGAGGTATTGTTACCTCGTATTCGTGACACACCAATCTGAAAACAACTGCCCTGATCTCTTCCTATGAAGATCGCATGACCATAAAAACATCTTGTCTAGAAGCTGTGGGCGCATGGGGACTTTAGCTCCGCGTAAGTTGGACGGTGACTCCCATCATCTCATAATACGGTGCACACTGATTTTCATGAAAATCTATCTACACAAAGTTTTGCCAAATTTCTAGAAAATATATTTATATAAAATACCAAATATATATCATGTGAAAAGATATTTCATGATGAATCTATTGTTATTGACTTGGTAATATACATGTTTCTAATTTTTCTATAAACTTCGTCAAAGTTTATGCAGTTTGACATGAAAAATCTTATACGGATTGTACCTTGAGACTGAAGGACTATGCTGGATATGAGGATCATTTTGTGTAGCGTTATGCCCTTCATTGATGCGCAACTTGAGATGGAACTCATACACACATTAGTCATATAAATCGGTCGATTTATCCTCAGAGCAGTCAATCTCCTTTTATATTATGGAGTCATGCAAGTATTGCAATATATCCATTTACAACCTAATGACAATCTTGACTCGCATCAAAAGCTAGAAGTCTTCCATCCTTCATCGTGCAAAGTCACATCATGGCTGAATTTCCGCCGCTCCAGAGGAAGAGCAAGATATTTGACACCATTTTGATACTCCTATAACAACCAATTAATTAGGTCCACGGTTGGTCAAGGACTGTCACCAAGCGAGTCCGCTCATAGAGGTAGACATGAACAACTTATCTGCAACCCCTGTCCCGGGCCTGAACCCGAAACAAGTACGAGAGGCATTTCTGGTGTGTTAGAAAACTGAGATCGAAGAAGACGCCATGAGAAGATCGAGAAAGCAGAATGCTTCCTATAGGATTTATAAAATATCTTATTATGGTATTTTTCAGACGTTGAGGAGCTAGCAGCCACCGGGCAATTAAAACCTTTATTGTCAACAATTACGATAGATGTCTTTGGGGGGATTTTGTTTTACATACTTTATGCAATTATGCCCATTTTAAAAATGCAGGTCGTGGTTTCAATGTTGTTCATGAAAACATGTACGTTGCAAAGTTATCTGGCCAGAATCAAATACTTCCTCCGTCCCAAAACAAGTGTCTCGATCTTAGTACAACATTGCACTAAAGTTAGTACAAAGTTGAGACACTTATTTTGGGATAGATGAAGTATATGACAAGGTTGGCAAGACATTGTAATTATATTTGACGAGAAAAAAAGTATAGAGCTCTTCAGATTTTGGCATTTTGGGAAAGCTGTTGCCAAATGTGCCAAGTAAGGTACCAGCCGGAAAAACTGGTTAACTACCATAACACCAACAATCAAAAATAAATGTGCCAAGTAAGGTGCTAGAACTGTCTGCGTCAAGTTTTCTGATCTTTTAGTTTTCAGGAGTTGCTATATGACATACTAAGGTGGAGAGAATTAGATGGATGAAGAAAAGGTAGAACAAATTTCGGCGCATAGCGAAGTGTCCATCTCAAAGGGAAACTGCTGGTCGAAGCACCAGCTTGTATCGTTTTTTTCTTTTCCTTTTTGTAAGAGTAGCTCCTGAAATGTTGATATCATGTTATCAAACTGAGTACTGGTCTACTGGATGAAACAGAAACTGGAGAACAGCCCCGGTGAGTTTACATCTCTTGACGGTTGACCATTGAATTTAGTCACTGCTGTATCCTCTGTAGTTTGTGCAGGATGTTCTTGTGGTTCTTTTTCTTTATCTTTTTGCGATTCGTCGTGATCCTATCCCCTGTACGTAGGTTTTAACATGTCATATAGCACCTGAGTTGTTTCAAGATTCCTTGAGCACACGTACGTCGTCCAAGAACCTCGGCATCATGGCCGACGTTGATGGTTTTATCTGTCAATGCATACCCGTGGACACAAAGAACAAACTGAGCGCGTTTCATGGAATTTGGAGATAGCAGACTTTGTGCTCGGTTACCGCAAGATCAAACAACAACAAATGGGTTAGCTTTATAAAAAAAGAATTTCAGCATGCGCTTTGTGACAGATGTTATTGTGTCGAGTTTGAATCTCCAAATTTAAGAAAAAAGATCTGTTCTTTTTTTTTTTGGACGAGCAAGGCAGGAGCTTCGCCAATTTCATTAAGTGAGGAAAATACAGAGGTTGCTGGTTTATAAGGAAAAGTGACTAAAAACAATGGGAAAAAAAAAAGAGAGAGAAAAGCAACAACTACTGAAGCCAATCCAAACAGACCACCACCATCAAACGTGACGTCATCAATCAAGATCTTTGGAGACGCCTTTGAGAAGGTAACGATGCTCGCCGTTTCCTGACCCCAATTGATAAAAAAAATCATCCAGACCCGCGCATGATCACCCCACCGAAACCCAGGACAGGTTCGCCAATCCAACAACCTCCAACACCACATCCCCTCAATCCCGGTCATGTCACAATGGAAGGAAGTACTCTTCCACAATGCCTCAAGGAGGAGGACTCCGATGGGCGCCAACATCAACGACAACGACCCCCGCCAAAGGACAAGGCTTTCGCCCAAAGCCTTATGCCTTGCCATCTCCGACCCTTGGGAGGAGCCAGGCCGCAACGAACCTTGAGAAATCGAGCTGCAGCTCCACTTGAATTCCCCGGTAGTGAGTCAGACCAAAAGGAAAGGAATGACCCCCACGGCCACATCACCATTGTGGATTGCCTCCATTGACGCCGACACCACCTCCACTACTGCAGCGAGGGCTCTAGAAGCCACAACGACGCACACCACGCCACTACCACCACTGTGCCAAGACGCTCCCGGACAGATCGAGCGCAGCTACTGCAAATCCGCCTGGAGACTAACGCCACGCACCAAGGCCGACGCCCTAGCCACCACGCACCACCACCCATTGGTCCACACGACCCAAAGAAACTAGCGCAGCCACCAGAATGCGCCACACCGACGGCCCGGGCCCATTGGATCCGAACGCGAGGCCTCGGATCCACCACCTCATAGCACAGTCTTTTCTCAAAAAATAAAAACCTCATAGCACAGTCACACTGTCACTGTGAAGAGAAGGGAGCGAGCAGGGACAATGGGGTGGGTGCACCTCGATTCACGGCCAGCCTACCCTAACGGGCGTGTTTGACCGAGCCGGTTAACAGCCGTCAACCCCCTACCATCACAGTTTTGCCACTTTGCCACATCAGAATGAGGATCAACACGAGGTCATAGTTTTTTGCCACCGATTAATGTTGTGTTCGGTGCATTTTACGATGATCACACAAAATGATATTTTTTTGCTAATCTTTATCTTTACCAAATACTCCCTCCGGTCCTTTTTACTCCGCGTATTAGGTTTTTGTCAAGTTAAACATTGCAAAGTTTGACCAAATTTATCTTTAAAAATATCAACATCTACAATATCAAATATATATACTCTGAAACTAGATATCATAACAAATCTAACAATATTGATTTGGCATTTTGAATGTTGATACACTTTTCTATATCTTTGGTCAAAGTAGAGATACCTTGACTTTGGACAAAATTTATATGCAGACTAAAAAGGACCCGAAGGGAGTAATAAAACATCGATCGCTTCTGACCATACGTCGTTGCATATTTTGTAGAGAAGTTTCCGCATTTTTCTGAAATCAAACTGTGGTCCCGAATTAAGTGGGAATAGAAAAACATTTTGCTTTTTGCAGAAAACCCCCTGAGGTTTCCGTTAATTAGCCGATGGTCCTATTTTAAGTGAGAATAGAAAACATTGCACTTTTTAAGAACCGACCCCCCACCCCCCGAGATTTCGGTTCGTTAACCCACCATCCGTCCAGAAAATAATTTTTATAGATTCAAATGTTTCTTTAATATTTATATCTTTTAAATCGTAACACTAATTTTAACATATTATATATGAAAATTGATTTAAAAATGTGTAGCATATGAATATGATGTTATATTTACCCGTTAACTATTTTTAACCGCTGTTTAGGAACAGGTTCAAATGCTTTAAAAATATTTATATCTTTTAGACACTAAGTCCAATTTTAACATGTTATACATGAAAATTGATTAGAAAAATATGTATAATCTGAATATGATGTTGTTTCACATATTAATAATTTAAAAAATGTTGTTTAGGATGCAACGTGAATCAATAGTGTACGATCCATATTTCTTTTGTATCGGTGTCAATTCAAACTGAAAATGAACACCTCAATAAAAACAAATTGGAGACGAAAGGAACCATCTATAACCATGCATGTCGGTCGGCGAGAGTGGGAAGAAGGATAAACGGGAAGATTGATAAGATGCCATGAGGTTTTGAGTCATGGTTACTGTGTTAGGGGCGTGTGGCATTTTTTCTCTCTAGTTGAAACGCACTGTCTCTTTTGCTAGTGATAACATAATTGTGGTGATTTTATGGATTCAACTCAACTAACAGGTGCCATTTTACGCTAAGTTGGCATGTCCCGAATTCTGAACCTAAGCTCAAGTATTTATTTTGACGGAATAAGCTCCAAGTATATCATATACAGATTGATATGATAACACACGAAAATATCTCATGATCGAACACCACTATGCAGCCGATCGGACCGTGGAGTCACATTTAGCTTCTAGAGCACGACGACGTACGCGCCATCGCGTCCAAGAACCTCCGCGTCACTCCCAGCGACGACTCCTCGCCGTAGCCGTCCCTCGCCGCGTCGATCACCTCCTTCATCTCCGCGGCCTTAGTCGTCATCGCGGCGCGCTCTCCGGACATCTCGCCGAGCACCCTCTCCACCGCCTCCGCCACCTTGTCCCTCGTCACGGCCGCCCCGGCGCCGCGCGCCAGCTCCACGCACACCCCCATCTCCTCCGCTAGCAACTTGGCGTTGTAGAACTGATCCGCCGAGAGCGGCCAGCCGACCATCGGCACGCCCGCGGCGAGGCTTTCCTGCGCCGAGTTCCACCCGCAGTGCGTTAGGAAGGCTCCTGTCGCCGGGTGCGCCAGGATCTCCACCTGTGGCGCCCAGCACTGCGCCACCAGCCCGCGCCCTGCCGCCTCCATCCTCTCCGCGAACCCGTCCGGAAGGCCCGACGGCGGTGACTCGGTGCCCTTCACGTCGGCGGCGGGCTGGACCACCCACACGAACTTGTGGCCGCTCTTCTCGAGCCCCATTGCCAGCTCCGTCGCCTGCGACGCGGAGATCGTGTACAGCGACCCGAAGGACACGTACAGCACCGAGCCCGGCGGTTGATTGTCGAGCCACGCCAAGATGGGGCTACTCGTCGTCGTCTCCTCCGGTGATGGCGAACTTGCCACCCGGAGCAGCGGCCCGACCGGGAATACCGGGACATTGTTGAGCCATTGCCGGAGCATGCTTAATCCCTTGGGCTCCTCTTCTCGGCGGTGTTGACGAGCAGCGCGTCGGCACGGGAGAAGGCGGCGATCTGCCTGCGGATGAAGGTGGACCACGCGTCGCAGCCATCGGCCGCCGCAAGGTGGTCGGTGAGCTGGGAGCGGTGGACGCGGATGTCGGTGAAGCTGGGCACGGGGAAGAACCCGTCTTCGTTGGTGACAAGCGGGACTCTGTTCCAGAGCGAGAAGTAGAGCGCGGAGCCGTAGCCGCTGGTGGTGAGCAGGACGGAGTGCGTGACGCCGGGGTCGCCGCGGGCGACGCCCGTGGTCCAGGCGAGGAACATGTCCGCCACGACGTGCACGTCGGCGCGGGGGTCGGCGCGTCTTAGGCCCGAGATGAACTGGTGGAACGCCGGGCGGAGGGACTCGGAGGCAATGAAGAGGTCGATGAGCCGCTGGGAAGCGCCGACACTGGCGTCGGCGAGGCCGAAGGGCAGAACGTGGACCTCGATGGCGTCATCCTCGAGGTTGCCGTGGAGGTAGCCGGGGGTGGCGACGACGGTGACGCGGGCGTCGGGGCGGCAGCGGCGCACGAGGGCGGCGAGGCAGCGGAACGGCGCGAAGTGGCCCTGCGCCATGAACGGGAACAGCACGACGTGATCGGTGCGTCGGTGGTGATCGGTTTCAGCTGCCATGGCGATCGAACGAATCGGTGGTGGCGGTGATGGAATTTGTGTGATGTCGTGGGTTATATTAGTTTGGTTTGGAAGAGAAGAGAAGAGGGAGGGTTAACATCTCCAAAAATTGTAGAGTTAAGCTCCTTCGAGATGGGATGCCCGGGTGTCATCAGCCGCTAAACTAGCAATTTCCTCTCTGTCTCTCATCGTGGCCTGCTCACCGCCGCATGTCTGTCACGGCTTCCCATGCACACGTACGCATTTGCAAACTCACTGCGTTGTCAGTAGCTGTCAGACAATTAAGCATCTTGCCTTTCACGTGAGTGAATAATATATACAGGCTGCAGGCATTTTTTTTACGGATTGGATTTTCAGAGTTGTTGGATCCATGCTACTTTTGATCAATAAAATCTGCAGCTGAGTCCCTGCACACTGCTACTGCAGAGCCCGCTATGCCATTGCCAGCCAGACAGGCGTCTGCATGAATCTTCGCGTATCCTCTGGAGGAGGTGCCTTTGGTCTTTGGATTTTCTTTTTTGGGCAATCCTTTGGTCTTTGGATGCTCATAAATCGGGCCGGGCCTATAAAAGCCTCTAGCAGAAAACCTAGTCTCGGCCCGGCCTTCGGGCCTAGATTTCAAGCCTAAGCCAGGCCCATCAATGAAAAGGCCCATCAAGGCTCGAGCCGGGTCTCTTTCTTAAAAAAAAAGGACAGCTTGATGCATGTAGCTCCCGCTTGCGTAGGGTCCGGTCACTTTGGACCTCTTTCGGTTCCGCTACATAGATAGTCTAGACCATGCCAGAGTTCATCACTCACACAAACAAACTACAAACTTAGAAACTTAAATCGACAGAGGGTCAGCGGCGGCTCACGGCTTCACGTCAAGGATGAACTCGCACGTCGAGCGGTAGAGGGTGTAGGCGAATCATAGTTCGCCTTCACCGCCTCGAAGCATTCGGCGGCGGCGCGGCGCCCTCTGCGCCGGCCTCCACCGCCTCCTTCGCCACGAAGCGCGCGATCTTCGCCTCCCGGAGCTTCTTCGTCAGAATTTTGTATATTTTTTCCACTAAGTTCTATTATTTTTCTGGACTAACCTAATAATCAAGTGCTCCTTGTTAGTTATTGTTTATGCGTGTCAAGACTATCAAATTTTATGAAGCTAACAAAATTCGAGAAAATTTCAGAAAATAGTTTTCATCGAGAAGCTTCTAGGGACATCAGAGCTAGTTGAGTGGGTTCCACGCGGTCAAGTGGCATTGCTATAGGGTGGTTGTATGGGCCCACACACTAGTAGGAAAATCATTATTACTCTTATAAAGGATGCCGGAGTACACACCTCATGGGGGCCTTCGCGGCCGAGAGTGCCCTTCGCGCCGTCATTTCGTGGTGGCATGCCATGGGGGAACCTCTCAGGGGCTCTACGTTTTGTCCGATATGTACAGACGCCGTGAACACGGGCGACCCGCACGGGGGTCTAAGACGGGTGGACCGCGGGTGCGCATGGGGCACCATCATGGGGCGGCTTCGATCGTGCCTGTAAGCGCCCTCTAGCGCTCCCGCTCGCGCGTGAGAGCGACGGTCGGTGCCACCTGTCAGCGACGCAGGCCCTCTGCCGGGTGGAGTCAATGGCGCCAAGTGGCAGCCTACTAGGAGGCTGCGCGGCAGCGCGGGCGAGGGTGCCCTCTATGTCGTCCGTTGCACGGTGGCATCCCGCGGTTAGTTCGTGGAGCGCTCTGTGCCTTTCGATTGGCGCAGATGAGTTCTTTCGACCACTTTGTTCCACTCGCAGTCGTTGCTTGATGCACACTCCAGGGTTAAGTGAATGGTTTTGGCGGCTGGCTGCTGAGAAGGGAGTGCCAAAGGGGACAACGCCGGCCCGAACATAAGGACACTCGGCCTCCATCTAAACATAAGTCGTGACCACGCACCGATAACACAATGAAAGTGGCTAGCGAGTTCGGCCCGAAAGCAACTCAATCCCATCATGTGGGAAAATCACCAAGAACAACCCGCACGTGTGAAAGAACATGCGGTGCCCCCATGTTTGGTTTTGGTAATTGATGACAATCTCTATGGACTAATGGTTGCCTTGAGTTATATTTGAAGGGTTTGTCAGGCTTTTCTTGGAGTCCATGTGTTGATTTCAAGGAGAGTTTGTGATGACCAAGGCGCTATTAAAGAATTATCCAGAGATTGGTCTTGTTAGTGTTGAGCTTATTGCAAGCATGTCTTGAAGAAGAAGAGTGTGTTATCATTCATGTTTACCTTCAAGATATCATCCAAATGAAGAGAGTTGGAAAGATTCAAGGTTGATCAAGACTAAGTCAAATAGTGAATCAAGTTGATCAACACATAAAGCGTAGAAGATGTACCGAGAGGGATCAAGTGATCCCATGGTATGGTAAGCATTGTCATTTACGCTTTGTGTACTAACCCATGGTCTTCGCGAGAGTTCTTTGTGGGGTTAGGTCGCGGTGTGCAAGTTCAAGTGATGCATCACGAAGATATCAAGTGCTTGAAGCTTGCCGTACATTGTGGTGACAATGGACTTGTGAAGATGTGCTGAAGAGTGGCTCACCCATAGTGGAGTATGGGGGAGCAATCTACTAGTCTTCACCGAGCCAACGAAATCAAGAAAGGTGGTCCAACTTGAGGAAGTCAAGATCGTCCGCATCTAGCTCAAGTAGACTTTGTGCAAGGTAAAGGTTTTCCCTTGATAGGTTCTCTATTTTACCGGTCTCATGGTGGTAGTTTGGAGACCGGGTTATAGGATCGATTGTCGTACTATCAAGGGGGGCTCTCAAGTGAGTAGCTTGATCGTATCGTTCGTAGAGAGCTCAAACCATTGCATGCTTGCATCATATTTATTGGTTCTTGTTTGGTTTTCTTCTTGTGGGATTTGGAGCTTATGGTCATCTTCTTGACAAGCTTGAGTTCATCAAAAACGGGGTTCACATGCTTCTTCTATTGCGTTTTCGGTGTTGGAAGTTTTACCGGTCTCTTTCGAGGAAGGGTTTTCACCATTTTCTTATGGGTCTTTTCTAATTTGCTTCTTATTTTTATTTCTATCAAGATTGTGTTAGGCCATGTTGTTAGTTTTCCAACAAACTTGGTTTCGTTGAATTCGGAGTCCGTTTGCAAAAGTTATGTCAGTTTTGGTGTCCCCAGAAAGGCTACTGCGGTACTACCGCAAATGGGAGCGGTACTACCACTTGGGGCGGATGTAATTCTTTACTTCCGTGGCCTACTTCCGCTCCGGACCAAAAACTCGTCACAAGTCCTGCAGTGGTAGGCACGGATGTAATTTTTTTAGTACCGCTCGCAAGCAGTAGTACCGCTACCCTCAGCAGTAGTACCGCTCCGACAGTTCTTCTGGCCTTTTTGCCTCCTCGTCATTGTGTTCAAAGGGCTACTACCGCCCTAGCGGTAGTACCGCTCGGTGCGGGCTGTGAGCATAACGGTTGGATTTTTCCTCACCTATAAAAGGGGGTCTTCTTCTCCAATGAACCTAATCTTTTTAGCTCGTGTTTTCCCCCATTGTTGACCTTATTCGAGCTAGCTATCTCTCAATCCATCCATGGATTCTTGCTAGTTTTGGGGGAAAAGAGAGAGGAGATCTAGATCCACCTTTCCACCAATCACTTTCTCCTATATGTGAGGAGAACCTCTTGGATCTAGATCTTGGAGTTCTTCATGTTCTCTTCTCGTTCTTCCTCTCATTTCCCTCCCTAGCATTAGTTGCTTTAGTGGGATTTGGGAGAGAAGGACTTGAGCACTCCGTGTGCCCTTGCCATTGCATTTAGTGCATCGGTTTGAGTTCTCCACGGTGATACGTGGAAGTTATAAGTTGAGAAGCTTATTACTCTTGGGTGCTTAGTACCCTTGAGCTTGTTCCTCTTGGGTGCTTGGGCGCCCTAGACGGTTGAGGTCACCTCGGAGCATATTTCATTGTGGTGAAGCTTCGTCGTGTCGTTGGGGAGATAGCCCCAACCTTGTGGTGTTTGGAGCCCAATCATTGTGGTGTAAAGCCCCGGGCAAGCGTCGGGGTCTCCAATTAGGTTGTGGAGATCGCCCCGAGCAATTTGACGGGTTCCGGTGACCGCCCCCAAGGGTTGCCAAAGTGTACGGGTTCGGTGACCGCCCCAAGGGTCGCCATTTGTACGGGTTCAGTGACCTCCCTCAAGGGTCCCTTAATGGAATCACGACATCTTGCATTGTGCGAGGGCGTGAGGAGATTACGGTGGCCCTAGTGGCTTCTTGGGGAGCATTGTGCCTCCACACCGCTCCAAAGGGAGATTAGCATCCGCAAGGGTGTGAACTTCGGGATACATCGTCGTCTCCGCGTGCCTCGGTTATCTCTTACCCGAGCCCTTTACTTATGCACTATACTTTGTGATAGCCATATTGTTTCTTGGCATATATCTTGCTATCACCTAGTTGTTTATCTTGCTTAGCATAAGTTGTTGGTGCACATAGGTGAGCCTAGTTGTTGTATGTTTTGTGCTTGATAAATTAACCACTAGGTTTATTCCGCATTTGTTCAAGCTTAAACCGTAATTATTTTAAAGTGCCTATTCACCCCTCCTCTAGACGACATCCACGATCTTTCAACGTGCCCAGCTGTGGTTGCTAAACCCGGAAGGCAAAGAAATCCCGTCGCCCATATATCATCGTTGGAGGGGTATCCGGCGCAATCCGTCGCAGCGCAGGCTAGCATCGGAACAAGCCGCGTCGGCCAAGGGTCCGACCAACACAGATATTTTTTTTCCGAAAAGGGGGTGTACCCCAGCCTCTGCATCAGAAAGATGCATACGACTCATATTATTAAAAAGATAATCCAGTAACAAAGTCTCGAAAGGTCGAAGTGCAAACATAAACAAAAGCTCGAAAGAGGTAAGACACAAAGCCACAACCGGCTGGCAAAATAAAATAGGAGCACTACATGCCTATCCTATTACATGACCGCCATCCAAACCGGTTGAAAATATCCCGAGCTACCATCTTCCATCGGGTAGACGCAGTAACCAAACGCTCCCTGGCCTCCATCAGAGTGAGTAGCGACCACATACGGATGAACGCCGTGGCCCTGAAGATAACCTGCAAAAAGTGAATGTTTGTTGATCTGTTAAAGACTAAATCATTTCTGCAGTTCCATACTGCCCAAAACAAAGCACAAACGCCAACCCGAATGTGTCTTGCAGTATCAGAATCGACCCCATCAAGCCATGTTCCAAATAACATGTTGATAGAGGTGGGCTGATTAATATTAAACGCAATATGAATCGACCGCCACAGAATCTTAGCCAACGGACAATCGAGAAAGAGGTGTTTGATGTTTTCGTTATGATCGCAAAAGCTACATCTAGACGAGCCCACCCAGTTGCGTTTTGCAAGGTTATCCTTAGTCAAAATGACTTGTTTATGCACAAACCACATAAACACTTTGATTCCTAAGGGTACCTTAACTTTCCAAACGTGTATCGTGGTAGGGATGATGCTAGAGTTAATGACATAGGTACATTGATTTGACCGAGAACACACTGTTCTTAGTAAGTTTCCAATGCAGTCGATCTGGCTGCTGGGACAACCGGACTTCCATTAAACGTCTAACAAGATGGAACCAGGCCTCCCAACGATTTCCAACCAGCGTCCGTCGAAAACTAATATTGAGGGGAGCGGATTGTAAAACATTTGCAACGTAGGCTTCTCTACGTCGGACAATGTTGTACAAAGTAGGATATTGAAGTGCAAGGGGGGTCTCCCCAAGCCACGTATCCTCCCAAAACCTTGTAGTGGCACCATTCTCGACAATAAAATTTGTCTTGTTGAAAAAGAGTTGTTTAACTCTCATCAAACCCTTCCAAAAGGGGGAGTCAGAAGGCCTCACATTCACCTGAGCTAAGGTTTTAGCATAAAGATACTTATTACGCAAAATCTGTGCCCAAGTAGCCTCTGTCTCAGATGACAGCTTAAATAGCCACTTGCTAAGGAGACATATGTTTTTGACTTCCAGATTTTCAATACCTAGACCTCCTTGGTCCTTCGGCCTACAGATAATATCCCACTTAGCAAGCATATACTTTCGTTTAAGCTCATCATTCTGCCAAAAGAATCGAGATCGGTAGAAATCTAACCTTCTCCTGACGCCCACCGGAACCAGGAAAAAGGATAAGAGAAACATAGGCATACTGGTAAGGACCGAATTAATCAGAATCAATCGTCCTCCGTATGACATGAGCTTCCCTTTCCAACAGCTCAGTTTCTTTTCAAAACGATCCTCGATGCATTTCCACTCAAAGTTAGTCAGCTTACGATGATGAATGGGTATACCTAAGTACGTAAACGGTAATGAGCCCAATTCACATCCGAACAATTGTTGATACGTCTCCTGGTCCTCATTTGCTCTTCCAAAGCAAAACAATTTGCTCTTGTGGAAGTTGATCTTGAGCCCAGACAATTGTTCAAATAAGCATAACAGCAGCTTCATGTTTCTTGCTTTCGCCAAGTCATGCTCCATAAAGATGATAGTATCATCAGCATACTGAAGAATGGAAATCCCGCCGTCAACTAGATGTGGAACCAGGCCACCTACCTGCCCTGCATCCTTTGCCCGACCTTTTAAAATAGTCAGCATATCAGCCACTATGTTAAACAGGATCGGTGACATAGAGTCTCCTTGCCTTAGCCCCTTGTGTGTTTGGAAATAGTGTCCTATGTCATCATTCACCTTAATCCCGACACTCCCTTTTTGTGTAAAGGAATCAATCTGGTTTCTCCAGGCCGGATCAAAACCTTTCATACGCAAAGCTTGTTGAAGGAAAGGCCATTTAACTTTATCATATGCTTTTTCAAAATCCACTTTAAAAACTACGCCTTCAAGTTTTTTTGAGTGAATCTCATGGAGCGTTTCATGCAAGTCAACAACCCCTTCAAGGATGTTTCTATCAGGCATAAAAGCAGTCTGTGACGGATGAACTACAGAGTGCGCAATCTGCGTAAGTCTGTTCGTCCCGACCTTGGTGAAGATTTTGAAACTCACACTAAGCAGACATATAGGCCTGAACTGCTCAATGCAAACAGCCTCTGTCTTCTTAGGAAGAAGAGTTATCGTCCCAAAATTCAGCTTAAACAACTGAAGCTGTCCCTCAAAAAACTCCTGAAACATGGGCATAAAATCTCCCTTGATAAAATGCCAGCACTTTTTGTAGAACTCTGCCGGAAACCCATCCGGTCCTAGAGCCCTATTATTCTCCATTTGCGCAATGGCCTCAAACACCTCTTTCTCCGAGAAAGGAGCAGTCAGGAGCTCATTCTCGGCAGTCTCAAGTTGAGGAACATCCTCAACCCTAGACTCATCTAACGACACAAAAGTCTCTTCCGGGGGACCAAACTGTTGGGGAACGTAGTATTTTAAAATTTTCCTACGATCACGCAAGATCTATCTACCAGATGCATAGCAAAGAGAGGGGAGAGTGAGTCTACGTACCCTCGTAGACTGAAAGCGGAAGCGTTAGAACAACGCGGTTGATGTAGTCGTACGTCTTCACGGCCCGACCGATCAAGCACCGAAACTACGGCACCTCCGAGTTCTAGCACATGTTCAGCTCGATGACGTCCCTCGAACTCCGATCCAGCCGAGTGTCGAGGGAGAGTTCCGTCAGCACGACGGCGTGGTGACGATCTTGATGTTCTACCGTCACAGGGCTTCGCCTAAGCACTGCTACAATATTTTTATCGAGGAGAACTATGGTGGAGGGGGGCACCGCACACGGCTAAGAGATCAAGAGATCAATTGTTGTGTCTAGAGGTGCCCCCTGCCCCCGTATATAAAGGAGGGAGGGAGAGGCCGGCCCTAGAGGGGGCGCACCAAGTGTGGGGAGTCCTACTAGGACTCCCAAGTCCAGGTAGGATTCCCCTTTCCTTTCCGGAGTAGGAGAGAAGGAAAGAGGGGGAGAGGGAGAAGGAAAAGGGGGCTGCACCCCTTGTCCAATTCGGACCAGAAGGGGGGTGCACGCCTCCTTCCTTTTGGCCTCTCTCCTCTATTCCCGTAACTCCCCGGTACTCCGAAAATACCCGAATCACTCGGAACCTTTCCGATGTCCGAATATAGTCGTTCAATATATCGATTTTTACGTCTCGACCATTTTGAGACTCCTCGTCATGTCCCCGATCTCATCCGGGACTCCGAACTCCTTCGGTACATCAAAACTCATAAACTCATAATAAAACTATCATCGAAACCTTAAGCGTGCGGACCCTACGGGTTCGAGAACTATGTAGACATGACCGAGAAACGTCTCCAGTCAATAACCAATAGCGGAACCTGGATGCTCATATTGGCTCCCACATATTCTACGAAGATCTTTATCGGTCAAACCGCATAACAACATACATTTTTCCCTTTGTCATCGGTATGTTACATGCCCGAGATTCGATCGTCGGTATCTCAATACCTAGTTCAATCTCATTACCAACAAGTCTCTTTACTCGTTCCGTAATACATCATCCCGCAACTAACTCATTAGCTGCAATGCTTGCAAGGCTTATAGTGATGTGCATTACCGAGTGGGCCCAGAGATACCTCTCCGACAATCGGAGTGACAAATCCTAATCTCGAAATACGCCAACCCAACAAGTACCTTCGGAGACACCTGTAGAGTACCTTTATAATCACCCAGTTACGTTGTGACGTTTGGTAGCACACAAAGTGTTCCTCCGGTATTCGAGAGTTGCATAATCTCATAGTCATAGGAACATGTATAAGTCATGAAGAAAGCAATAGCAGTAAAACTTAAACGATCATAACGCTAAGCTAACGGATGGGTCTTGTCCATCAGATCATTCTCCTAATGATGTGATCCCGTTGATCAAATGACAACTCATGTCTATGGCTAGGAAACATAACCATCTTTGATCAATGAGCTAGTCTAGTAGAGGCATACTAGGGACACTCTGTTTTGTCTATGTATTCACACATGTATTAAGTTTCCGGTTAATACAATTCTAGCATGAATAATAAACATTTATCATGATATAAGGAAATAAATAAAAACTTTATTATTGCCTCTAGGGAATATTTCCTTCAGTCTCCCACTTGCACTAGAGTCAATAATCTAGTTCACATCGCCATGTGATTTAACACCGATAGTTCACATCGTCATGTGATTAACACCCAAAGGGTTTACTAGAGTCAATAATCTAGTTCACATCGCTATGTGATTAACACCCAAAGAGTACTAAGGTGTGATCATGTTTTGCTTCGTGAGAGAAGTTTAGTCAACGGGTCTGTCACATTCAGATCCGTATGTATTTCGCAAATGTCTATGTGTCTACAATGCTCTGCATGGAGCTACTCTAGCTAATTGCTCCCACTTTCAATACGCATCCAGATTGATGCTTAGAGTCAGCTGGATTTAGTGTCAAAGCTTGCATCGGTGTAACCCTTTACGACGAACTCTTTATCACCTCCATAATCGAGAAACATTTCCTTAGTCATCCAGTTACTAAGGATAATTTTGACCGCTGTACAGTGATCTACTCCTAGATCACTATTGTACCCTGTTGACAAAGTCATGGCAAGGTACACAATATGTTGGGTACACAGCATGGCATACTTTATAGAACCTATGGCTGAGGCATAGGGAATGACTTTCATTCTCTCTATATTTTTCTGCCGTGGTCTGGCTTTGAGTCTTACTCAACTTCACACCTTACAAGTCAGGTAAGAACTCCTTCTTTGACTGATCCATTTTGAACTACTTCAAAATCATATCAAGGTATGTACTCATCGAAAGTCTTATCAAGCGTCTTGATCTATCTATATAGATCTTGATGCCCAATATGTAAGCAGCTTCACCAAGGTCTTTCTTTGAAAAACTCCTTTCAAACACTCCTTTATGCTTTCCAGAAAATTCTACATCATTTCCGATCGACAATATGCCATTCACATATACTTATCAGAAAGGTTGTAGTGCTCCCACTCACTTCTTGTAAATACAGGCTTCACCGCAAGTCTGTATAAATCTATATGCTTTGATCAACTTATCAAAGCGTATATTCCAACTCCGAGATGCTTGCACCCGTCCATAGATGGATCGCTGGATCTTGCACATTTTGTTAGCACCTTTAGGATTGACAAAACCTTCTGGTTGCATCATATACAAGTCTTCTTTAATAAATCCATTATAGAATGTAGTTTTGTTATCCATTTGCCAGATTTCATAAAATGCGGCAATTGCTAACATGATTCGGACAGACTTAAGCATCGCTACGGGTGAGAAAGTCTCATCGTAGTCAACTCCTTGAACTTGTTGAAAAACTTTCGCAACAAGTCGAGCTTTGTAAACAGTAACATTACTGTCAGCGTCAGTCTTCCTCTTGAAGATCCATTTATTTTCGATGGCTTGCCGACCATCGGGCAAGTCAACCAAAGTCCACACTTTGTTCTCATACATGGATCCCATCTCAGATTTCATGGTCTCAAGCCATTTTGCGGAATCTGGGCTCATCATCGCTTCCTCATAGTTCGTAGGTTCATCATGGTCCAGTAACATGACTTCCAGAACCAGGTTGCCGTACCACTCTGGTGCGGATAGTACTCTAGTTGATCTACGAAGTTCAGCAGTAACTTGATCCGAAGTTTCATGATCATCATCATTAGCTTCCTCACTAATTGGTGTAGGAATCACTGGAACCAGTTTCTGTGATGTACTACTATCCAATTCGGGAGAAGGTACAATTACCTCATCAAGTTCCACTTTCCTCCCACTCACTTCTTTCGAGAGAAACTCCTTCTCTAGAAAGGATCCACTCTTAGCAACAAAGACCTTGCCTTCGGATCTATGATAGAAGGTGTACCCAACAGTTTCTTTTGGGTATCCTATGAAGATTTACTTCTCCGATTTGGGTTCGAGCTTATCATGTTGAAACTTTTTCACATAAGCATCGCAGTCCCAAACTTAAAGAAATGACAGCTTAGGTTTCTCGTCAAACCACAGTTCATACGGTGTCATCTCCACGGATTTAGATGGTGCCCTATTTAACGTGAATGTATCTGTCTCTAATGCATAACCCCAAAAGCGATAGTGGTAGATCGGTAAGAGACATCATCAATCGCACCATATCTAATAAAGTACGGTTATGACGTTCGGACACACCATTACACTATGGTGTTCCAGGTGGCGTGAGTAGTGAAACTATTTCACATTGTTTTTACTGAAGGCCAAACTCGCTAACTCAAATATTTTACCTCTACGATCATATCGTAGAAACTCTTATTTTCTTGTTACGATGATTCTCCACTTCACTCTGAAATTCTTTGAACTTTTCAAATGTTTTAGACTTGTGCTTCATTAAGTAGATATACCCATATCTGCTCAAATCATCAGTGAAGGTCAGAAAATAACGATACCCGCCGCGAGCTTCAACACTCATTGTTCCACATACATCTGTATGTATGATCTCCAACAAATCTGTTGCTCGCTCCATTGTTCCGGAGAACGGAGTTTTAGTCATCTTGCCCATGAGGCATGGTTCGCAAGCACCAAGTGATTCATAATCAAGTGATTCCAAAAGTCCATCACTATGGAGTTTCTTCATGCGCTTTACACCATTATGACCTAAACAGCAGTGCCACAAATAAGTTGCACTATCATTATTAACCTTGCATCTTTTGGCTTCAATATTATGAATATGTGTATCACCACGATCGAGATCCAACAAACTATTCTCATTGGGTGTATGACCGTCGAAGGTTTTATTCATGTAAACAGAATAACAATTATTCTATGACTTTAAATGAATAACTGTATTGCAAAAAATATGATCAAATCATATTCATGCTCAACGCAAATGCCAAATAACATTTATTTAGGTTTTACACTAATCCCGAAAGTATAGGGAGTGTGCGATGATGATCATATCAATCTTGGAACCACTTCCAACACACATCGTCACTTCACCTTTAACTAGTCTCTGTTCATTCTGCAATTCTCGTTTCGAGTTACTAATTTTAGCAACTGAACCGGTATCAAATACCCAGGGGTTGCTATGAACACTAGTAAAGTACACATCAATAATCTGTATATCAAAATATACCTTTGTTCACTTTGCCATCCTTCTTACCCGCCAAGTATCTAGGGCAGTTCCACTTCCAGTGACCATTTCCTTTGTAGTAGAAGCACTTAGTTTCAGGCTTGAGTTTTAGCTTTGGGTTTCTTCACGGGAGTGACAACTTGCTTGTCATTCTTCTTGAAGTTCCCCTTCTATCCCTTTGCCCTTTACTTGAAACAAGTGGTCTTGTTAACCATCAACACTTGATGCTTTTTTATGATTTCTACCTTCGCCGACTTCAGCATTGCGAAGAGCTCGGGAATTCCTTTCGTCATCCCTTGCATATTATAGTTCATCACGAAGTTCTACTAACTTGGTGATAGTGACTAGAGGACTTTGTCAATTACTATCTTATCTGGAAGATTAACTCCCACTTGATTCAAGTAATTGTAGTACCCAGACAATCTGAGCACATGCTCACTGGTTGAGCTATTCTCCTCCATCTTGTAGGCAAAGTACTGTCAGAAGTCTTATACCTCTCGACACGGGCATGAGTATGAAATACAAATTTCAACTCTTGGAACATCTTATATGCTCTGTGGCGTTCAAAACGTTTTTGAAGTCCCGGTTCTAAGCCATAAAGCATGGTGCACTTAAACTATCAAGTAGTCATCATACCGAGCTTTTGTCAAAACGTTCATAACGTCTACATCTGCTCCTGCAATAGGTATGTCACCTAGCGGTGCATCAAGGACATAATTCTCTGTGCAGCAATGAGGATAATCCTCAGATCACGGAACAATTCCGCATCATTGCTACTAACATCTTTCAACTTAGTTTTCTCTAGGAACATATAAAAAATAAACGGGGAGCAACATCGCGAGCTATTGATCTACAATATAGATATGCTAATACTACGAGGACTAAGTTCATGATAAATTAAAGTTCAATTTAATCATATTACTTAAGAACTCCCACTTAGATAGACATCCCTCTAGTCATCTAAATGATCACGTGATCCAAATCAACGAAACCATGTCCGATCATCACGTGAGATGGAGTAGTTTCAATGGTGAACATCTTATGTTGATCATATCTACTATATGATTCACGCTCGACCTTTCGGTCTCCAGTGTTCCGAGGCCATATCTCCATATGCTAGGCTCGTCAAGTTTAACCCGAGTATTCTGCGTGTGCAAAACTGGCTTACACCCGTTGTATTTGAACGTAGAGCTTATCACACCCGATCATCACGTGGTGTCTCGGCACGACGAACCTTCGCAACGGTGCATACTCAGGGAGAACACTTATACCTTGAAATTTAGTAAGGGATCATCTTATAATGCTACCGTCGAACTAAGCAAAATAAGAAGCATAATAAGATAAACATCACATGCAATCAAAATATGTGACATGATATGGCCATCATCATCTTGTGCTTTTGATCTCCATCTTCAAAGCACCGTCATGATCACCTTCGTCACCGGCGCGACACCTTGATCTCCATCGTAGCATCGTTGTCGTCTCGCCAACTATTGCTTCTACGACTATCGCCACCGCTTAGTGATAAAGTAAAGCAATTACATGGCGATTACATTTCATACAATAAAGCGACAACCATATGGCTCCTGCCAGTTGCCGATAACTTTACAAAACATGATCATTTCATACAAAACCGTATAACTCATCATGTCTTGACCATATCACATCACAACATGCCCTGCAAAAACAAGTTAGACGTCCTCTACTATGTTGTTGCAAGTTTTATGTGGCTGCTACGGGCTTAGCAAGAACCGTTCTTACCTACGCATACAAAACCACAACGATATTTCGTCAAGTATGTGCTGTTTTAACCTTCACAAGGACTGGGCGTAGCCACACTTGATTCAACTAAAGTTGGAGAAACTGACACCCGCCAGCCACCTGTGTGCGAAGCACGTCGGTAGAACCAGTCTCGCGTAAGCGTACGCGTAATGTCGGTCCGGGCTGCTTCATCCAACAATACCGCCGAATCAAAGTATGACATGCTGGTAAGCAGTATGACTAGTGTCGTCCACAACTCACTTGTGTTCTACTCGTGCATATCATCTACGCATAGACCTGGCTCATGATGCCACTGTTGGGGAACGTAGTATTTTAAAATTTTCCTACGATCACGCAAGATCTATCTACCAGATGCATAGCAAAGAGAGGGGAGAGTGAGTCTACGTACCCTCGTAGACCGAAAGCGGAAGCGTTAGAACAACGCGGTTGATGTAGTCGTACGTCTTCACGGCCCGACCGATCAAGCACCGAAACTACGGCACCTCCGAGTTCTAGCACACGTTCAGCTCGATGACGTCCCTCGAACTCCGATCCAGCCGAGTGTCGAGGGAGAGTTCCGTCAGCACGACGGCGTGGTGACGATCTTGATGTTCTACCGTCGCAGGGCTTCGCCTAAGCACTGCTACAATATTTTTATCGAGGAGAACTATGGTGGAGGGGGGCACCGCGCACGGCTAAGAGATCAAGAGATCAATTGTTGTGTCTAGAGGTGCCCCCCTGCCCCCGTATATAAAGGAGGGAGGGAGAGGCCGGCCCTAGAGGGGGCGCACCAAGTGTGGGGAGTCCTACTAGGACTCCCAAGTCCTAGTAGGATTCCCCTTTCCTTTTCCGAGTAGGAGAGAAGGAAAGAGGGGGAGAGGGAGAAGGAAAAGGGGGCTGCACCCCTTGTCCAATTCGGACCAGAAGGGGGGTGCACGCCTCCTTCCTTTTGGCCTCTCTCCTCTATTCCCGTAACTCCCCGGTACTCCGAAAATACCCGAATCACTCGGAACCTTTCCGATGTCCGAATATAGTCGTTCAATATATCGATTTTTACGTCTCGACCATTTTGAGACTCCTCGTCATGTCCCCGATCTCATCCGGGACTCTGAACTCCTTCGGTACATCAAAACTCATAAACTTATAATAAAACTATCATCGAAACCTTAAGCGTGCGGACCCTACGGGTTCGAGAACTATGTAGACATGACCGAGAAACGTCTCCAGTCAATAACCAATAGCGGAACCTGGATGCTCATATTGGCTCCCACATATTCTACGAAGATCTTTATCGGTCAAACCGCATAACAACATACATTGTTCCCTTTGTCATCGGTATGTTACATGCCCGAGATTCGATCGTCGGTATCTCAATACCTAGTTCAATCTCGTTACCAACAAGTCTCTTTACTCGTTCTGTAATACATCATCCCGCAACTAACTCATTAGCTGCAATGCTTGCAAGGCTTATAGTGATGTGCATTACCGAGTGGGCCCAGAGATACCTCTCCGACAATCGGAGTGACAAATCCTAATCTCGAAATACGCCAACCCAACAAGTATCTTTGGAGACACCTGTAGAGTACCTTTATAATCACCCAGTTACGTTGTGACGTTTGGTAGCACACAAAATGTTCCTCCGGTATTCGGGAGTTGCATAATCTCATAGTCATAGGAACATGTATAAGTCATGAAGAAAGCAATAGCAGTAAAACTTAAACGATCATAGTGCTAAGCTAACGGATGGGTCTTGTCCATCAGATCATTCTCCTAATGATGTGATCCCGTTGATCAAATGACAACTCATGTCTATGGCTAGGAAACATAACCATCTTTGATCAATGAGCTAGTCTAGTAGAGGCATACTAGGGACACTCTGTTTTGTCTATGTATTCACACATGTATTAAGTTTCCGGTTAATACAATTCTATCATGAATAATAAACATTTATCATGATATAAGGAAATAAATAATAACTTTATTATTGCCTCTAGGGCATATTTCCTTCACAAACAACTGCTTATAATAATTGGTAATGTAAACTTTCTGATTGTCTTGACCAATTATCATCCCTTCGTCTTGTTCTAGTTGGAAAATTCTCTTTTTACGATGCTTCCCATTAGCAATCATATGAAAGAATTGAGTATTATCCTCGCCTTCTACTATTTTGCGAACCTTAGCTCGCAATGCCCACTTCAATTCCTCCTCGTGAAGAAGCTTTTTAAGTTGCATCTCCGCGTCTATCTTTGTTTCCAACTCATTGGAACCCAAGATAGAAGTTTCTGCTTTAACTTCAAGGTTTTGAATAAGTAGAAGAAGTCTCTCCTTCTCCGCCTTATAAATTCCATGCGTGTGCTTAGCCCAACCACGAAGGAACCTTCGGAGATGACGAATCTTGAATTGCCATCGCTCGATAGGCGTCCTTCCTCGTGAGTCATTAGCCCACTCCCGAGCTAACAACTCAAGGAACCCTTCTCTTTCAAACCAGGCAAGTTCAAACGAGAAAATGTTCTTGTTGCCCACAAAAGTTTGAACTCCGAAGTCGACTAGTAACGGTGTATGATCCGAGACACCTCGTGTCAATGCCTGCACAGTTACCAAAGGAAACTTCTTCTCCCATTCGACACTTGCTAGAACACGGTCAAGTTTCTCAAATGTCGGAACCGGTAACGAATTAGCCCAAGTGAATTTCCTACCCGAGAGCTCAATCTCTCTGAGATCCAAGCTTTCGATAATAGTGTTGAACATAAACGACCATCGGTTGTCAAAATTGTCATTATTCTTTTCCTCTTTTCTTCGGATAATGTTGAACCCCCCCCCCCCACACACACTAAGAGAGGGAGTTGTTCGTTACCACAAATACGAACCAGATCTGCCAAAAAATCTGGCTTGAGCTCTGGTTGCGCAGCTTCGTAAACCGCCACCAAGGCCCAATCAAACCCATCTGCCTTAGTTCTAACTCGAAACTTGACAGCGAACTCTCCCAAAACAACACTCCGAACTTCCAACGTTTCGCGCTTAACCCCAAGTAAAACCCCACCGGATCTTCCTCGAGGAGGGAGGCAATGCCAGTCAAAATCAGCCCCCCGGACAAAGTGGCAAGAAATTGGGAAGTGAAATTGCTTCTTCCAGTCTCAGACAAAGCAATAAAATCTAAATGATGTTCAAGAGAAGCATCCGCTAAAAACCTTCTTTTAGCCAAGTCTCTAAGACCTCTGCTATTCCAGAAAATGCCTCTCATAATTCATCATGAAATTTTTTGGCAGTACGGATCCGAGCGCTCCTACGCGCTGCCGAGACTGGTAGACCTTCCGTTTCCACGTCCGTTTTGGCTTTATGTGACCATCAACCTGATCACCGCACTCATTCTCTGCTTCTAGCACTAAGGGCTCATCTATGTGAAGAGACGTCTCAGGATTGGTGTCCTCCTCAGTCTCAAGTAGTGCAGGGTCAAGATCGGCACACAAGCCATCAAGAACCTTAACCCCAAGCGCATCTATCTCCGAGTCGTTCATTGGTTTAACGGCGGCAATGTGACGAATCATATCTACCGCACGTTCAGCTTCCAAATCAAGAATGTCGTTAACCGACTTGAATATTTCAAGATCATTATTACCAAGTGAAACTCCTATTTGATTTGCACTCGTTAAGCAATGGCCTTCGTGTCGACTGACTCGATGAAGTGACAACTTTCATTCGAAATGGCATGCGCGGGTCCTAATGGGGTCGGCTCGTTGCCATGTTCTCCAAATCTATAGGGCGATGAAACTAGGCGTGGGGG
>LR738710.1:22571104-22670479 GCA_902687465.1 Secale cereale | reverse complement strand
GGCGTGGGGGAGGGGGGGGGGGAATGGGTGAGGAAGAAGGAAATATATTAAACACAATAAGTAAACATAAATGCAATGCAAATAAATTAAAAAAATGGGTCTGTCTACGTCACATCTAGAATCCATGGGAGACTTAAAAAAAATCAAGGATGAGTGAGTTTGATGTGAGATAATATCTCACATCTAGATGTGAAATAGCAAACCTGTTAAAAAATCATTTTTGCATATCCAATATAGTTTTGCAAAAAAATATGCAAAGTGTAATGTGCGTGTAATTTTTCGATTGCTCGGCCTATATTTCAGATGCTTTTAAAATGAAATAAGTTCATAAGTAAGCCGAGTGCATTGCGACTCACACTCGGCTTATTATTGGCTGATCCGTCATGGAACCATCCTCTACCTCCGTGATGGTCACATGACAGGGAACATTGCCGAGACGTGTCTATAATCGAGAGCTCTATGGGCGAGCTCTCTTAAGTCAAGCGTATTTGACCTACGTCCTAACCAGCCGCCGGCTCCTCAAATAAGCTATGGTTTCTCTGCCTCCCGCCGGCGTCGTTGCCGGTCCACCCGCCTCCGGTGGCCTTAGGGTCATGGAGGCAGACTGGATCCCGGTCCTTGCCGATGGGAGGGCTTCGTTTTTAGATTTTTTTTGAGTTTTGTTAGGGTTTGTGTTCTGCTCAGGAAGGCGAGACGGCGACAGCTCCCTGAAGATGGAATAAAGGTCTCCGCGCCTAGTCCCTGTTCCGTTGATGCGTCTAGCATCGTCCGTAGGCGTGTGGATGTGTGTCTCCGGCGGATCTGTCTTTGATGGATTTGCTCGGATCTGTTCGTGTTTCGTCTACGTTCTTGTGTCAGGTTTGATGCTTCTGATCTACACTCTTCATCCGCGGCGGTTGCTGTTCTGGTGCGTTGGTTCTATGGGGCCTTAACACGACGACTCCCCGACTGTCTACTACAACAAGGTTTGCCCGGCTCCGACGAGGGAGGGATGATGACAGCGGCCCACCTTCGGCTCGTTTCAGTGATTGTAGTCGTCGCTAGGTGTTCTACGAATCTGGACTTAATTTTCAAGTAAGCCGAGTGTACCCCAAAAAAAAAGTAAGCCGAGTGTTTCTACGAGTACGTGTAGGTCGACTTACGTCGTCACACACGGCACGGTGTGTGTTTTCCTATTATCGGAATCACGAACTGCTTCGGACTCGGCGCACACGTATGTATCTAAATATATAAGCTGCACTTGCGAACTACTCCCGAGCAGACCAATTCGATCACCGGCACCGCACGCCGATTTGATCGCCATGGCACCTGAAACCGATCACCAAGGACGCGCCGATCACGTCGTGCTGTTCCCGTTCATGGCGCAGGGCCACCTCGCGCCGTTCCGCTGCCTCGCCGCCCTTGTGCGCCGCTGCCGCCCCGACGCCCGGGTCACCGTCGTCGCCACGTCCGGCACGGCCGACTCCGTCCGCGCCCACCTCGACAACGAAGGCATCTCCATCCACGCCCTCCCCTTCCGCCCCGCCGACGCCTCCCAGCAACTCATCGACCTATTCCTCGCCTCCGAGTCGCTCCGCCCGGCGTTCCACCAGTTCATCGTCGATCTCAGACGCTCCGACCCCCACACTGACGTGCACGTCGTGGCGGACATGTTCCTGGCCTGGACGGCGGACGTCGCCCGCGGCGAGCCCGGCGTCACGCATTCCGTCCTGTTCACCACCGGCGGCTACGGCTCGGCGCTCTACTTCTCGCTCTGGAACAGCGTCCCGCTTGTCCCTGACGTCAATGAGTGCTTCCGGCTGCCGAGCTTCCCGGACATCAGCGTGCACCGCTCGCAGCTCACGGATCACCTCGCGGCGGCCGACGGCGGCGACGCGTGGTCTACCTTCATCCGCAGGCAGATCACCGCCTTCTCCCGCGCCGACGCGCTGCTCATCAACACCGCCGAGAAGCTGGAGCCAAAGGGATTAAGCATGCTCCGGCAATGGCTCAACAATGTCCCGATATTCCCGGTCGGGCCGCTGCTTCGGGCGGCAAGTCCGGTATCGCCGGAGAAGACGACAGCGAGTAGCCCCATCTTGGCGTGGCTCGACAAGCAACCGCCGGGCTCGGTGCTGTACGTGTCGTTCGGGTCGCTGTACACGATCTCCACGTCGCAGGCGACGGAGCTGGCAATGGGGCTCGAGAAGAGCGGCCACAAGTTCGTGTGGGTGGTCCAGCCCGCGGCCAACTTGAACGGCAGCGAGTCGCCGTCGTCGGGTCTGCCGGAGGGCTTCGTGGAGAGAATGGAGGCGGCAGGGCGCGGGCTGGTGGCGCGGTGCTGGGCGCCTCAGGTGGAGGTCCTGGCGCACCCGGCCACGGGCGGCTTCCTGACGCACTGCGGGTGGAACTCGGCGCAGGAGAGCCTCGCCGCCGGCGTGCCGATGGTCGGGTGGCCGCTTTCGGCGGAGCAGTTCTACAACGCCAAGTTGCTCGCGGAGGAGATGGGGGTTTGCGTCGAGCTGGCGCGCGGCGCCGCGGCGGCCGTGACGAGGGACGAGGTGGCGGAGGCGGTGGAGAGGGTTCTCGGTGAGACGTCCGGGGTGCGCGCCTCGATGAAGCGGAAGGCCGCTGAGATGAAGGAGGTGATCGACGCGGCGAGGGGCGGCAACGACGAGCAGTCGGCGGTGGGAGTGACCCGGAGGTTCTTGGACGCGATGGTGGGATAGACTGCATAGCGGTGTTCGATTAGGGGGTGGAAACGGATCGGATAGGGATCGGATACTGCTCTTACCACTTACATTCTCCTATTTTCAAAACGAATATGAATGTGAATTCGGATGTTTATCGGATATAAATGCGAATCGGATGTTACTGGAATACGGATACATATGTGATGTTTACTTGATTCGGAATCGGAACGGATAGGAATAATAGGACATATTGCTTAAGAAAATTAGTCGATGGCTATGTGACATGAAATAGCCAACTTGCAACATACAATAAGACAAAGATAAATAGTTTTATGAATAAATGCTACTGTAATGCCTAGCTTTTTTGAGTTTAATCATACAAAGAGTAAAACACATTTGGCCTTTATGTTGGATAATTGGCATATTGGGGCTAGAGTTTTAAAAATTACCACCCATAATCTAATTCGGATATGGATATATCCACTTCCATATCCATATTTGGGTCAAAATCTCATACCATATTTATTTATTTATTTTTAAATAAATTCCTATACGAATCATTTCCAGTTCGGATGTGGATGTTTAGGATACGAATAAGCATTTTCTTGAATACGAATATAAGATATTTCGGATTATCCAATACCAATTTCCACCCCTATGTTCGATCATGCGATTTTTGTGTGTTATCATATCAAGCTGTATATGGTACTTGAGCTTAGGTTCATAATTCGGGACATGGCAACTGGGTGTAAAATGGCTGCACCGGTGAGTTGAGTTAAATCTATAAAACCACAGCAATTATCTTGTCGTAAGCCAAAAAAACATCATTTTGTATTTATTTTTTTAACACAATATATAGACGCCCAGACGGTCATCGTGACAAAAAACAATAGACTCATGTTGACCCTCGTTTTTGAAGTGCCGAAGGGTTGATGTGGGAAAACTATGAGGTGGCAGGGCTGAGTGGCCGACGATCGTTAACCGCTCGGCCGGACGCGCCCGTTAGGGTAGGCCGACCATGAATCGAGGCGCACCCCGCCCCATTCTTCCCTCTAGCTCCATTCACTTCTTGGTGAAGGTCCGACTATGTTGTGGGGTGGTTGCTCCGGGGCCTCGCGCTCGGATCCAATGGGCTCGGGCAGTCGGCGTGGTGCATCGGTCTGGCGGTGGCGCTGGCTGCTCTAGGTTGTGTGGACGGTGGGGTGGCGGCGCGTGGTGGCTAGGGCATCGTCCCTGGTGCGTGGCATTCATTTCCAGGCGGATTCGCGGTGGTGGTGGTGGCGTGGTGTGCGTCGTTGTGGCTTCCAAAGTCCTCGCTGCAATAGTGGAGGTGATGATGGCGTCAATGCAGGCAGTCCACCATGGTTATGTGGTCGAGAGCGTCATTCATTTCCTTTTGGTCTGGCCCGCCGCCACGGAATTCAAGCGGAGCTACGACTAATCTCGCAAGGTTCGTTGTGATCTGGCTTCTCCCTAAGGCTAGAGATGGCGAGGCATAAGGCTCAGGGAGAAAGCCTTGTTCTTCGGCGGGCGTCCTCCTCCTTGAGGCATTGTCGAACAGTACTTCCTTCCATTGGGACATGACCGGGCGGAGGGGCTGTGGCATTGGAGTTTGTGGATTGGCCAAATCCATTATGGGTTTCGTTGGGGTGATCATGCGCGGGTCTAGGAGTTAACTTTTTGATTGATAGGGGTTGGTGCCCGTGACAACGGCGTCCTCGGGCGTAGTTACATTCTCAAAGGCGTCTCGGAAGATCTTGTTTGCTATCAATCTGGGATGAGGCCACGTAGATGGTGGTAGTCTGTTTGGATTGGCTTCAACACTTATTGTTTTCTTCTCTTTCTCTTTTCGATGTTTGTTACTCAATTTTCTATATAAACTAGCAATCTCTGTATTTTTTCGGGCATGCTACACGTCGGCCAATGGATCTTTTCAAAAGACCCGCCGCCGCGCAAGCCGTTAGATCTAGCTCAATCCATTGGTTAACCGTCATCCTTTACTTGTGCAACAGAAGTCGTGTTGTAGAATCCTTTGCAACACAGATCTTGTTGCAGAAACATTTGTAACAGAGATTGTGTTGCTTCATTTTTTCCAGCAGAGATGACGTTGCATAAACATTGGTAGATTTTGTTTGCAACAAAGATTATGTTGTAGAAAATTTATGCAACAGAGATAATGCTGCAGGAACTGTTGTTGTGGCGGCACCAACAGTTGCGGCTGAAGCTCGTGGAGGCGACAGCCATGGACGCCGATGCTCCTCCGGGGAGGCCATGTGGGCGTGCTTGCCGACGGCGAGCCCCGATGGCGGTGGTCGGTGCAGTGTGGTGGCGACTGCTAGTGAGGAACATGGGAGGCGCCTGCTCGTGCTAGCCGGCAGCCTCTTCAACGTGCTTATCGGCGGCCTAGTTGGTGTGCTCGCCGCTGGCGCTGGCCATGCTTGTCGGCAGCCTCGTTGCCGTGTTTGCTGGTGGGGGCGGTCGGAGCAGTGCGCGGAGGTTGTGGCTTTGACTGTGAGCTCGAGAACAGCACGGGAGGTGATTGCTCTCGACTGGTTCCAGATCCTACAACGCACCGGTTGTTGCGGTGGCGCGATTGCAACAACTACCCAGTTGCAAAACTTAGTCCCGGTAATACATTGTTTGTGAGCCATCTGATTAAAATCAGATCTGACAGTCACAAAGGCGACGGACGCATGCATCGTTATCAGTCGGATGATCTAAGTCATTTCCCTTTTCTTTTCTTTTAATGAAATCAGCGGAGCTCCAGCCTTGCACGTCAAAGAAATAAAAAGGAACATATCTTTGTTCCTAAAATTTCCAGATTCAGACTCGACACAGTCTGTCACGAAATTCCCAGATTCAAATGCGGTCAGCAAACTCGACACAGTCTCCAAATTTCCATGACACGCGGTCAGTGTTCTTTGTGTATTGGACGACGTACGTGCTCAAAGAATCGGTGTTTGCTGAGGCACTTTAGTTTAGTCAGTGTAGATTCACAACTGAGGACGTTCTCTGTACCCACAACATACTCGTTTAGAAGGTAGTGGGAATCCAGAAACATGCCATGCCGTGTGTGTTGAAACCTATAAGGGATAGAATCACGACGAACGCAAAAGAAAAAAAAAAGAACCACAAGAAAATCCTCCACAAACTACAGAGGATCAGCAGTGACCATATCCAATGGTCAACCATCAAGAGATGTAAACTCACTGGGGCTGCTCTCCAAATTCTGTTTTCATCCGCTACCATTAACTTGACCTCCAGTTTCGATTGGATAACATGATATCAGCATTTCAGGAGCTTCTGAACTTCAGGGGCTACTCTTACAGAAAGGAAAAGGAAAAACGATACAATCTGGTGCTTCGACCAGCAGTTTCCCTTTGAGATGGACGCTTCGCTACGCGCCGAAATTTGTTCTACCTTTTCTTCATCCATCTAATTCTCTCCACCTTATTATGTCAGATAACAACTCCCTGAAAACTAAAAGATCAGAAAACTTGACGCAGACAGTTCTAGCACCTTAATTGGCACATTTATTGTTGATTGTTGGTTTTATGGTAGTTAACCAGTCTTTCCGGCAGGTACCTTACTTGGCACATTTGGCAACAGCTTTCCCAAAATGGCAAAATCTGAAGAGCTTATATGTTTTTTTCTTCTGGTCAAGGATACTAATTACAATGTCTTGGCAACCTGGTCATATATTTGATTTTTCCCAGATATTTTTGCAACGTACACATTTTCTTGAACAGCAATGAACCCATCACCTGCATTTTTTAAATGGGCATGATTGCATAAAGTATGTAAAACAAAATCCCCCCAAAGACATCTATCGTAATTGTTGACAATAAAGGTTTTAATTGCCCGGTGGCTGCTAGCTCCTCAACGTCTGAAAAATACCATAATAAGATATTTTATAGATCCTATAGGAAGCATTCTGCTTTCTCGATCTTCTGATGGCGTCTTCTTCGATCTCAGTTTTCTAACACACCAGAAATGCCTCTCATACTTGTTTGGGGTTCATGTCGGGGCCAGGGGTTGCAGATAAGATGTTCATGTCCATCTCTATGGGGGACTCGCTTGGTTAGAGTCCTTGACCAACCGTGGACCTAATTAATTGGTTGTTGTAGGAGTATCAATGGTGTCAAATATCTTGCTCTTCCTCTGGAGCGGCGGAAATTCAGCTATGATGTGATGTTGCACGATGAAGGATTGAAGACTTCTAGCTTTTGATGCGAGTCGAGATTGTCATTAGGTTGTAAATGGATCTGTTGCAATACTTGCATGACTCCATAATATAAAAGGAGATTGACTGCTCTAAAGATAAATCGACCGATTTATATGACTAATGCGCGTATGAGTTCCATCTGAAGTTGCGCATCAAAGAAGGACATAAACCTTCACAAAATGATCCTCGTAACCATTATACTCCTTAGAACTCAAGGTACAATGGGTATAAGATTTTTCAAGTCAAAACTCCGTAAACTTTGACCAGGTTTATAGGAAATTTTAGAAACATCTATAATACCAAGTCAGCACCATCAGATTCATCATGAAATATATTTGGTGTTGTATATAAATATATTTTCTAGAAATTTGGTAATCTATGTTTTTTTCGGAAAGGGGAGTTGCCCCGGCCTCTGCATCAGAACGATGCATACGGCCATATTATTAATAATCAAAAGGTCCAACAAAAGTCTCGCAATCACAAAATAAAGAAAAAGAAAGGAGCGCCACAACCGGCAGGCAAAAGACAGATAGGAAACTAGACACCTATCCTATTACATGACCGCCATCCAAACCGGTTGTAGATATCCCGAGCTATCGTCTCCCAGCGGATAGATGCAGTAACCAAAGGCTCCCTGGCCTCCGTCGGAGTGAGTAGCGACCACATACGGATAAGTGTAGTGGCCCTGAAGATAACCTGCAAGAAATTAATATTTGTTGTTCTGTTAAAACCAAATCGTTTCTGCAGTTCCAAATAGCCCCTAGTAAAGCACATACTCCTACTCGGATATGTCTCGTTGTTACTACATCAATCCCATCAAGCCACGTCCCAAATAACGTGTTTACGGAAAGCGGGGTATATATTAAAGGCTATCTGGACCGACCTCCACAAAATCTTGGCCAGAGGGCAATCTAGAAAGAGGTGTCTAATAGATTCATCACTATCACAAAAACTACATATTTTAGACCCCGTCCAGTTTCTTTTTGCCAAATTATCTTTAGTTAAGATGACCCGTTTGTGAACAAACCACATAAACACTTTGATTTTTAGAGGCACTTTGACTTTCAACACAGGTTTCGAGCTAGGAATCACGCTAGTGTTAATAATATCCAAATACATGGATTTCACCGAAAACTCCCCATTCTTAGCTAGTTTCCAGCGCAGCTGATCTGGCTGTTGAGAGAGTTGGACATCCATCAGGCGTCTCACAAGATGTAGTCAAGCTTCCCAACGGTTTCCCACTAGCGTCCTCCTGAATTGGATATTAAGAGGAGTTGCTTGTAATACTGTTGCAACGTAAGCGTCTCTTCGCTGAACAATATTATAGAGAGACGGATATTGGATTGCCAGGGGTGTCTCCCCTAGCCATGTATCCTCTCAGAATCTTGTGGAAGTACCATTTCCAACTGCAAATTTTGTCCTATTGAAAAAGGTTGATTTCACTCGCATGAGTCCCTTCCAAAAAGGCGAATCAGTTGGTCTAACCGTCACCTGGGACAAGGTTTTGGTGTGAAGGTACTTATTACGAAGAATATGTGCCCAAGTGGCATCCGTTTCTAAAGATAGCTTGTACAACAATTTGCTGAGCAAACATCGGTTCTTTACCTCTAAATTTTCAATGCCTAGACCCCCTTGGTCTTTCGGTCTGCAAATGATATCCCACTTAGCGAGTCTATACTTTCTTTTTAATTCGTCACTCTGCCAGAAGAAGCGCGGTCGATAAAAGTCTAGCCTTTTCCGTACTCCCACTAGAACTTCGAAAAATGACAATAGAAACATAGGCATACTGGTGAGAACCGAATTAATGAGAATCAATCGTCCTCCGTATGACATAAGCTTGCCCTTCCAGCAGCTTAGTTTTTTTCTCAAATCGATCTTCAATGCTCTTCCACTCTTTGTTAGAGAGCTTACGATGATGTATTGGTATACCTAGATACGTGAAGGGTAGAGACCCCAATTCACATCCAAACAATTCTTTGTAAGCTTGTTGTTCTTCTTTAGCTCTTCCAAAGCAGAACAATTCACTTTTGTGAAAGTTAATCTTCAACCCTGATAATTGTTCGAACAAGCATAAAACTAGTTTCATGTTCCTAGCTTTAGCCAAATCATGCTCCATAAAGATGATCGTATCATCAGCATACTGTAGGATGGATACTCCCCCGTCAACCAAATGCGGGGCGAGGCTACCTACCTGACCAGCATCCTTGGCCCTTTGATAACCCACAAGTGTAGGCGATCGCAACAGTTTTCGAGGGTAAAGTATTCAACCCAAATTTATTGATTTGACACAAGGGGAGCCAAAGAATACTCTTAAGTATTAGCAGCTGAGTTGTCAATTCAACCACACCTGGAAACTTAGTATCTGCAGCAAGGTAGTTTAGTAGCAAAGTATATGGAGATAGCGGTAACAGCAATAAAAGTAACAGTAGTGTTTTTGTAGTTTTTGTAATAGTGGCAGCAGAAAAGTAAATAAGCAACTAGCAATATGTGAAAAGCTCGTAGGCATTGTATCGGTGATGGGGAATTATGCCGGATGCAATTCATCATGTAAAAGTTATAACCTAGGGTGACACAGAACTAGCTTCGGTTCATCAATGTAATGTAGGCATGTATTCCGAATATAGTCATACGTGCTTATGGAAAAGAACTTGCATGACATCTTTTGTCCTACCCTCCCGTGGCAGTGGGGTCCTAGTGGAATCTAAGGGATATTGAGGCCTCCTTTTAATAGAGTACCGGACCAAAGCATTAACACATAGTGAATACATGAACTCCTCAAACAACGGTCATCACCGGGAGTGGTCCCGATTATTGTCACTTCGGGGTTGCCGGATCATAACACATAGTAGGTGACTATAGACTTGCAAGATAGGATCAAGAACACACATATATTCATGAAAACATAATAGGTTCATATCTGAAATCATGGCACTCGGGCCCTAGTGACAAGCATTAAGCATAGCAAAGTCATAGCAACATCAATCTTATAACATAGTGGATACTAGGGATCAAACCCTAACAAAACTAACTCGATTACATGATAGATCTCATCCAACCCATCACCGTCCAGCAAGCCTACGATGGGATTACTCATGCACGGTGGTGAGCATCATGGAATTGGTGATGGAGGAAGATTGATGATGAAGATGGCGACGATCTCCACTCTCCGGAGCCCCGAACGAACTCCGGATCAGCCCTCCCGAGAGAGATTAGGGCTTGGCGGCGGCTTCGTATCGTAAAACGCGATAATTTTTTCTCCTTGATTTTTTTCTCCCCGAAAGTGAATATATGGAGTCTGGGGGTACGTCGGTGGAGCATCAGGGGGCCCACGAGGCAGGGGGTGCGCCCAGGGGGAGGGGGCGCGCCCCCCCACCCTCGTGGACAGGGTGTGTGCCCCGTGATGTAGATCTTTCCGCAGATATTTTTATATTTTCCAAAACAATTCTTCGTGGATTTTCAGGTCATTCTGAGAACTTCTTATTTCTGCACAAAAACAACACCATGGTAGTTCTGCTGAAAACATCGTCAGTCCGGGTTAGTTCCATTCAAATCATGCAAGTTAGAGTCCAAAACAAGGGCAAAAGTGTTTGGAAAAGTAGATACGTTGGAGACGTATCAACTCCCCCAAGCTTAAACCTTTGCTTGTCCTCAAGCAATTCAGTTGATAAACTAAAAGTGATAAAGAAAAACGTTGACTAACTATGTTGCTCTTGTTGTTGTAAATATGTAAAGCCAGCATTCAATTTTTCAACAAGATCGTGAACTAACCACATTCACAATACCTTTTAGGTCTCATGTCTACTCATATCAATGGCATAATCAACTAGCGAGAAATAATAATAAACCTCGGATGACAACACTTTCTCAAAACAATCATAATATGATATAACAAGATGGTATCTCGCTAGCCCTTTCTGAGACCGCAAAACATAAATGCAGAGCACCTTTAAAGATCAATGACTGACTAGACATTGTAATTCATGGTAAAAGAGATTCAGTCATGATCATACTCAATGCAAATTAATAGTAATACATGCAAATGACAGAGGTGCTCTCCTACTGGTGTCTTTTATAAGAGTATGATGACTCAGCATAAAAGTAAATAGATAGGCCCTTCGCAGAGGGAAGCAGAGATTTGTAGAGGTGCCAGAGCTCGATTTTTAAATAGAGATGAATAACATTTTGAGAGGTATACTCTCATTGTCAACATACCAACCAAGAATCTCGATATCTTCCATGCTACACACATTATAGGCGGTTCCCAAACAGAATGGTAAAGTTTATACTCCCCCAACCACCAACAAGCACACTCCACGGCCATCCGAATCCACGGGGTACCGTCCAAACAAGCAACAGCCCTGGGGGAGTTTTGTTTAATTATTATGATTTGAGCATGGGACTGGGCATCCCGGTTACCAGCCATTTTCTCATGAATGATGAGCGGAGTCCACTCATCGTGAGAATAACCCACCTAGCATGGAAGATATAGACATCCCTAGTTGATATATGAGCTGTTCGAGCATACAAAACAGAATTTCATTTGAAGGTTTAGAGTTTGGCACATACAAATTTACTTGGAACGGTAGGTAGATACCGCATATAGGAATGTATGGTGGACTCATGTGGAATAACTTTGGGGTTTATGGAAGTGGATGCACAAGCAGTATTCCCGCTTAGTACAGGTGAAGGCTAGAAAGAGACTGGGAAGCGACCAGCTAAAGAGCGACAACAATCATGAACATGCATTAAAATTAATCAACAAT
Organism: Secale cereale; assembly: GCA_902687465.1. NCBI lineage: Eukaryota > Viridiplantae > Streptophyta > Magnoliopsida > Poales > Poaceae > Secale > Secale cereale. Next base: position 22,658,819 of record LR738710.1, on the reverse strand, counting down.
GAATGTAAGCATGAGTAGGATATAAATCATCATGAACATAAATATCATGGAGGCTATGTTGATTTGTTTCAACTACATGCGTGAACATGTGCCAAGCCAGATCACTTGAATCGTTCAAAGAAGGATACCACCCTATCATACCACATCACAACCATTTTAATATCATGTTGGCACGCAAGATAGACCATTATAAACTCTAAGCTAATTAAGCATGGCATAAGCAGCTATGATCTCTAATTGTCATTGCAAGCATGTTTCATTCATAACAAGATGAATCAGGAATGATGAACTATCATATTTACAAAACAAGAGAGGTCGAGTTCATACCAGCTTTTATCATCTCAATCAATTCATCATATATCATCCTTATTGCCTTTCACTCGCACGAGCGAACGGTGTGGATAATAATAATAGTCCACGTGCATTGGACTAAGCTGAAATGTGTGAGCATTTAATATAAGAGAGAAGACAAGGTAATATGGATCAAGGTTAAATCAACAATAAAGCATATGAGAGCCACTAAGCATTTTCAATCATGGTCTTCTACTCTTGACCCCCAAAGAAAAGAAAAGAAACTATTTACACGGGAAAGCTCCAACAAGCAAAAGAAGAACGATAAATCTTTTTGGGTTTTCTTTTAATTACTACTACTACAGGCAAGGAAAGTAAACTAGCTAAAAGCTACAACTAATATATATTTTTCTTAAGGTTTTTTCTAGCACACAAGAAAAATACTAAGAAAAAGAATTGAAACTAGCATGGATGGTACAATGAAAGAGTGTGAGCACCGACAACTAGAATAAGTGTGCACAAGAATGTAAGGTCGGTGAGAAACACGTACTCCCCCAAGCTTAGGCTTTTGGCCTAAATTGGTCTATGGCCAGTATTGGCCTGACGGATATCCAAAATTGTAGTTGGGGTTGTACTGAGATGCAGCAGCTACTGCCTGCTGAACTGCTGCTTGGAGACGGGCTGCTTCCATCATATCATGATACTCGTTTGCCTCCTCCCTGGTTATAGTATATCTCCCTTTTGCTTGAAAGTCAAACAAGGTAGGGGCAGGAAGAGAAATATGGACGGCGTGACACCTATTAAAGATTAGTCGATATTTGAGGGATTGTTCATCCCTCTCTATAAACCAGTGACTAACCATAGCATTGTAATCCAAATAAGCAGGCGGTAAAGGTTCATCATTTTCATGTACATGCACACCAAGACGGCGGTCGGCGGGCTATGCAAGTGGCATAAATCCCACCAAATAAATCTCCATACAAACTATTATGATGTAGCCTACGTGCAACAATGGCTCCCAAGTTGTATTGTCTATCACCTAATACAGTACTTTTGAGAACACTAAGATCAGGGACACACATGTGGCAAGCCTCATCTTTACCATTTATGCATCTACCAATAAAGAGAGAAAAGTAATGAATAGCAGGAAAATGAATGCTCCCTATGGTAGCTTGTGTGATTTCTCTAGATTCCCCCACAGTGATACTAGCAAGGAAGTCTCTATATTCAGATTTGCGAGGATCACCCATACTGCCCCACTGCTGGAGCTTACAAGCATCATTAAAATCCTCTAAGTCCATGGTGTAAGATTTATCATAAAGGTCAAACAGGACAGTGTGGGAATTACGTGAAGATGAAATTTTAAACCTTCTCACAAAGGTATCAGTTAAGTAACGGTATTGAGGGCACTTATCTTGTATGAAGCCCTCGAGGTCAGTGTTGCGTACATATGCGTCAAATTCCTCCTTAATGCCAACCTGAACCATAAATTCCTCCGATGGCCATTCACAAGGCCGCACTTCAGCTTCCCTCGGGAGTTCATCGTCCGGCTCACGAATCGCGAGCCTTGGTTCTTTCTTTCTTGAAGAACCACCTTGGAAGATTTTCCTATGCATTTTACTAAAAAAATTAGTAACTCACAATAAAAGTTAACCAAACTCAACAAGATCGGTAGCAACAACTCCTACAAGTGTCTAGAGACTATATCATGCATTAGAACTACTTGGGACCAAGGAAATTTGACATGCAAGCTCAAGAACAAGGTCACCATGGCAGCAAAAATTTGCAACAAATAAAGCACTAGAACAAAAACTAATTGGACCAATGGAGGAGTCACCTACCAAGGAACAATCTCCCCAAACAGTTTTGCGAATGGAGCTTTGAGCAAGGAGATCGAAAATGGTAACAAGATGAGCTAGAACTCGTGCTTGAGCTGGATAGTGATTTTTTGGGGAGGAAGAAGGAGGGTATGGGTGCAAGAATAAGTGGAGGGGGGCACGTGGGGCCCACGAGGCAGGGGGCGCGCCCTGTGAGGGTGGGCGCGCCCTGGACCCTCGTGGCCAAGTGCTGGCTCCCCTCGCTGTGTTTTATGTGCCATATATTCTCAAATATTCTAGAAAAAAACATATTTCATTTTCAGGGCATTTGGAGAACTTTTATTTTCCGGGTATTTTTTATTGCACGGATAAGTCTGGAAACAGACAGAAAATACTATTTTTGCTTTATTTAACCTAATTAACAGAAAGTAAAAGGAGGGTACAGAAGGTTGTGCTATCTAGATTCACCCATCTCATGCTCATCAAAAAAGAATCCATTAACAAGGTTGATCAAGTCTTGTTAATAAATTCTTTCCGAATAACATGAAACCGGAGAATTTTTGAATAACACTAGGTTACCTCAATGGGGATATGTATGTCCCCAACAATAAGAATATCATATGTCTTCTTTACAGTAGGAAGAGGAAATTCAAAACCTCCAATAGTAATAGTTGAAGTTTTTCCAATATAATTGATACTGTGGACCTGAGGTTGTTTCTTCGGAAAGTGTACCGTATGCTCATTACCATTGACATGAAAAGTGACATTGCCTTTGTTGCAATCAATAACATCCCCTGCAGTATTCAAAAAGGGTCTACCAAGGATAAAAGACATACTATCGTCCTCGGGAATATCAAGGATCACAAAGTCCGTTAGAATAGTAACATTTGCAACCACAACAGGCACATCCTCACAAATACCGACAGGTATAGCAGTTGATTTATCAGCTATTTGCAAAGATATTTCAGTAGGTGTCAACTTACTCAAGTCAAGTCTACGTTATAAAGAGATAGGCATAACACTAACACCGGCTCCAAGATCACATAAAGCAGTTTTAACATAGTTTCCTTTAATGGAGCAAGGTATAGTAGGTACTCCTGGATCTCCTAGTTTCTTAGGTATTCCACCTTTAAAAGTGTAATTGGCAAGCATGGTGGAAATTTCTACTTCAGATATCTTTCTTTTGTTGGTAATAATATCTTTCATATACTTAGCATAAGGATTTGTTTTAAGCATATCAGTCAAACGCATATGCAAAAAGATAGGTCTAATCATTTCAGCAAAGCGCTCAAAATCCTCATCATACTTTTTTCTTGAATGGCTTAGGAGTAAAAGGCACGGGTTTCTGAACCCATGGTTTTCTTTCTTACCGTGCTTCCTAGCAACAAAGTCTCTCTTATCATAACGTTGATTCTTTAATTGTGGGTTATCAAGATCAACAACATGTTCAATCTCTACATCATTTTCATTGCTGGATTGAGCATCATCATGAACATCAGCATTTACATTATCACTACGTTCATGTTCATTGCCAGATTGTGTCTCAGCATCAGAAATAGAGATATCATTAGGATTCTCAGGTGTGTCAGCTACAGGTTGACTAGAAGCATGCAAAGTTCTATCTTTTTTTCTTTTTCTTCTTCTTAGAAGAACTAGGTGCATCTAAATTATTTCTCTGAGAATCTTGCTCAATTCTCTTAGGGTGGCCCTCAGGATACAAAGGTTCCTGGGTCACTTTACCCCCTTTAGTTGCAACTCTAACAGCATAGTCATTATTCTTAGTATTTAATTCATTGAGCAAATCATTCTGAGCCTTAAGTACTGCTACTTCTCGAGCTTGCGTTGTATTCCCTCGAAGAGGAAAGGGAGATGCAGCACAGTAGCGTAAGTATTTCCCTCAGTTTTTGAGAACCAAGGTATCAATCCAGTAGGAGACCACGCGCAAGTCCCTCGCACCTGCACAAACAAATAAGAACTTCGCAGCCAACGCAATAAGGGGTTGTCAATCCCTTTACGGTCACTTACGAAAGTGAGATCTGATAGAGATGATAGTTTATATTTTTGGTATTTTTGGTTTATAAGAACAGCAAATAAAAGCAATAAAAGTAAAGTAGATGTAGATTGATATGTTGAGAATAGACCCGGGGGCCATTGTTTTCTCTAGTGGCTTCTCTCATGATAGCGATATTCTACGGCGGGTAAACAAATTACTGTCGAGCAATTGATAGAAAAGCGAATAATTATAAGACTATCTAGGCATGATCATTGTATATAGGCATCACGTCCGAGACAAGTAGACCGAAACGATTCTGCATCTACTACTATTACTCCACACATCGACCGCTATCTAGCATGCATCTAGTGTATTGAGTTCATAAGAACAGAGTAACGCCTTAAGCAAGATGACATGATGTAGAGGGATAAACTCAATCAGTATGATATAAACCCCTCTTTTTATCCTCGATGGCAACAATACAATACGTGCCTTGCTGCCCCTACTGTCACTGGGAAAGGACACCGCAAGATTGAACCCAAAGCCAAGCACTTCTCCCATTGCAAGAACTATAGATCTAGTAGGCCAAACCAAACCAATAATTTGAAGAGACTTGCAAGGATATTATGAGCACACATAAAAAATTCAGAGAAGAACTGATAACCCACAACTATAGGGGATCGCAATAGTTTTCGAGGGTAAAGTATTCAACCCAAATTTATTGATTCGACACAAGGGGAGCCAAAGAATACTCTTAAGTATTAGCAGCTGAGTTGTCAATTCAACCACACCTAGAAACTTAGTATCTGCAGCAAGATAGCTTAGTAGCAAAGTAATATGATAGTGGTGGTAGCAACAATAAATGTAACGATGGTGTCTTTTTGTAGTATTTGTGATAATAGCAACGGAAAAGTAAATAAGCGACTAGCAATATAGGTAAAGCTCGTAGGCCTTGGATCGGTGATGGGAAATTATGTCGGATGCAATTCATCATGTAGAAGTTATAACCTAGGGTGACACAGAACTAGCTCCAGTTCATCAATGCAATGTAGGCATGTATTCCGAATATAGTCATACGTGCTTATGGAAAAGAACTTGCATGACATCTTTTGTCCTACCCTCCCGTGGCAGCGGGGTCCTATTGGAAACTAAGGGATATTAAGGCCTCCTTTTAATAGAGTATCGGACCAAAGCATTAACACATTGTGAATACATGAACTCCTCAAACTATGGTCATCACCGGGAGTGGTCCCTATTATTGTCACTTCGGGGTCGCCGGATCATAACACGTAGTAGGTGACTATAGACTTGCAAGATAGGATCAAGAACACACATATATTCATGGAAACATAATAGGTTCAGATCTGAAATCATGGCACTCGGGCCCTAGTGACAAGCATGAAGCATAGCAAAGTCATAGCAACATCAATCTCAGAAGATAGTGGATACTAGGGATCAAACCCTAACAAAACTAACTCGATTACATGATAGATCCCATCCAACCCATCATCGTCCAGAAAGCCTACGATGGAATTACTCACACACGGCGGTGAGCATCATGGAATTGGTGATGGAGGAAGGTTGATGATGACGATGGCGACGATCTCCACTCTCCGGAGCCCCGAACGGACTCCAGACCAGCCCTCCCGAGAGAGATTAGGGCTTGGCGGCGGCTCAATCTCATAAAACGCGATAATTCCTTCTCTTTGATTTTTTTCTCGCCGAAACGGAAGATATAGGATCTGGGGATACGTCGGTGGAGCATCGGGGGGCCCTCGAGGCAGGGGGCATGTCGGGGAAACAGATCGCCCACGAACACCTATGGGACCGGAGCCCCTTTCTCGGTACGGCAGGGGGCGGAGCATGCACAAAGAGCGGATCGAGGAGAGCACGCGAGCAGTTTACCCAGGTTCGGGCCGCACGGATGCGTAAAACCCTACTCCTGCTTTGGTTTGTTATTGAGTTCTTGGCTCGGGAGCGAGGAGAGCAACAGTTCACTCTAGCCGTTAACAAGATCGAGCGTGAGAGAGATCGATGATCGGAACCCCCTCTACGTTGCGCATGGGCCTCCTTTTATAGGTCAAAGGGGTCACCGACAGGTGGCAACACAGATGAGGGTAAAAACGTAAAAAGGGTGGTAGATGGAACAGTGTTTGTATAGTGCTCTATACCTAACCCTGACGGCAGGGGACAAGTGCATTAAATGCCCGTCGCCGTCGCCCCAAACAGTGCGAAAAGCGACCGTCAGGGCGCCACCGTCCGCCACGACGGTGGCCTTGTCATCGCAGCTTGCCACCGTGTACCCCAGGCTGCACAGCCTTCCGCCACGTGCGCCTGGAAGGGTCCCAGAGCGACACGTGGGTGGATGCGCTGGAGCGTGGGTACTTAGTGGAAGTTTGCCGCGGCATCTTGTCGCGCCTGGGAGCTTGTCGCTCTCCGGGCCTTGCCGGGACGCGTGGCGCGTCGCGGCAAGTCTCTTGAAATGCCATGTTTGGCCTTCCCGGCAAGCTCCTCTTGCCAGGGTCTTGCGCCAAAGAAGTGGTCTTGAGCCCTGAGTGGCCTTCCCGGCAAGCTCCTCTTGCCGGGGCCTTGTCTCTTTAACTTGAATACTTTGTTCTTGAATGGCTCCAAAGGAACCACGAAGGACCTTGGCGGTCGCACGGCAAGCCCTGCCACGGGACGCTGCAACTGCCCGTGCACAAGTTTGGGATACTAAGGTACCCCTACTTTAGTACACCGACAGGAGCCCCTGGGCCTGGGCCATACACGGTACCGAGCGCTGTTGGGCCAGGCCCAAAATAGTGCACGGGCACGCGCGGCCTGCGGCACGCCGTATCCCACTCCGTATCCACCGCGCCCCTCCCTAACGGCACGCGTCAATCGTGGCGTCGTGGGAGAGATCGTGGCCTGTTTCTTTAATGGGAAATGCGGAACGTCCCCCCCCCCTTAAAAGCAGGGGAAACAGGGGCAGTTCCTTCCATTCGCCCGTTGCTTCCTCAATCCTTAGAAACCCCCGCCGCTCCCCTCCTTCCCGAAGGCCGAAAGAGAGCAGCGCTCCGCCCCCTCCACCGCCACCAGCATCACCAGCGTCGTCGGCCTCCTCCACCGTCCCCGCCATGGCTCCGAAAGGCGAGAAGGGGAAGTCCGTGAAGTCCGTCGAGGCGCTGCGGCTAGCAGCAATGCGGAAGAAGATGGCGGTCTTCCCGCCAAAGCTTGACGCGGAGGAGCTGAGAGATACCTTCTACCTTTTCTGGTCGAGGGAGACGAAGGCGCATCCGCGCACCAAGGTACTCGCCGCCGTAGCCTGCGAGATGTTCCCGACCGGCTACGCCTTCTTTGCTCTGTTCTTCTACTACGGGCTCTGCCCGCCCTATTCTGAGTTCTTCTGCGACATCATGAATACCTACGGGTTTCATCTCCTTGACTTCACCCCCAACGTCGTCCTCACCATGGCTGTTTTCGCACATCTGTGCAAAAACTTTGTCGGAGTTTACCCCAATGTAGCTCTTTTCCGCCATTACTTCACGCCTCGAGTCGAGGCAGGGTCACCTCTGTCTGGCGGAATCTCTTGGATCTCTAGGACCCATAAGAAGGAAGCTTACTTGACGGGAGAGCTCCGCGGCAAGTGGGATGAGTGGAGAGCCAACTGGTGCTGGATCGTAGAGGATAACCCGCAGCCATTCACTTCCCGGCGCCAAGCCCCAGTAGTACGCGGCAACGACTGGAGCGACCTGGCCCCTGAAGACGACAGGCTGAAGATAGCCACTGCCCGGATCCTTCGCCTCCGGCAAACCAAGCTCACTGTAGGCGCAGTTGGAGCAGACTTTCTCCGCCGCCGCATCACCCCCTTGCAGGAGAGGAAGAGGGCCGCCTGGGAGTTCGAGAACGCGGCAGACATCATGAGGCTGCGCCCGGGCCTCAATTATAACTTTACTGTCCTGGAGCTCAACGTGATGCTCCAAGCGTTGTTCAAGTACGACTCTGCCCACCCTGAATGGTTCACGTTGCCGCAAGGTGTCGTCCCGCTGTGCAATAGCTCTGCGCTCAGCGCCATCCGCCCACGAGATCGATCCCACTTGGCAAGAACCTTCCGACGAAGCTGTGCAGGCATTCTTCGACAACTTGGTGGAACAGCCCGTCAAATCCGACGAGAAGAAGGGCCTCACCCGCGCCACCACCGACCAGGAGATGGCATATATTGCCACCAGACTGGAAGAGGCGGCGGCAGCCAGGGCCGCGGGCGAGTTCGGGTATACTGTGGAGGAGGCGGAGGCAGCGGAGGCGACAAGCCTTGCCGAGGAGGAAGAGCTTCGCAAAGCGGGGAAGCTTGCCGGGCAAATCGCCGGGACAAGCGAGCCCACCGAGTAGGACGTCGAGTCGAGCGAGCCCGCCGAGGAGGGTGTCGGGTCAAGCGAGCCTGCCGAGGACTCGAGTGGCTCGCTGGACCTCGGCTCCTCTTCCTCGTCATCAGGCAGCTCACCACCACCGGCAGAGCCTCCAGCGCCAACGAGAAGGCGCCTCCGCAAGGCCGCAGACGTAACGGGGCGGCAGGCGGGCCAGCGGCCGCAGCGCCACGCGACACGCGCCACCGCGACAAGCAAGGCTGCCAAGGGAGCGCCTCGTGCTTCAGCGGCAACAGGAGGGGGATCTTCCCGGACTGGTGCCTCTGCTCCCGCCGCCCCTCGCGCTTCGGCGGCAACCGGAGCGGGGTCTTCTCAGACCACCGTCCCTGCTCCCGCCAAGCGGTCGAGGGAGCCCACTCCTCCACCTCCTCGCGCCGGGACGCGCGAGCCAGATTTTGATTTCTCCGCACTCAGCTCCGACGAGGAGGAAGAAGAGTAAGTCTTTGCAATTTTTGTACTTCTTTGATTTTCTGTTGTTTCTTGTCTTGTATCTCTTTCGCCTAACTCTGAACCTGTCCTTTTCAGAACTCTGGCCCAGAGGGCGGCGAAGAGGGACAAGGTCCCGGTGATCGTCATCGAGGACGAGCCCGTCGCAACGACAGGGGGTGCGCCCGAGACAAACTTGCCGGACCCGGCGACTGGTCTTCAGAGCAGCCCCCAGCGCAGCCCCCAGCGTAAGTTCTTTGTTCACTTTCCGTTGTCAGGCGTGCTCGGGTACTCTTTCTTTGTTAACGCTTGCTCGTTGATTCATGTAGGAGCAGAGCAGCAGCATCAGGAGCGCCAGGAGACCGCCCCCGACGCGCCGCGCGCCTCAACCACACCGCCAAGGGGGAGCTCCCCGGCAAGGGAGAACACTCCGCCAAGGGCGAGCACCCCGCCAAGGGCGAGCACCCCGCCAAGGGATGGCGCTAGCGACCCTCCGTCGGCGGGAACTACCACCACGCCGCCGAGGGAGAGCTCCCCGGCGAGGAACCTCACCGAGGAGCCGGCCCGCGCAGGTAAACCCTTGGACTTTTCTTCTTTTGATCTTCTTTTTTGGATATTTGCTTGACTTGTTCGTCTTTTCTTTTCTTCTGTCAGACCCGTCCACCGCAGAGCCAATGGAGACGGAGGTCATCGCCGACGACGCCGCCGTTGCTGAAGAGACGGTCGGCGCGGACGATCCCGCTGGCGCAGAGGCCGCCAAGGCTGCCGCCACGGCAGCTGGCGAAGAGGCTGGCGGTCGCACTGACGGCACTGAGGCCGTAGGAGCGCCAGGCGCTACGCCGAGAGTCGAGCCCTCCGCCGCCGCCGCAGCCCCCAGCTCCGACGAGCCCGAGCCAAGCGCCTATCTGAAGGCCGGCGACGACATCTTCATCCAGCTCCCGTGGGCGTCCATGTCCAGGGCGCCAGTCGAGGGAGAGGTCTTCGACGGGAGGTCCTTGCCTCCGCCGGACTGAAGCTCGTCGACGTGCCGAGCAGCAGTAGCGAGCCCGAGGAGGAGTGGCTGCTGCGCAAGCTTCTGTCTTTGTACCGCGCCCAGCAGGCCAAGCTGGAGTCCCGAGAGGCTTTGGCAGCCAAGGCGGGTGCTGACTTGGAGAAGCGCACAGAAGAGCTCCGAGCCATCAATGAAGCAGCTCTCCAATCCTTAGCGGAGGAGCGGGAGCAGCTCGCCGAGGCGCATCAGGCTTTCGTCTTGGAGAAGGCTGAAGCGGAGGAGCAGCAGCGGCTTGCCGTCGAGGAGCTATCCAGGCGAGAAGGCGAGCTGACGCAGCGGAAGGTCGACCTCGATAGCCACGAGGATGAGCTTGCCGCGCGCGAGCGATCGCTTGGCGGAGCTTTGCAGGAGGCAAAGGATGCTGCCGCAGCCGCCGAGACCGCCAAGAGGGAGTTGGAGCAGAGGGTGGCGCAGCTGGAGGCCAACCTGAAGACGAGCGGTGAGGAGGTTGCCGCCCTCAAGCTTGAGAGGGAGAAGGACGCCCACAGCCACTCCGAGATGCAGGTCCGCCTCTCTGATAAGGGCAAGGAGCTCGCCGTCGCCAAGGACTCCATTGCCGACCTCGAGTTGAAGCTGGCCACCCTAACCCAGGCGCTGGACGGCGCCAAGGAGCGGGAGGCAACCCTGAAGGAGGAGATCAGGGCCGAGAAGGCGCTGCTGGACAGCGCCGCCATCTCCCAGAACAATTTTAGGCAGACCGTCAAGCTCTGGACGGAAGGCCTTGTCAACGCCGCCGCGGACATCGACAAGGGGCTGGCGGAGCTGGTGGCGGAGTATCTCGGGTACTCCACCGACGAGAGCCTCCACCCCAGCGCCAAGCTTACTCTATTCTTCTCGGGTGTGGCGACAGCCCTCCAACAACTCCAGGAGAAGATCCCGAAGCAGCTGGCGGATGAATCGCGCAGGCTCTGCGCGGGGGCTCTCCAAAAGGTGCTGATGAAGGTGGCCTTCCGCAACCCAGGGCTCAACCTCACCAACGTCCTCAGGACCCTGCCGCCCGACGCCGACCAGGAGGCGCTCAAGGCCCTTGTCGCACCCATTGTGGACAAGGTGGGCGGCATCAAGAGGGTCGAGGGCGACCGCGCGGACTAAACTGCTTATTTTCTTCTTCCCTTGTCGCTGCCAACAATGTTATGAACAATAGTCTATTAGAGCTGCGACAAGTTGCTTTGTAATAACTTTATTTTGGGAAGTTAATGCAATGTTATTTCCTCTACTTGATTCCTTTGCTTTGTATGTTTTCACCCTACGCTTTTAGGGAACTTGCCGGCGTACGCACCTCTGCCGCGAGCGCTGAGTGCGGGACTTCAGCGGCCTGTTGGTGGTGCCTTTGCCGACAAGAAACCTTGTCGCAACTAGTCGCAGCACACTTAGGTTGTTGAGCGAACTCGAAAACGAAGTAAGGGCGCGACACTAGTCGCAGCACACTTAAGTCGTTGAGCGTGCTCGAAACAAAGTAAGGGCGCGGCTAGCCACGAGTTAGTTCCTTCACGCACAGGTTTTCCATACAAAGCGCAGTCGTTCGAGGAAAATAACTTAAAAATTTAAAAATTTGATCGCTCAAACTTTGGCAACTTAGCTTTTGTGTTGTTTGCTTCCCGGCAAGGCAAGGCTTTCTTGAACGGCGCTTGGTCCATACCACTATCTTCCTTCCCCCCCGGCAAACTTGTGCGCGAGGGAACCTTCTTCTGCTTGAGAAAAAAGAAAGAAGAGAAAACAGAGATATGGAGCCTTTTGGCTCGTTATTGCTTACCGGGGATAGGTGCTGCACAAAGTGTCAGATTGTACATGCAAGAAAATAAAAAATGCATGAAATGACAAGTTGTGCGAGGCACATAAGCTTTACTGATGCACGGGGTCTGCGCCCGGCTTTGTACAAAGGATTACATGCAACAGCGGCAAGACTTGTACAAAAGGTGGTTGCCGGAGTGGATCACGGCAACCGCGCCTTATGGGTAAAACTTGCGAAGATGCTCAATGTTCCAGGAGTTGCTCACCGGTAAGCCATCTTCGGTCTCAAGGCGGACAGCGCCGGGCCTAGTGACTTGTTTCACCCGATAAGGGCCTTCCCACTTCGGCGTCAACTTGTTGGAATTCTTGGCGGATTGAACTCGCCGAAGAAAAAGGTCGCCTTCCTCGAGACTTCTGGCTTTAACTTTGCGGCTATGGTAGCGGCGCAAAGCTTGCTGGTAGCGAGCAGCTCGCACAGCGGCCTGAAGACGGTCCTCCTCAAGGAGCAGAGCGTCATCTTGTCGCAGCTGCTCTTGCTCGAGCTCATCGTAAGCGAGCACTCGAGGCGACCCGTATACGAGCTCCGTGGGGAGAACTGCCTCTGCTCCGTAGACTAGAGCAAAGGGTGTCTGCCCAGTGGCTCGATTTGGCGTCGTCCTGATCGACCAAAGAACCACCGGCAGCTCCTCAATCCAGTTTCTTTCGCACTTGTGCAGCCTGTCGAAAGTTCTGGTCTTGAGGCCACGCAGCACTTCAGCATTTTCCCTCTCCGCTTGACCGTTGCTTCTCGGGTGAGCAACAGAGACGAAGCAGACCTTGGCACCAAGATCTTGGACGTACTGCATGAAGGTGCGGCTCGTGAATTGTGTACCATTGTCGGTGATGATCCTGTTAGGGATTCCGAAACGGCAAACAATCGACCTGAAGAACTTGACTGCTGACTGTGCGGTCACCTTTCTCACTGGTTCCACTTCCGGCCACTTTGTGAACTTGTCGATGGCAACGTACAAGAACTCAAAGCCCCCGGCTGCGCGGGGAAAGGGGCCGAGGATGTTGAGCCCCCAGACCGAAAATGTCCAGGATAAAGGGATCGTCTGGAGAGCTTGAGCTGGCTGATGTATCTGTTTGGAATGGAACTTGCACGCTTCACACTTGGTTACTTGTGCAGTTGCATCTTGGAGGGCTGTCGGCCAAAAGAAACCTTGCCGGAATGCTTTGCCGACAAGTGCTCTTGCGCCAATGTGGTGACCACATATGCCTCCATGTATCTCTGCCAACAGCTTCTGTCCATCTTCCTGGGGAATACACTTCAATTTCACACCGTTGAGTCTTCTTCTGCACAGTGTGGTGTCCACAAACTGGTACATACTTGACTGCCGGGTTACTTTTTCAGCTTCTTCTTGCTCTTCGGGAAGTTCTCCTGTCTGAAGGAAACGGACGATCTGCTGCGCCCATGCCGGAGCCTATGGCTCGACGACAAGGACTAAAGGCATATCTGCCGCTGTGGGAACATCCGCTTCTACGACGAGAACTTGTGTCTCGCGTGACGATCCTCGGCAAGCTTGCCGGAGCAAAACTTGTCAGGAGCTTCCGCTTCAACGGAACAGGTCCTGGGACCTGCCGGAGTGGATTGCTCCTCAGCGTTCTTGGCGTTGATCTTGGGAACCTTCTTGGCGGCGGCTTCGGGAAGCTCTGCCGGAAAATAGTCGCCAACAATCAACTTCCTCTTCTTGCTTTGTCCAGTCGATGGTGTCACGGATGGTTGAGTCAGCTTGAGCACAAAGATTCCTGATTCCACAGGCAGCTTTAGTGCAGCACACTTTGACAGGCCATCTGCGATGTCATTCTGAGCTCTTGGAACGTGCTCCATCTATAGGCCTTCAAAGTGTTCTTCAAGCTTTCTCACTTCGTCGACGTAAGCTTCCATCAACGGACTCTGGTATCTCTTGTTTACTTGGTGGACGACAAGCTGCGAGTCCCCCCTCACAATCAGCTTCTTAATCCCTAGGTCTGCCGCGATCCTGAGACCGGCAAGCAAACCCTCATACTCTGCAGTATTGTTTGTCGCTTGCTCCTTGGGAAAGTGCATCTGGACCACGTACTTGAGGTGCTCTCCGGTGGGCGCGACAAGCAGCACGCCGGCACCGGCGCCTTGCAGCGAGAAGGCATCGTCAAAGTACATTACCCATTCTTTGTTTGCCTGCTTGACGGGGATGCTCGTCTTTGGAATCTCTTCGTCTGGTGTTGGCGTCCACTCTGCTATGAATTCTGCCAATGCTCTGCTTTGGATAGTTGAAGTGCTTTCGAACTTGAGGCCAAAGCTTGACAGTTCCAGTGCCCACTCGACAATCCTGCCCGTCGCTTCTGGATTTTGCAGTATCCTCTTCAGCGGAAAGCGAGTGACAACTGTTATCTCATGTGCTTGGAAGTAGTGGCGCAGCTTTCTCGAGGCCATGAGAAGGCCGAAAAGCAACTTCTGCACACCAGAGTACCTTGACCTAGCCCCCTGCAGAAGGGAGCTAACAAAGTAAACTGGTCGCTGCACCATCTTCTTCCGTATCTCTCTTTGCATCTGCGCAGACCCATTCTTGTCGGGATCAGAGCTTGTCGTGGAAGCCCCCTGCTTGTCGCTGGATGCGCTTGCCGCGGCTGCTGGCTCATCGTCTGCCTCCCTCTCTGCTACTAACGCAGCACTAACCACTTGATTGGTTGCCGCTAGATATAGCAACAACTTCTCTTGTGGTTTAGGTGCGACAAGTATGGGAGTGGAGGACAGGTACCTCTTCAAGTCTTGCAGCGCCGCCTCTGCTTCCGGAGTCCATTTCATTGGACCTGCCTTTTTCAAAATTTTGAAAAACGGCAGGACGCGTTCAGCAGATTTAGAGATAAACCTGCTGAGAGCAGCCACGCAGCCGGCAAGTCTTCGCACATCCTTGACGCGCTTCGATGCTTCGATTTGCTCGATGGCCTTGATCTTGTCGAGATTGGCTTCAATCCCCCTTTGAGACGGGAAGAACCCGAGAAGCTTGCCGGAGGGGACTCCAAACACGCACTTCTCGGGGTTGAGCTTGAGTTGGATCTTGCGCAGATTCACAAAAGTTTCATCTAAATCTTGGATCAGAGTAGCCCTGTCCTTGCTCTTGACCACTATATCATCCATGTAAGCTTCTACAATTCTGTGTATCTGTGGCTCAAAGGCAGTATGGACTACCCTTGCAAACGTTGAACCAGCATTCTTTAATCCGAAAGGCATGCGTATGAAGCAATAAGTGCCACATGGAGTAATGAATGCGGTCTTCTCCTCATCTTCTTCAGCCATAAAGATCTGGTGGTATCCTGAATATGCATTAAGAAATGAAAACAACTCACATCCAGCCGTGGAGTCAACAATCTGGTCAATGCGCGGCAAGGGAAATGGGTCTTTGGGACAAGCTTTATTCACATTAGTGAAATCGATACAAAGCCTCCATTTCCCATTTGCTTTTCGCACGACCACAGGATTGGCCAGCCACGTTGGATGGAGCACTCCTCTAACAAGGGCTGCTGCTTCCAGTTTCTTGATCTCTTCTGCAATAAACTCTTGGCGCTCCACAGCTTGTTTTCTAACTTTCTGCTTGACGGGCCGCGCGTGAGGACAAACGGAAAGCTTGTGCTCAATCACTTTCCTGGGAACACCAGGGATGTCGGACGGTTGCCATGCAAACACGCCGACGTTCGCCCGCAGGAAAGCAATGAGCGCGCTTTCCTATTTGGGGTCAAGCGTGGCACTGATGGTGAAGGTACCACCAGTGCCGTCCTCGTTGGCGGACACCTTCTTGGTTGCTGGCGGAGCTGCCATCGTCTTCTTAAACTTGCCGGTGGAGCTCGATGGTGCGTCCTCGACGGCAGCGCAGCACTCCGAAGAGGTGCGTTTGCCTTAGTGGGCCCCAGAGCTCTTGCCGGACTTGGTCTTGTTCTTCACCCCGGGAACTTCAGCGGCAAGTGTCTTGCTATCTGTTGCGGCTGCTGCATCCCGGTAAATCTTGTCGGCACAGATAAGGGCATCCTTCTTGTCGTCGGGGACAGAGATTACGCTTATCGAGCCTGGCATCTTGAGCATGTTGTAGGCATAGTGAGAGGCTACCATGAACTTGGCGAGCGATGGACGGCCAAGTATTCCATTCTAAGGCAAAGGAATATCGGCAACGTCGAAAGTGATTCTCTCAGTCCTGAAGTTCAGCTCTCCGCCAAATGTCACTGGCAGCGTGATCTTCCCCTTCGGCTTGCTCCTTCCCGGGTTGATCCCTTGGAATGTGCCGGTTTCTTCGAGCTCGCTGTCGGGGATCTGGAGTTTCCGGACCACAGCGGAGGAGATCAAGTTCAAGCCGGCCCCGCCATCAACTAACATCTTGGTGACCTTGAGGTTGCGGATGGTTGGTGAAACCAACATTGGCAAGCACCCGACCGCAGTTGTGCGATCAGGGTGGTCCTCAATATCGAAGATGATAGGCGTGCTGGACCACTTCAGAAGTCTGCGCGACTCGACGGGTGGTTCTGCCGCATTGACTTCACGCACCCATTGCTTGAGTTGGCAGTGTGAAGTATGCAGAGAAGCACCACCGTCAATGCACAAAACTTCTGTAGCTTTTTGAAACTCCTGCTCGCTGTTCTCTCCATCATCCATGTCTTCGTATTCGTCTTCGTCTTCATCCTTGTCGCGGCCGCGGGGAGGTCTGTCTCCTTGCCGCTGCTTGGCCTTGCCGCGGCGTCCTCCCCGGCCGTTGAATGGCCGCTTCTTGCCGGACCCTCCATCGCCTCCCTGGGCCTTCTCCTTGTCGCGCCGCTCGTACTCAGCCTTTTGCTGCTCGACAAGGTACTCGACTTTCTTGCAGTTCTGGAGGTCGTGGCCCTTGGTGCGGTGGATCTTGCAGTATTACTTGTCGGAGCCGTCCTGCTTGTCGGCGGCTGCCACAACCTGGCAATTGGTGCACGCGGCAGTCTCCTTGCCGGAGCTGTCAGCCTGGGCTTTCTTGGCGCCAGCCTCCTTGCCGGACTGCTCAACGACTAACACTTCCTTGTTCTTCTTCTTCCTGTTGCCCCGCCGCCGGCTTTTCTTTGCCGAGGCGGCATCCTCGCTGTCGGATCCCCCTGCTCTTGTATCCTCTCCGGGGAGTTTCCTCCCTTCCTCAGCGCGTGCGCACTTGTCGGCCAGGGCGTACAGCTCGCTGACGTCCCTGATCTTGCACATCGCCATCTCCTCCCTCATCCGGCGGTTACGCACGTTCTGATGGAACGCGCTAATAACCGCGGCAGGGTGGACGTCCGGGATGTTGTGCTGGACGCAGCTGAACCTCTGGATATACTTACGCAGGGGCTCTCCTTCCTTCTGGGCGAGTATGTGAAGGTCACTCTCCTGGCCATGGGGCTTGTGGCCACCTGTGAAGGCGCCGACAAACTGATGGCACAGGTCGGCCCAAGAAGAAATGGAGTTCTCCGGCAAGTGCATGAGCCAAGATCTGACGTTTGGCTTGAGCACCAGCGGGAAGTAATTGGCGAGTATCTTCTCGTCTCGTCCCCCTGCAGCCTGCACCGCGATGGTGTAGATGCTGAGGAACTCCGACGGATGTGTCTTGCCGTCGTACTTCTCCGGTACGTCGGGCTTGAAGTTCTTCATGCTGGGCCACTGGACTTGCCGCAGCTCACGAGTGAACGCAGGGCAACCTGCCGCGTACGGCAGGTCGCCTGGTCCCCCTGGAGCTTGCATGTCAACAGCGGGCCCAGCGCGCTGGTCGGATTGACGCCGCGCTTCTCTTTGGCGCTCGATGCAGGTTCGAGCGTCCTCTTGTTGTCGGTCGTCGAGAACTTGGCACTGATCGCGGCGAGCTCGTGGATCCGACGACGCGGTGGAGTCGTCGTCGATGTTGATCTGGCGAGTCAGCGATTTTGGCCTTCGGGGCGGGGAGTGCATGGTGGTTGCACCCCCAACGGTCTTGTCGCCATCGGCCCGCGCCTGGCTGACTTGCCGCGGTCGCGATGTGCTCGGCTGCTGCGGGGTGTCGCCGTTGGCGAAGGCGATGAGGCTCTGGATGGTGGCCCTCCAGTCGTCGGCCTTGTCTGCCGCTGGAGGGAAATCTAGAAGCAGTTGAGCTCGTGCTAGAGCTTCTGCGGGAGTGGCGGGTAGCGGCGGCGAACGGTGCGAGGAGCGGGATATGCTCGGACTCCTAACTACGTTAGAAGGAGCAGTTTCCCATCCCGGTGACCGCGCCTTGCTCGCGCCAGCATGTTGATGTGCATGCTGGCCTTGAGCGTCCCGAGATCCGCCAGTTTGACCTTTGCCCAGCAAGCGTATGGTACCTTGAGTACCACGTCGCTGCCGGTCCCGCGCCTCCTGAGATGCGCGCGGTGCATGTACGGACGCCGAGGTCTTGGAGTGCGCCCGATCGTCCGTCTTGTCTTTGAACTTGGCGGCGTCGTGAGTTTCCTCGCCGACGTCCGTTCTTCCGCCAGCGTCTACCCCACCAGCCGTTGGTTCCGGCGGTGGCGGGATCGACGCGGACGGGCCTGCTGCCTCCGAAGCCTTCTTCTTCGGCGGCATGCTGACGAAGTCGATGAAGTTGATGAAGTTGGTGAAGTTGGTGAAGATCTAGCTCGCGTGAACGCCGGGTCAGGTTCACACAACCTCGACGCTTCCCCCTACCTGGCGCGCCAAAGATGTCGGGGAAACTGATCACCCACGAACACCTATGGGACCGGAGCCCCTTTCTCGGTACGGCAGGGGGCGGAGGATGCACAAAGAGCGGATCGAGGCGAGCACGCGAGCAGTTTACCCAGGTTCGGGCCGCACGGATGCGTAAAACCCTACTCCTGCTTTGGTTTGTTATTGAGTTCTAGGCTCGGGAGCGAGGAGAGCAACAGTTCACTCTAGCCGTTAACAAGATCGAGCGTGAGAGAGATCGATGATCGGAACCCCCTCTACGTTGCGCATGGGCCTCCTTTTATAGGTCAAAGGGGTCACCGACAGGTGGCAACACAGATGAGGGTAAAAACGTAAAAAGGGTGGTAGCTGGAACAGTGTTTGTATAGTGCTCTATACCTAACCCTGACGGCAGGGGACAAGGGCATTAAATGCCCGTCGCCGTCGCCAGAAACAGTGCAAAAAGCGACCGTCAGGGCGCCACCGTCCGCCACGACGGTGGCCTTGTCATCGCAACTTGCCACCGTGTACCCCAGGTTGCACAGTCTTCCGCCACGTGCGCCTGGAAGGGTCCCAGAGCGACACGTGGGTGGATGCGCTGGAGCGTGGGTACTTAGTGGAAGTTTGCCGCGGCAAGTGCATTGCTGCGGCCGCTATCTTGTCGCGCCTGGGAGCTTGTCGCTCTCCGGGCCTTGCCGGGACGCGTGGCACGTCGCGGCAAGTCTCTGGAAATGCCATGTTTGGCCTTCCCGGCAAGCTCCTCTTGCCAGGGTCTTGCGCCAAAGAAGTGGTCTTGAGCCGTGAGTGGCCTTCCCGGCAAGCTCCTCTTGCCGGGGCCTTGTCTCTTTAACTTGAATACTTTGTTCTTGAATGGCTCCAAAGGAACCACGGAGGACCTTGGCGGTCGCACGGCAAGCCCTGCCACGGGACGCTGCAACTGCCCGTGCACAAGTTCGGGATACTAAGGTACCCCTACTTTAGTACACCGACAGGACGCGTGATAACTCACAAGTGTAGGGGATCGCAACAGTTTTCGAGGGTAAAGTATTAAACCCAAATTTGTTGATTCGACACAAGGGGAGCCAAAGAATACTCTTAAGTATTAGCAGCTGAGCTATCAATTCAACCACACCTGGAAACTTAGTATATGCAGCAAGATAGTTTAGTAGCACAGTAATATGATAGTGGCGGTAGCAGCAGTAAAAGTAAAGATGATGTTTTTCTAGTTTTTGTAATAGTAACAGTAGAAAAGTAAATAAGTGACTGGCAATATAGGTAAAGCACGTAGGCATTGGATCGGTGATGGGAAACTACGTCGGATGCAATTCATCATGTAGAAGTTATAACCTAGGGTGACACAGAACTAGCTCCAGTTCATCAATGCAATGTAGGCATGTATTCTGAATATAGTCATATGTGCTTATGGAAAAGAACTTGCATGACATCTTTTGTCCTACCCTCCCGTGGCAGCGGGGTCCTATTGGAAACTAAGGGATATTAAGGCCGCCTTTTAATAGAGTACCGGACCAAAGCATTAACACATAGTGAATACATGAACTCCTCAAACTATGGTCATCACCGGGAGTGGTCCCGATTATTGTCACTTCGGGGTTGCCGGATCATAACACATAGTAGGTGACTATAGACTTGCAAGATAGGATCAAGAACACACATATATTCATGAAAACATAATAGGTTCAGATCTAAAATCATGGCACTCGGGCCCTAGTGACAAGCATTAAGCATAGCAAAGTCATAGCACATCAATCTCAGAACATAGTGGATACTAGGGATCAAACGCTAACAAAACTAACTCGATTACATGATAGATCCCATCCAACCCATCACCGTCCAGCAAGCCTACGATGGAATTACTCACACACGGCGGTGAGCATCATGGAATTGGTTATGTAGGAAGGTTGATGATGACGATGGCGACGATCTCCACTCTCTGAAGCCCCGAACGGACTCCAGATCAGCCCTGCCGAGAGAGATTAGGGCTTGGCGGCGGCCCTGTCTCGTAAAACGCGATAATTCTTTCTCCTTGATTTTTTTTCTCCACGAAACGGAATATATAGGACATGGGGATACGTCGGCGGGGCATCGGGGTGCCCTCGAGGTAGGGGGCGCGCCCCCCACCCTCGAGGACAGCCCGTGGGCCCCCGGTGTGGATCTTCTTCCAGGTATTTTTTATATTTTCTGAAATAATTCTTCGTTGATTTTCAGGCGATTCTGAGAACTTTTTATTATGCACAAAAACAACACCATGGCAGTTCTGGTGAAAACAGCGTCAGTCCGAGTTAGTTCCATTCAAATCATGCAAGTTAGAGTCCAAAACAAGGGCAAAAGTATTTGGAAAAGTAGATACGTTGGAGACGTATCAACTCCCCCAAGCTTAAACCTTTGCTTGTCCTCAAGCAATTCAGTTGATAAACTGAAAGTGATAAAGAAAAAACTTTGACAAACTCTGTTTGCTCTTGTTGTTGTATATATGTAAGCTAGCATTCAGGTTTTCAACAAGATCATGAACTAACCACATTCACAATAACTTTCAGGTCTCAAGACTGCTCACATCAATAGCATAATCAACTAGCGAGCAATAATAATAAGCCTCGGGTGACAACACTTCTCAAAACAATCATGATATGATATAACAGGATGGTATCTCGCTAGCCCTTTCTGAGACCGCAAAAGATAAATGCAGAGCACCTTTAAAGATTAAGGACTGATTAGACATTGTAATTCATGGTAAAAGAGATCCAGTCATGATCATACTCAATAGTAATACATGCAACGACAGAGGTGCTCTCCTACTGGTGCTCTTCGATAAGAGGATGATGACTCTGCATAAAAGTAAATAGATATGCCCTTCGCAGAGGGAAGCAGGGATTTGTAGAGGTGCCAGAGCTCGATTTTTAAATAGAGATTGAATAACATTTTGAGCGGTATACTTTCATTGTAAACATAACAACCAAGAATCTCGATATCTTCCATGCTACGCACATTATAGGCGGTTCCCAAACAGAATGGTAAAGTTTATTCTCCCCCAACCACCAACAAGCACACTCCACGGCCAGCCGAATCCACGGGTTACCGTCCAAACAAGCAACAGCCCTGGGGGAGTTTTGTTTAATTATTATGATTTTAAGCATGGGACTGGGCATCCCGGTTACGAGCCATTTTCTCGTGAATGATGAGCGGAGTCCACTCATCGTGAGAATAACCCACCTAGCATGGAAGATATAGACAGCCCTAGCTGATACATGAGTTGTTCGAGCATACAAAACAGAATTTCATTTGAAGGTTTAGAGTTTGGCACATACAAATTTACTTGGAGCGGCAGGTAAATACCGCATATAGGAAGGTATGGTGGACTCATATGGAACAACTTTGGGGTTTATGGAAGTGGATGCACAAGCAGTATTCCCGCTTAGTACAGGTGAAGGCTAGAATGAGACTGGGAAGCGACCAGCTAGAGAGCAACAACGGTCATGAACATGCATTAAAATTAATCAACAATGAATGCAAGCATGAGTAGGATATAAATCACCATGAACATAAATATCGTGAAGGCTATGTTGATTTGTTTCAACTACATGCGTGAACATGTGCCAAGTCAAGTCACTTAAATCGTTCAGAGGAGGATACCACCCATCATACCACATCACAACCATTTTAATATCATGTTGGCACGCAAGATAGACCATTATAAACTCTCAGCTAATTAAGCATGGCACAAGCAGCTATGATCTCTAATTGTCATTGCAAACATGTTTCATTCATAACTAGCTGAATCAAGAACGACGAGCAATCATATTTACAAAGACAAGAGAGGTCGAGCTCATACCAGCTTTTCTCATCTCAATTAGTTCATCATATATCATCCTTATTGCCTTTCACTCGCATGACCGAATGGTGTGGATAATAATAATAGTGCACGTGCTTTGGAGTAAGCTGGAATCTGCAGACATTTGATACAACAGAGAAGACAAGGTAATATGGCTCAAGGTTAAATCAACAACAAATCATATGAGAGCCACTAAGCATTTTCAATCACGGTCTTCTACTCTTAACCCTTAAAGAAAAGAAAAGAAACTATTTACACGGGAAAGCTCCCAACAAGCAAAAAAAAAGAATGGGAAATCTTTTTGGGTTTTCATTTCTTTGGTTACTACTACAGGCAAAGAAAGTAAACTAGCTAGAAGCTACAACTATTTTTTTTTGTTTTTCTGGGTTTTTTAGCACACAAGAAAAAGACTAAGAAAAAGAAATTTAAACTGAGTATGGATGGTACAGTGAAAGAGTGTGAGCACCGATAGCTAGAATAAGTATGAAAATGAATATAAAGTCGGTGAGAAACACGTACTCCCCCAAGCTTAGGCTTTTGGCCTAAGTTGGTTTATGGCCACGGATTGAAGCCACTCCCTCAAGTGTACTGAGATGTGTCCTCTGGGTGCCACTGGTTGGCGAGCTCGTCCAGCTCCCACCCATAAACAGATTCACGGGAAGGATCAAGTGGTGGTTCTGGCTCAGGCTCTGAAGCTTGTGCATGGCCTTGGTACTTGTAGAAGGCATCTGAGGTGATGAGAAATACACATGTAGATAGATCAAACAAAGAAGGTGGAGGCAAGGTAACAATTTCACAGTATATTTCATCAAACCTTAATTTATAATTGAGCTGCATATTCTTGTCTTTAACAATAAAATCATGAGCTACCATGCTCTTGTAGTCTAGATAAACAGGGGCAAGCAATTTTTCTTCCTTCTCATGATGCCTAATGGGTATATTAAAATGTTTAGCAAGGCGAGAAGCAAAGATGCCTCCAAAGACGGGCCCCCTTGAGCGGTTAAGACTCAATCGTTTGGCAACGACGGCGCCCAAGCTAAAAGTTGTGTCACAAAACAAAGCATGGCGTAAAATGATAATATCAGGAGCACTTAGATTTGCATTGTTCCCGCGACCAATTAAACACCTACTAGCAAATAAAGCAAAGTAGCGCAGAACAGGGAAGTGTATACTAGTGATTCTAGCCCCTGCAACTTGTCTAGTTTCACCTTTGGCTATCATATCAATAAACCCTTCGACGTCTTCATGACATGGTTCATCAAGTCTACCTTCAAAGGGTACTTTGCATATTTCACAAAAGTCTAACAGTGATCTCTCCTTAACCACATCATATAAGAGAAACTCCACCGTAGGTGGTGTTTTCCTAGAGTGAAACTGAAAGCTTTGCGTAAAAATATTGGTGAGTAAGAGATACTGTTCTTTTTGGTCGATGATGAAGTCTGTAAGGCCTGCATTATTCGCCATCCAATAAAAGTCTTCGTAAATACCTGCGGACATCATGAAATTATTACAAGGCCATTCACACGGTCGAACTTCCGCCATGCGAGGAAGATGATACTTGAGCTTCTTGTTTTCTTCTTTCTTCTTCTCCTCTGAGCACTTGCTGGTAGAGCCCCTCAATATTCTTTTTAACATTTTCCTTTTCTGAACTTTCTGAAATTTTTAGTATCTCACAATAGAAGTTAACCAAACTCAACAAGATTGATAGCAACAACTCCTATAAGTGCCTAGAAGCTATATCATGCATTACAACTACTTGGGACCAAGAAAATTTGACATGCAAGCTCAAGGACAAGGTCACCATAGCAGCACAAATTTGCAACAAGTAAAGAACTAGAACAAAAACTAATTGGACCAATGGAGGAGTCACATAGCAAGGAACAATCTCCCCCAAATAGTTTGGTGAATGGTGCTTTAAGCAAGGAGATCAAAAATGGCAGCAAAACGAGCTAGAACTCGGGTATGAGCTGGTTGGGGATTTTTTTGGGAGGAAGAAGAAGAGCATGGGTGAAAGGATAAGTGGAGGGGGGCCACGTGGGGCCCTCGAGGCAGGGGGCACGCCCTGTGAAGGGGGCGCGCCCCGTGCCCTCGAGGCCACGTGCTGGCTCCCATCGATGTGTGTCCAGTGCCATATTTTCTTAAATATTCTAGAAAAAAATCATATTTCATTTTCATGGCATTTAGAGAACTTTTATTTTCGGGATATTTTTTATTACACGAATAAGTCTGGAAACAGACATATAATGCTATTTTTCTTTTATTTGACCTAATTAACAAAGAGTAAAAGGAGGGTACAGAAGGTTTGTGCTATCTAGATTCACCTATCCCATGCTCATCAAAAGGAATCCATTAACAAGGTTGATCAGGTCTTGTCAATAAACTCTTTCCAAGTAACATGAAACCGGAGAAATTTCGAATAACACTATGTTACCTCAATGGGGATATGTATGTCCCCAACAATAAGTATGTCATATGCCTTCTTGATAGTAGGAATAGGAAACTCAAAACCTCCAATAGTAATGGTTGAAGCTTTTCCAATATAATTGATACTATGGGCTTGAGGTTGTTTCCTCGGAAAGTGTACCGTATGCTCATTACCATTGACATGAAAAGCGACATTGCCTTTGTTGCAATCAATAACAGCCCCTGCAGTATTCAAAAAAGGTCTTCCAAGAATAATAAACATACTATCATCCTCGGGAATATCAAGTATGACAAAGTCCGTTAGAATAGTAACATTTGCAACTACAACAGGCACATCCTCACAAATACCGACAGGTATAGCAGTTGATTTATCAGCCATTTACAAATATATTTCAGTAGGTGTCAGCTTACTCAAGTCAAGTCTATGATATAAAGAGAGAGGCATAACACTAACACCAGCTCCAAGATCGCACAAAGCAGTTTTAACATAGTTTCTCTTAATGGAGCAAGGTATAGTAGGTACTCCTGGATCTCCTAATTTCTTAGGCATTCCACCCTCAAAAGTGTAATTGTCAAGCATGGTGGAGATTTCTACTTCAGGTATCTTTCTTTTGTTGGTAATATTATCTTTCATATACTTGGAATAAGGATTTGTTTTAAGCACATCAGTCAAACGCATACGCAAAAAGATAGGTCTAATCATTTCAGCGAAGCGCTCAAAGTCCTCATCATCCTTTTTCTTGGATGGTTTCGGAGGAAAAGGCATGGGTTTCTGAACCCATGGTTCTCTTTCCTTACCGTGCTTCCTAGCAACAAAATCTCTCTTATCATAACGTTGATTCTTTGATTGTGGGTTATCAAGATCAACAGCAGGTTCAATCTCTACATCATTATCGTTGCTAGGTTGAGCATCAACATGAACACCATCATTAATATTATCACTAGGTTCATGTTCATTACCAGATTGTGTCTCAACATCAGAAACAGATATATCATTGGGATTCTCGGGTGGGTGAACTACAGGTTCACTTGAAGCATGCAAAGTCTTATCATTTTTCTTTTTCTTCTTCTTAGAAGAACTAGGTGCATCTAAATTAGCTCTCTGAGAATCTTGCTCTATTCTCTTAGGGTGGCCTTCAGGATACAGAGGTTCCTGAGTCATTTTACCATCTCTAGTAGCAACTCTAACAGCATAATCATTATTCTTACTATTTAATTCATTGAGAAAATCATTCTGAGCCTTAAGTACTTGTTCTACTTGAGTGGTAACCATGGTAGCATGTATACTAATAAGTTTCAGTTCACTTTTAGCACTAGACAGATAATCACTCAAGTGTTCGATCATATAAGCATTGTGTTGTAGTTGTCTACCAACATAAGCATTGAAGTTTTATTGTTTCACAATTAAATTGTCAAACTCATCTAATCATTGGCTAGCAGACTTATAACGAGGAACATTAGCTTCATCAAATCTATAAAGAGAATTTACCTTTACTACCTGTGTCGGGTTATCAAGACCATGTATTTCTTCAATAGGCGGTAAATTCTTAACATCTTCAGCTTTAATACCTTTTTCTTTCATAGATTTCTTTGCCTCTTGCATATTTTCAGGACTGAGAAATAGAACACCTCTTTTCTTCGGAGTTGGCTTAGGAGCTGGTTCAGGAAGTGTCCAATTATTTTCATTGGACAGCATATTATTCAATAGTAATTCAGCTTGTTCAACTGTTCTTTCCCTGAAACACAACCAGCACAACTATCCAGGTGGTCTCTGGAAGCATCGGTTAGTCCATTATAAAAGACATCAAGTATATCATGCATCTCAAGAGGATGATCGGGAAAAGCATTAAGTAACTGGAGAAGCCTCCCCCAAGCTTGTGGGAGACTCTCTTCTTCAGTTTGAGCAAAGTTATATATTTCCCGTAAGGCAGCTTGTTTCTTCTGAGCGGGAAAATATTTAGCAGAAAAGTAATACATCATATCCTGGGGACTACGCACACAACCAGGATCAAGAGAATTAAACCAAGTCTTAGATTCACCCTTTAACGAGAACGAAAATAGCTTAAGGATATAGTAGTAGCGAATCTTTTCATCGTTGGTAAACAGGGTGGCTATATCATTCAACTTAGTAAGATGTGCCACAACAGTTTCAGACTCATAGTCATGGAAAGGATCAGATTCAACCAAAGTAATTAACTCAGGATCAACGGAGAAATCATAATCCTTATCAGTGACACAAATAGGCGAAGTAGCAAAAGCAGGGTCATGTTTCATTCTAGCATTTAAGGACTTTTCTTTCAGCTTAGCTAATAACTTCTTAAGATCATATCTATCATTGCAAGCAAGAAAGTCTCTAGCGGTTTCTTCATCCATAACATAACCCTCAGGCACAATAGGCAATTCATATCTATTGGGAGTAGTTTCATCATCACTTTCATAAATATCATCAACATTTGCACTCTCCCTAACCTTAGCAATTTGTTCATCTAGAAATTCACCTAGTGGCACAGTATCAGGCATAGAGATAGTTTCATCATACATAGCAGAAGTAGCATCATCAAGAACATACGACATGTCAGATTCAATAACAGGAGTAGGTGTCGCAAGTTTACTCATAACAGAAGGAGAATCAAGTGCAGAGCTAGATGGCAATTCTTTACCTCACCTCGTAGTTGAGGGTAAGATCTTGGTTTTTGAGTCCTTTAAATTCTTCATAGTGATAAATAGATATAAATCCCAAGTGGCTTAAAGAATAGAGTTATGTTCCCCGGCAACGGCGCCAGAAAATAGTCTTGATAACCCACAAGTGTAGGGGATCGCAACAGTTTTCGAGGGTAAATTATTAAACCCAAATTTGTTGATTCGACACAAGGGGAGCCAAAGAATACTCTTAAGTATTAGCAGCTGAGTTGTCAATTCAACCATACCTGGAAACTTAGTATCTGCAGTAAGATAGTTTAGTAGCACAGTAATATGATAGTGGCGATAGCAGCAATAAAAGTAAAGATAATGTTTTTCTAGTCCTTGTAATAGTAGCAGCGGGAAAGTAAATAAGCGGCTAGCAATATAGGTAAAGCTCGTAGGCATTGGATCGGTGATGGGAAATTACGTCAGATGCAATTCATCATGTAGAAGTTATAACCTAGGGTGACACAGAACTAGCTCCAGTTCATCAATGCAATGTAGGCATGTATTCCGAATATAGTCATACGTGCTTATGGAAAAGAACTTGCATGACATCTTTTTTCCTACCCTTCCGTGGCAGCGGGCTCCTACTGGAAACTAAGGGATATTAAGGCCTCCTTTTAATAGAGTACCGGACCAAAGCATTAACACATAGTGAATACATGAACTCCTCAAACTATGGTCATCACCGGGAGTGTCCCGATTATTGTCACTTCGGGGTTGCCGGATCATAACACATAGTAGGTGACTATAGACTTGCAAGATAGGATCAAGAACACACATATATTCATGAAAACATAATAGGTTCAGATCTGAAATCATGGCACTCGGGCCCTAGTGACAAGCATTAAGCATACCAAAGTCATAGCAACATCAATCTCAGAACATAGTGGATACTAGGGATCAAACCCTAACAAAACTAACTCGATTACATGATAGATCCCATCCAACCCATCACCGTCCAGCAAGCCTACGATGGAATTACTCACACACGATGGTGAGCATCATGGAATTGGTGATGGAGGAAGGTGATGATGACGATGGCGACGATCTCCACTCTCCGGAGCCCCGAACAGACTCCAGATCAGCCCTCCCGAGAGAGATTAGGGCTTGGCGGTGGCTCCGTCTCGTAAAACGCAATAATTATTTCTCCTTGATTTTTTTCCACGAAACGGAATATATAGGACCTGGGGATACGTCAGTGGGGCATCGGGGTGCCCTCGAGGCAGGGGGCGCGCCTTGGGAAGGGGGGCGCGCCCCCCACCCTCGAGGACAGCCCGTGCCCCCCCCCCCGTGTGGATCTTCTTGCAGGTATTTTTTATATTTTCTAAAATAATTCTCCGTTGATTTTTAGGCGATTCCGAGAACTTTTTATTCTGCACAAAAACAACACCATGGCAGTTCTGCTGAAAATAGCGTCAGTCCGGGTTAGTTCCATTCAAATCATGCAAGTTAGAGTCCAAAACAAGGGCAAAAGTTTTTGGAAAAGTAGATACGTTGGAGACGTATCAGCGCGCCCCCCACCCTCGAGGACAGGGTGTGGCCCCCCCGGTGAGGATCTTCTTGCAGATATCTTTTATATTTTCTGAAATAACTCTCCGTTGATTTTCAGGCGATTCCGAGAACTTTTTATTCTGCACAAAAACAACACCATGGCAGTTCTGCTGAAAATAGTGTCAGTCCGGGTTAGTTCCATTCAAATCATGCAAGTTAGAGTCCAAAACAAGGGCAAAAGGGTTTGGAAAATTAGATACGTTGGAGGCGTATCAAGAACCAAATATCTTTCATAGATAACCTTGATCATAAACTCACAATTCATCGTATCTCGACAAACACACCGCAAAAAGAGATTACATCGAATAGATCTCCTCGAAGACCAAGGAGAACTCTGTATTGAGATCGAGAGAGAGAGAAGAAGCCATCTAGATACTAGCTATGGACCCCGAAGGTCTGTGGTAAACTACTCACAACTCATGGTGAGGGCGATGATGATGATGAAGAAGAACTTCGTGATGGATCCCCCTCCGGTGGAGCTCCGGAACAGGCTCCAAGATGGGATCTTCACAGGAAGAGAAGGTACGGCGGTGGAATTAGGGTTTTCTCTCTGTTTACAGAGGTTCTAGGGTACGTAGACTTATATATGAAGAAGGAGGGCACCGGGGGACGCTCGAGGGGGCCACGAGGCAGGGGGCGCGCTCCCCACCCTCGTGGGCCACCCTTTGATCACCTGACGTGGTTCTCAAGCTCCGCGTGCGTGATTTTCTCCAAAAATATCTCCCGCGAAGGTTTCATTCCGTTTGGACTCGGTTTGATATTCTTTTTCTGCAAAACCCTGAAACAGGCAAAAAAACAGCAATCTGGACTGGGCCTTTGGGTTAGTAGGTTAGTCCCAAAAATGATATAAAAGTGAATGATAAAGCCCATTAAACATCCAAGACTTCATAAATAATAGCATGGAACAATCAAAAATTATAGATACGTTGGAGACGTATCAAGTACTTGTTCTACTTGAGTGGTAACCATAGAAGCATGTTTACTAATGAGTTTCAATTCACCTTTAATTCTAGACATGTAATCACTCAAGCGTACAATCATATAAGCATTACGTTGCAATTGTCTACCAACATAAGCATTAAAGTTTTCTTGTTTCACAATGAAATTGCCAAACTCACCTAAGCATTGGCTAGCAGACTTATAACGAGGTATATCACATTCATCAAATCTATAAAGAGAATTTACCTTTACTACCTGTGTCGGGTTATCAAGACCATGTATTTCTTCAATAGGTGGTAAATTCTTAACATCTTCAGCTTTAATACATTTTTCTTTCATAGATTTCTTTGCCTCTTGCATATCTTCAGGACTGAGAAATAGAACTCCCCTTTTCTTCGGAATTGGCTTAGGGGCTGGTTCAGGAAGTGTCCAATTATTTTCATTGGCCAGCATATTATTCGATAGTAATTCAGCTTGATCAATTGTCCTTTCCCTGAAAACACAACCAGCACAACTATCCAGGTGGTCTCTGGAAGCATCAGTTAGTCCATTATAAAAGACATCAAGTATAACGTTCCTCTGAAGAGGATGATCGGGCAAAGCATTAAGTAATTGGAGAAGCCTCCCCCAAGATTGTGGGAGACTCTCTTCTTCAATTTGCACAAAGTTATATATTTCCCGCAAGGCAGCTTGTTTCTTATGAGCGGGAAAATATTTAGTAGAAAAGTAATGCATCATATCCTGGGGACTACGCACACAACCAGGATCAAGAGAATTAAACCAAGTCTTAGCATCACCCTTTAACGAGAAAGGAAATATCTTAAGGATATAGTAATAACGAATCTTTTCATTGTTGGTAAACAGGGTGGCTATATCATTCAACTTAGTAAGATGTGCCACAACAGTTTCAGATTCATAGCCATGGAAAGGATCGGATTCAACCAAAGTAATTAACTCAGGATCAACACAGAAATCATAATCCTTATCAGTAACAAAGATAGGTGAAGTAGCGAAAGCAGGGTCATGTTTCATTCTAGCATTCAAGGACTTTTCTTTCAGCTTAGCTAATAATTTCTTAAGATCATATCTATCGTTGCAAGCAAGAAAGTCTCTAGCAGTTTCTTCATCCATAACATAACCTTCAGGAACAACAGGCAATTATATCTAGGGGGAGAAGCTTCATCATCACTTTCATAAATATTATCAGTTTCAATATTTGCATTCTCTCTAACCTTAGCAATTTGTTCATCTAGAAATTCACCTAGTGGCACAGTATTATCAAGCATAGAAGTAGTTTCATCATACATAGCAGAAGTGGCATCATCAAGAACATACAACATATCAGATTCAATAGTAGGAGTAGGTGTCGCAAATTTACTCATAACAGAGGGCGAATCAAGTGCAGGGCTAGATGGCAGTTCCTTACCTCCCCTTGTAGTTGAGGGATAAATCTTGCTTTTTGAGTCTTTCAAGTTCTTCATAGTGATCAACAGATATAAATCCCAAGTGACTTAAAGAATAGAGCTATGCTCCCCGGCAACGGCGCCAGAAAATAGTCTTGATAACCCACAAGTGTAGGGGGTCGCAACAGTTTTCGAGGGTAAAGTATTCAACCAAAATTTATTGATTCGACACAAGGGGAGCCAAAGAATACTCTTAAGTATTAGCAGCTGAGTTATCAATTCAACCACACCTGGAAACTTAGTATCTACAACAAGGTAGTTTAGTTGCAAAGTAATATGGGGATAGCGGTAACAGCAATAAGAGTAACGGTAGTGTTTTTGTAGTTTTTGTAACAGTGGCAACGGAAAAGTAAATAAGCAACTAGCAATATATGAAAAGCTCGTAGCCATTAGATCGGCGATGGGGAATTATGCCGGATGCAATTCATCATGTAAAAGTTATAACCTAGGGTGACACAGAACTAGCTCCGGTTCATCAATGTAATGTAGGCATGTATTCCGAATATAGTCATACGTACTTATGGAAAAGAACTTGCATGACATCTTTTGTCCTACCCTCCCGTGGTAGCGGGGTCCTAGTGGAAACTAAGGGATATTAAGGCCTCCTTTTAATAGAGTACTAGACCAAAGCATTAACACATAGTGAATACATGAACTCCTCAAACTACGGTCATCACCGGGAGTGGTCCCGATTATTGTCACTTCGGGGTTGCCGGATCATAACACATAGTAGGTGACTATAGACTTGCAAGATAGGATCAAGAACACACATATATTCATGAAAACATAATAGGTTTAGATCTGAAATCATGGCACTCGGGCCCTAGTGACAAGCATTAAGCATAGCAAAGTCATAGCAACATCAATCTTAGAACATAGTGGATACTAGGGATCAAATCCTAACAAAACTAACTCGAGTACATGATAGATCTCATCCAACCCATCACCATCCAGCAAGCCTACGATGGGATTACTCACGCACGGCGGTGAGCATCATGGAATTGGTGATGGAGGAAGGTTGATGATGAAGATGGCGACGATCTCCACTCTCCGGATCCCCGAACGGACTCCACATCGGCCCTCCTAAGAGAGATTAGGGCTTGGCGGCGGCTCTGTATCGTAAAACGCGATAATTCTTTCTCCCTGATTTTTTTTATCCCCAAAAGTGAATATATGGAGTCCGGGGGTACTTCGGTGGAGCATCAGGGGGCCCACGAGGCAGGGGGCGCGCCTACGGGGAGGGGGCGCACCCCCCACCCTTGTGGACAGGGTGTGGGCCCCCTGACATAGATCTTTCCGCATATTTTTATATTTTCCAAAACAATTCTCCGTGGATTTTCAAGTCATTCTGAGAACTTTTTATTTCTGCACAAAAACAACACCATGGCAGTTCTGCTGAAAATAGCGTCAGTACGGGTTAGTTCCATTCAAATCATGCAAGTTAGAGTCCAAAACAAGGGCAAAAGTGTTTGGAAAAGTAGATACGTTGGAGACGCACCCTTCCTATGAGAATTGTCAACATGTCTATGACAATATTGAACAGGATTGGCGACATCGGATCTCCTTGTCGCAGACCTTTATGTGTTTGGAAATAATGACCTATACCATCATTAACCCTGATTCCAACACTCCCTTTTTGCGTGAATGAGTCAACATGGTCTCTCCAGGCCTGATCGAATTCTTTCATACACAGAGCCTGCTGAAGAAAAGGCCATTTTACCTTGTCATACGCTTTCTCAGAATCCACTTTGAAAACCACCTCGTCTAGTTTTTTCGTGTGGATTACACGTAGCGTTTCATGCAGGACCACAACCCCTTCTAGGATATTTCTGTCTGGCATGAAAGCTGTTTGGGACGGTTGCACCACTGAATACGCAATATGTGTAAGCCTATTAGTCCCGACTTTAGTGAATATTTTAAAGCTAACATTAAGAAGACAGATCGGCCTGAATTGCTCAATTCTTATAGCCTCTGTTTTCTTAGGAAGCAGAGTGATGGTACCAAAATTCAAGTGAAACAACTGCAACTGTCCGAAGAAAAAATCCTAGAACATCGGAAGCAAGCCCCCCTTAATAATGTGCCAGCACTTTTCGTAAAACTCCGCCGAAAAACCATCCGGGCCTAGAGCTTTGTTATTTTTCATTTGGGAAATTGCATCAAACACCTCTTTCTCCGAAAAGGGGGGCGGTGAAAATATCATTCCCATCAACTGCGAGCTGAGGGACATCCTCGACCCTCGATTCATCCAAAGAAACAAAATTATCCTCAGGATGCCGAAATAGCTGCTTATAATAATTGGTAATATAGACCTTTAAGTTCTCATGTCCTACAATCGTTCCTTCATCTTGCTCAAGCTGGAAGATTCTCTTCTTTTGGTGCTTGCCATTCGCAATCATGTGAAAGAATTGTGTGTTATCATCCCCTTGGACGATTTTACGCACTTTAGCACGCAGTGCCCACTTCAATTCCTCCTCACGGAGCAGTTCTTTCGGTCTTAACTCCGCCTCCATCTTAGTTTCCAACTCGCTGGCATCTAAGATAGAAGACTCAGCTTTTAAGTATAGGGATTGAATAAGTATAAGGAGCCTTTCCTTCTCAGCCTTATATATCCCACTGATATGTTTAGCCCACCCCCTCAAGAACTGTCTCAAATGCCTGATTTTATTTTGTCAACGCTCAATGTTTGTTCTCCCTCCTGCGTCTATCGCCCATTCTCTTGCAATTAGATCCGGAAACCCTTCTCTTTCGGACCACGCCCATTCAAAGGAGAAAGGGCTCTTGTTCCCCCACATGTGTTTCCTCTCCCGAATCAACCAGTAGTGGGGTATGATCTGAGATTGCGCGAGAGAGCGCTTGGACCGTCACTAGGGGAAACTTCTGTTCCCATTCGACACTCGCAAGAACCCGATCCAACTTCTCAAAAGTCAGGACTGGTAGTGTATTAGCCCATGTGAACTTCCTACCGGAGAGATCAATCTCTCAAAGATCTAGGCTTTCGATAATTGTATTGAACATAAACAGCCATCTGCCATCAAAGTTATCATTGTTTTTCTCCTCCCGTCTACGAATAATATTGAAATCACCCCCAATCAGGATTGGGAGCTGCTCATTCCCACAAATACGGACTAAATCCGCCAAAAAATCTGGCTTGAGTTCCGGTTGCGCGACCCCATAAACCGCCACCAAAGCCCAATTGAAACCATCGACCTCTGACCGAACATGAAACTTCACCGCAAAGTCTCCCATGACCACATTCCTAACTTCCAGAGAATCACATTTAACCCCAAGTAAAATCCCACCGGATCTTCCTCTTGGGGGTAGACAATGCCAATCAAAATCCACCCCACCCGACAGAGTACTAAGGAACTAGGGGGTGAAGTTGTCCCTTCCAGTTTTTGAAAGGGCAATAAAATCCAATTTATGATCAATAGACGCATCTGCTAGGAACCTTCTTTTAGCCAAGTCTTTAAGCCTCTACTATTCCAAAAGATTCCTTTCATAACTCGTCATGAATTTTTTTAGTGGTTCAGATTCTAGCACTTCTGCGCACAACCGAAGTCGGATAAATCTTATGATTCCATTTGCGCTTCGGTCTCTTTTGGTCTTCTACCCGGTCTTCACAACCGAATTCTTTGGACACATCCACCTGGGACTCAACAATACTAGAATCCCTTGGTGAAGTAAAACATTCCTCCTCCTCATTCTCCGGGAGAGAGGGTGCCAGGTCTGCACAAAAGCTATCAAGCATATTGACCCCCAAGGCAGCTACCTCAAAATCGTTCAGAGGTTGTATTGCCGCTAGGTTTCTAATCATCTCTAAAGCGCGCTCCGCCTCAAGATCCAAGAGATCGTTAACGGACTTAGAAACCTCAATGTCATTACTACCCAGAGAAACTCCCAATTGTTTGGCGTTATTAATTATCTCTTCATTAGAGAAATGCAAAATTGAATTGGAAGTGTTGACTAACATACCAGTAGTGGTCTGAAGATCATGAAGCTTGGCCGCTCGCATGGCGCAACGGAGCTGCATGTCATCAACATCCGGTTGGTCCTATAGGCGATAGCTCATCCGCCGACCATCACAGACCGGGTCCGGAATCCCACCAAAAGCGATGATGACGTCCCGAGTGATCCCGTTAGAGGTAAGGCCTCCTGCCCTACCCCCAACCGGACTCAGCTGAGCTGCCCCTGCCGGAAGGCTTGCCTGCGTCCGCAAGCCCGCCAAAGCTCCACCACTCATCACCGCCACCAGGCTCGGCGCGCCCGGCGAACCCAGTCCGGAATCACCATCTGGGACATGATCAAGGGCCGCCCCCTCCAGGGGCAACCTGGGAGAGGTAGGGGCGCAAGCCACCTGCCCGCACCCCCTCCCATTCCGACCGTCGGAGACGTAGGGGCGGGGGTCTCCTGCCCTCGCCCTCTCGGACAATCATCACCCGGACCATGAAGCATGTCCGTCGCGCCGATAGATGGCATCGAACCCCTCCGCAGCAGCAAATCTCCTTCCCGCTCACGACCAGTGTTGGATCGGTAGGCCTCCTGCCCATGATCCTCCCTGTCCTCACTGGAGAGCTCCGAAGACCGATCGATTCATGTCCCGGGACCTACCATCGCTCTGGAGTCCACCCCCGGGGATGTAGGTATAGTGTGAGAAACAAAACCAGAAGACAACACCGGCGGTAGCTCAAGTTCTGTCGGGTCATCCATCTCCACTCGGGTACTTGATACGTCTCAAACGTATCTACTTTTCCAAACACTTTTGCTATTGTTTTGACCTCATTCTTGCATGATTTGAACTAAACTAACCCGGACTGACGATGTTTTCAGCAGAGCTGCCTGTATGGTTTTATTGTGTGCGGGAAAACGGATTTTTAGGTGTCTCAGAAAATTCCAAGAAAAATCACAGAAAATCCACGCATCCGAAGGGCCCTTGTGCCAGAAGATGGGCCAGAGGGCAGCCAGGGGGGGCCCAGGCGCCCTGCCCAGGCGGCCCCACCCCTGGCCGCGCCGGGAGGCCGCCTGGGCAGGTCCTTCCCCCTCTGGTGCCCTACTTTGACCCGTATTTATCCCCATGACGAGAAAACCCCAGAACAGAAGTCGTTTTCCCAGTTTTCGTCGCGGAGCCGCCGCCACCCTCTGTTCTTCTTTGGGAGGGCTAATCTGGAGGCTGATTTGGCCTCCGGAGAGGGGAGATCGTCGCCATCGTCATCATCATCACCACTCCATCCTCCCTCCATGGCTTCTCCTTCCATGTGTGAGTAATTCCCTGCTGTAGGCAAAGGGGATGGTAGGGATTGGATGAGTTAGATCATGTAATAGTTTATCAGATTGTTGGGGGCATGTTGCCTATCATCTACTATGGTGTTTATCATCTTTGCTTCAACTTGTTGCTCTTAATGCTTGTCACTTAGGGCCCGAGTGCCATGATTTCAGACCTGAACCATATGTGTTTGCATGAATATATTTGTGTTCTTGATCCTATCTATGAGTTTTTTGCACCTATTACGGTCCGGAACCGGCGATCCCAAAGGTGACAGGTTGGGACACCAAAGGGGATGGTCCATAATTTGAGGATTCCATGTATCCATTGAGTTTATTGCTTTGTTCCGGTGCTCTTTGACAGGAGCACCTTAATCTCCATAAGTTCCTTTTGGCCCCGTTCGTAGCGGGATGGTAGGACAAAAGATGTTGTGCAAGTTCTTATTGCAAGCACGTACAACTACCTGTGGGATACATGCCTAACATTTGATATTTTCCTAGATGATCATTACTTTTCTGTGTGCCTTGCCCCAAGTTAGATTCATGATGTATCTCATCCATGCAGCGCCCAACCATCCATCTCCCTAGCCTACAGTGTTTAAATCCTGCTGGTTATTAGTTGTTACTTTTGCTGTTTACTTTTGCTGTCACCACCATCACTATCATATCACCGTTACCACCTATCTTTTGTTGCAAGTGAGTATATTTCAGGTGCGGTTGAATTGACAACTCAACTGTCAAAGCTTATAAATACTCTTTGGCTCCCCGTGTGTCGAATCTATAAATTGGGTTATTCTTACCCGCGAAGACTATCTCGATCCCTTACGGTTGAGGGTTATCAAGTACCGTTTTCTGGCGCCGTTGCCGGAGAGCATAGCAATATTTACAAGTCTACTTGAAGTATCCTACCTGCTGCACTTCATCCGCTATGGGTAAGAAAGGAGACCCCAAGGTTCCGATCTTACTATCCACTACAAGAAGAGGTACTGTTCTGAACACTAGTGCTACACTTGATTCACCTTCTGTTATGAGTAAGTTTGCCTCACCACCACCACATGATGCTTCTACTGAATCTGTTACTATGTCTGATACTTTTGATGATGCTTCTACTACTCTTGATGATATTGGTTCACTTGGTTATGCTCTTGAGAAACAGATCGCTGCTGTTGCAAAAAAATCTGGAATTGAAATTCCTGTTTCTCGCTACCCTATTGGTGGAACTTATGATTATCCTGATTTGAGTAAACTCAAGGAGAGACTCCTTGATGATGATTACATTATGCTTGATGATGATTTATGCAGGGAACTAACAGAGTTTGCCGACTCTGGCCCTGAAGCTATTAAGAAGCTGCTTGAAAAACACTCCTTGAAGAACAAGACTGTTCCTGATCCTGAATTTGCTACATCTCCTATATGCATCAATGATCCTGATTATGATTTCTCTGTGATCTTTCACTTATATCTATGGTTGAAGCTGACCCCTTTTATGGCAGAGAAAATGATGATGCTATTGCACACCTGACCAAACTCACTGAGTTGGGTGGCTTGTTTACCACGGATGAAAAGATACGAAACTTTTATGTGACTAAGCTTTTTCCTTTCTCTTTGAAGGAAGGTGCTAAAACATGGTATGATTCACTACCATGTGGTTCCATTAAGATTCCTCAAGACTTAGCTCACTCTTTTGTTGATAAGTACTTTCCTGCTCATATGCAACATGCTGCTTTACAAAGAATTTATAACTTTAGACAGTTGCAGGATGAGCACCTCCCTAAAGCTTGGGGGAGGTACTGTAGTCTGATCCGGGCTAGACCAGGACATGGAGTCCCTAAGAATGAATTAATCGATATATTTTATGATGGTATAACTGATGAATCCAGGTCCTATTTGGATAGTTGTGCTGGTTGTGTTTTCAGGAAAAGAACACCGGACGATGCAGAGGATTTGATGGGCAGGATTGCCAAAAACCATGAAGACCGTCCCTGAACCACCTCCACCACCAAAGAAGAGGGGCATGTTTGTTCTAATCCCCGAAGATATGCGAGAAGCAAAGAAGTCTATTAAAGAGAAGGGTATTAAAACTGAAGACGTGAAGAATCTACCCCCTATTGAGAAGTTGTGTGAGCCTACCACTCACCCTCCTATGGTAGAGGTACACTCTCTTTTAGATTTCAACGCAAGTGACATCCTTCATGGTAAGCCTCCTGATCAATGTTTAGATGAGCTTGATAATTTTATTATGAAGCAAAGTCATTTTAATGAGAGGATACAAAGTCAATTGCATGATAATTCCCTTGCTATCAAAAGTTTGCTTGATGTTCTAGGTAGAACAATTAATGATGTTAAATGTCTTGTGAAGCATTTTCATATGGTTCAAACTCAGCTTGAACAAATTTCTAATGTGCAAAAAGATTTGCTTGCTAACAATGCCAAACAAGATGATTTGCAGGCCTTCGGGATTAAGACCCGAGGAGGAACTAGCACTCAAGATCCTCTCTATCCAGAGGGGCATCCGAGGAGAATCGAGCAAGATTCTCAAATGCAGGAAGAAGAAATTGTTGGCTCTCCAAAGAAGAAGAAGAAGAAGAAACACAAGGAGGCTGACAACTCTAATGATCCTATTACAAGTGAAGAGCCAGCTGTTGATCCAAACAATATATCTACCTCCGATGCTGAGACTGAAGACGGTGCTGAACCTGAAGATAAGGATAAGGAGAAGAATGATCCGCCTGAAGTTCGAGAAGAAGAAGCACCTGACAAACGCAAGAAGTACACTAGAGAAGAATTCGTCGCAAGAAGACATGGGAAGGAAAGAGAACCATGGATACAGAAACCCATGCCATTTCCAGGTAAGTCTCGCAAATCTAAAGAAGAAGAGCATTACAATAAGTTTTGTGAGTGGACGAAACCTCTTTTTCTTCAAATCCCTCTGACTGATGCCATTAAGTTACCTCCCTATTCAAAATATATGAAAGATATTGTTACTAATAAAAGAAAAGTTCCTAATGAAGCAATATCTACTATGCTTGCTAACTACTCTTGCAGTGGCAACATTCCTGAGAAGCTTGGTGATCCAGGTATACCCATCATTCCTTGCTCCATAAAGAATAATTATGTCAAAACTGCTTTATGTGATCTTGGAGCAGGAGTGAGTGTTATGCCTCTCTCTCTCTCTTTACAAGAGGCTTTGTTTAGAGAAGCTAATCCCTACAGATATCTCTCTTCAGATGGCTGACAAATCAACCGCCGTTCCGATAGGTATTTGTGAGGATGTTCCCGTAGAAGTTGCTAATTGTTTGATCCTTACTGATTTTGTCGTGCTTGACATGCCCGAGGATGGGAGCATGTCCATTATTCTTGGTAGACCTTTTCTTAACACCGCAGGTGCTATTATTGATTGCAATAAAGGAAAGGTTACCTTCAATGTGAATGATAAAGAACACACGGTGTATTTTCCAAAGAAGACCGACAAGAGGCATGGCCTCAACTCTATAGAAGATATCGAGACCGTGAAGATTGGAGAATGGGACTGTCCACTACATGTGCACCACAAATACAAAACTATTATGGTGGGGACAATGTCCATTAAAGTAAAGGTGCAATGATCACTTCGTAAGAGGTGGGACTTTTTGCTCTATATATCGCCGGTTTGTTGGTAAGACTTGATCAACCTTACTAGTAAGCATGTTTTATATAGGTAAAAGTTGAGCTTGTTATGTTTTCATTTGTTTTAGCTTTTGTTCTCCTTGCTGTACCAAGCGTTTATGTTTTCGAAGCTTCACAATACTAATCACTGCTTTAAGTTTTCAGAAAGTTTTGCAGCTTTTTGAACTTCGAAAGAAAATTCAACAGTGAAGTTTTCAGAAAAATTCCAGAAAAATAAAAATAAAAATTTCCATGCCGGGAGTGACCCAGAGGCACCTGGGGCTGACCAGGGGGAGCCACCAGTGGCCCAGGCGGCCAGCTGGCGCGGCCTGCCCCCTGGCCGCGCCCATAGGGCGCCTGGGGCCCACAGGACCCCCCTCCAGGTGAGTCTTCTTCCTCTCTCTCTCTCTTTCTCTCCGAAAACACGAGTCCTGCACCTGTTCTTGCGTTCTTGCTGTTCTTGGAGGCAATTTTCGATCTCTCTCTACAGCCTATCATTCGAGCTAAGATTTTGAACAAATACTCCCTGGTATGTAACTCCTCTACCCCTCCAATTAGATTTTTGGTTGGTGGCTTCATTTGTGAGTATTTAGTAGTTCTTGGTGCTGTGTAGATGAGCTTGCATGCATGTGTAGAAATTTATTTTTCAAGTTTTGATGCAAGTTTATGCCTTAGGTAAGTGAGTTGAGTAGTTTGCCTTAACCCACTTTGTTTAAATCCTTGTTTTTGTAATTTGTCAAAAATTTCAAAAATGAGTTTGTTAGGAAGGGCAAAGGGGTGGCTTGAGAAGAAGAAGCCCGCGCACTCCGATCGAGTTACTAGAGCCGCAGCCTCATCCTCGACTGCTAGGGTGAGCTACAATGAAGATCATGTGCCCCTGGAGTTGTTGGAAGACACAAGTCCAGCACGTGCTATGATGTTCCCATGTGATGAATTCCTTGAAGCTACGGGAATTAAGGATGAGTTTTATAATCTTTGTGCTAATGCAGGTCTGACACGGCTCGTCATGTGCCATGTTACTCAGTATCAAAAACTCACCTCCGATTTCATTAACAGTTTTAGATATAACCTTGATACTGGTGCTATTGAGTTTAAAATTTACAATAATCTTTTGACCATGCCCTTGGAAAAGTTTTGTGAAATAATAGGTGTGCCAAACGTTGGGCGGACGGCGAAGATGACCTCTCAGCCCTCCGAGCTGAAAACCATCTTCAACTCTCTCTGCAGCATGGGTACGAGGGATATTCATCGGTCAAAAATCTCCAGCATCTTATTTCCTCACCTCAGGTATTTTGCGTATTATGTTGCTAGAGGAGTATTAGCTCGTGACAACACGAGCAACACTTCTGCGCCGGATATTGCTATCCTGGCAACCGCCCTCTCAGGGAGGTTTGGTTATAATTTGGGTGCCTTAATTGCTCAACGCCTTGCTATGAACGGTAACAGGGGAGATTTATTTGGTGGCGTTTATGCCACACTTATCTTAGAACATCTTAAAGGCACCCCACACCCTGATGATAAGCCTTTTACTTATTTAAGTTTTGATCTTGCTGCTATGAAAAGGCATAAGTTTGTTACCATGACTTCTGAGTTTGGTAACCTTGTTTATATCTTGCGTTTCGGAACTACCGCGGAACGCAAGATCCGTCTACCTGCACCTCTTTTGTTTGATTTTTCTCGCAGGAACGGATGGTCCTTCGATGTTATCCAGTTCGATGAGTTCATGGTCCAACATCAGTTTCACAACCCCATGGAGGGGGTTGTGCCCGACGAGGAGGAGCACGGTGAGTTACCACCTTTCCAGGGGGAGACCGTCACCCAGTTTGGTGAAGGGTCTTCCTCTGCTTGGAGTGCGGACCCTTCTTTGTGGGAGGATCCGAGGAGTTTGGTGTATGCGCCGGAATCCTTTTACGACCCTTGGACTCACCAGCACCCCCCCGGAGCAGGAGGCTCCTGGGGGCAGTAGCTACTACCAACTTAGGCCAAAAGCCTAAGCTTGGGGGAGTACGTGCCCTTCTCACTTTTCCATTGTATTATCCGTTTTATTTTTTGTTCGCTTTGATCTTTTCGTAGTTTTTGCCCGTTCTTCTTTATTTCTTTTCTTTGCAAAA
The DNA here is from genome assembly GCA_902687465.1 of Secale cereale. NCBI lineage: Eukaryota > Viridiplantae > Streptophyta > Magnoliopsida > Poales > Poaceae > Secale > Secale cereale. The sequence continues at coordinate 22,616,507 of LR738710.1, read as the reverse complement.
ACAACAAAAAGATTTTCTCTTTCTTTTGCTTTCGTTCAACCTTTGAAATAACCCAAAAAGATTTCCTTTCTCTCTTTAGTTTGCTTTGTTTTCAGAGTTCAGCTCGAGTCCGTGATGGCATTTAATTATATTTCCTACGTTCGATCGTGCAAGTGACGAGGCAGTAATGACGAAGATCGACTGAAGGGAAGCAACAAGGAAAACCGGTATGAACTCTTCTTGTTTCTACTTTTGTACATATGCCTGTACTTATGATCTAGAGACCAGCTTGTAGCGACATAGTGCTATGTTTACAATGCTTTCCAAGTGGTTCATGCTTTCCTTGTGGCTAGTCTCAAATAGCTAGAGTATATAATGTGTTATTGAAATGATTTACGTGCATTGCATTCTTCATAGTTTGGTATACTAAGGTGGTATTCCCCTTTGGAGAATTCTTGGATTGACTTGGCACATGTTTGCACATGTTTAAGACTAAAAAGTCTGCTTTGCCTTGATGATCTTCGAGTTTCAGAATAGTTATATCATTTTCATGCCCGATTCAATGTTGCTTTGTCGCTCTGCATGATTATGACCGTTATTGCTCTCTAGTTGGTCGCTTCCCAGTCTCTTGCTAGCCTTCGCTCGCACTAAGCGGAATTCTGCTTGTGCATCCAAATCCTTTCAAACCAGTTATTCCATATGAGTCCACCATACCTTCCTATGTGGTATTTACCTGCCATCCTAACGAAGACTTTCTTGCACCATCTCGAAATTATTCAAATTTACTCTTATTTTGTGCCCCTGTTTTAGCTCATGAGGAAGTAGTAGTTAATTCATGACCTTTTTAAGTTGGACAAGTTTTATCCCGGGATTGCATGCCTAATCTGCAAACCCCTAATACGAGAAGGAACTGGCATGAGTGCGCCCGGCTCATAAAAGATAATACAACAAACAAACCCTCCTTCACGCTTTGTTCATGAGAAATCAGAAAACTTTTGGCAGTGATAAACAAAGGAGATTAAGGGAATGTGATCGTCCCCGTGCGGGAGCCGTTCCTCGAAACTTGTCCAGCTCCAGAAGTGATTGGGTTGTCTACTAACATTCGTTGACGAAATATGCACCTCCCAAAATCATTTTTACCTCTGTTTTCAAAACCAAGAGCTCTGGTACATGTTTAGTCTTTGCTTCCAACCATGGGTTTTCAACCTCGCCATCAAATTCCACGGTTCGAGAGTCTCCACCTTCTTTCTTCAAAGCACCAACTAGGAGAGCATAATTGTCATTCTGAGTGTAATGTGCATTGTCCCAAAGTATTACATTGTCTTCTGCATGCTTATGGTATTATTTATTCTGAAATTCTTAGTTCTAGTCTCCTTTAAAACTCTTAAGGAGTTTCTGCATTTATGTTTTACTTCATTCATGGAGGCTAGCGAGATACCACTCTAGTATGTTCAAGCTATGTGCAATGTAATCTTGTCTTGATTTTCAGTAGTATATTATTTACTTTTGGTTATTTGTGATTGGTCACTTGGAAGAAGGATTGCTTCGTGCATTGTCCTCATAGCATTGTTTCAATACTTGCTAGGCTATTTTCGTAGTACATGCTTATATACATCTAATGAAGCAAAAGAGTTTTTCAAAGTTTTCTTTGTCGCATCCAGTTCGTTGAACTCAATTGCTTGAGGACAAGCAATATGTTAAGCTTGGGGGAGTTGATACGTCTCAAACGTATCTACTTTTCCAAACACTTTTGCTATTGTTTTGACCTCATTCTTGCATGATTTGAACTAAACTAACCCGGACTGATGCTGTTTTCAACAGAGCTGCCTGTATGGTTTTATTGTGTGCAGGAAAACGGATTTTTAGGTGTCTCAGAAAATTCGAAGAAAAATCACAGAAAATCCACGCATCCGAAGGGCCCTTGTGCCAGAAGATGGGCCAGAGGGCAGCCAGGGGGGGCCAGGCGCCCTGCCCAGGCGTCCCCACCCCTGGCCGCGCCGGGAGGCCGCCTGGGCGGGTCCTTCCCCCTCTGGTGCCCTACTTTGACCCGTATTTATCCCCGTGACGAGAAAACCGCAGAACAGAAGTCGTTTTCCCAGTTTCCGTCGTGGAGCCGCCGCCACCCTCTGTTCTTCTTCGGGAGGGCTAATCTGGAGGCTGATTTGGCCTCCGAAGAGGGGAGATCGTCGCCATCGTCATCATCATCACCACTCCATCCTCCCTCCATGGCTTGTCCTTCCATGTGTGAGTAATTCCCTGCTGTAGGCAAAGGGGATGGTAGGGATTGGATGAGTTAGATCATGTAATAGTTTATCAGATTGTTGGGGGCATGTTGCCTATCATCTACTTTGGTGTTTATCATCTTTGCTTCAACTTGTTGCTCTTAATGCTTGTCACTTAGGGCCCGAGTGCCATGATTTCAGATCTGAACCATATGTGTTTGCATGAATATATTTGTGTTCTTGATCCTATCTATGAGTTGTTTGCACCTATTACGGTCCGGAACCGGCGATCCCAAAGGTGACAGGTTGGGACACCAAAGGGGATGGTCCATAATTTGAGGATTCCATGTATCCATTGAGTTTATTGCTTTGTTCCGGTGCTCTTTGACAGGAGCACCTTAATCTCCATAAGTTCCTTTTGGCCCCGTTCGTAGCAGGATGGTAGGACAAAAGATGTTGTGCAAGTTCTTATTGCAAGCACGTACAACTACCTGTGGGATACATGCCTAACGTTTGATATTTGCCTAGATGATCATTACTTTTCTGTGTGCCTTGCCCCAAGTTAGATTCATGATGTATCTCATCCATGCAGCGCCCAACCATCCATCTCCCTAGCCTACAGTGTTTAAATCCTGCTGGTTATTAGTTGTTACTTTTGCTGTTTACTTTTGTTGTCACCACCATCACTATCATATCACCGTTACCACTTATCTTTTGTTGCAAGTGAGTATATTTCAGGTGCGGTTGAATTGACAACTCAACTGTCAAAGCTTATAAATACTCTTTGGCTCCCCGTGTGTCGAATCTATAAATTTGGTTATTCTTACCCGCGAAGACTATCTCGATCCCTTACGGTTGAGGGTTATCAGTACTCCAAAGGCGACTAGGCGCAGAATGCACATCAAAAGACCCAAACCAGAGAGTGTTCATCGGAGTCGAGGAGTCAGCCATTCCCGAAGCAGACTTATCCATCTTATCAGACCGCGACTCCGGCCCCTTAGCCATCTCTCGAGACGTGCTCTCTAGCTTCTTACTCTGATCGCAAGAAGCCCCATCCCCCTCAGTCGTATCAATATCCTGGATGTCATCCCCCTCGCCCTCCTAAGGGATCGGTGTATCCTCGATCTCAAGCTCTAGAACATAGGTGACGCCGGCATGTGTCCACTTGACCACATCCGGAACAAACTCCAAGCTGACAACACTGACAAGCAATCTCGCTGCACCATGTGTCCGCATGAAAGGCATATCCACCTGACCCGTCTTCCCAATGAGAGAACCCAAAATCCAAGTTACCAGAAGTTGTTGGTGTATCTATGTGGTGCACCATAGAAACGGACCCATACCTTATCCAAAGGTGTGCCCACGGGTTCCTTCTCCTTCCACTCATCAAACGTAAGAACAATACTCGTACTGGGTATTCTGCACATGCCCCATTTGAGCATATATAACCGATCCTCCTTAGTGGGAAAATCAACCTTGTAAGTTTGAGCTTCCAACTTTACAAGGTCCCACTGGTGATTACCTGGAACGAGATCCTGCAATTGACGCACAATCTGTGCCTCGGACAAACTCCCATTAGCAACCTTGACGACCACGGGAAAAGAACTCTCTTGCACATGCGTCGAGGGTGCCACATCCGGCGACTCAAAAAACATAAGCTCCTGACAGCACACTCCATAAATAGTGACTATCGGCTTGGGACCAGCAAGAAGTGGACAATTGCCAGACTTATGCTGCGATCTACAGCAGTAATCACACAGTTATGTGGTACACTCTGCCACAAAATGACCTGGCTCTCTACATCTATAGCATGGAAACTTCTTCTTCTTAATGGCCCACTTAGATAACTTTTCACCATTACGCGGGGCTAAAGTATGTGTAGAGAGTCACTCTCCAAGTTTACGCGGGGCTAAAGTACCCGCGCGCCTGTTAAAAAAAAGTACCCGTGCACCCATGGCTTCTAGAGAAGATGCTTTTATGACCATCCGATCTTCATAGGCAGAGATTAGGGCAGTCATTTCCAGATTGATGTGTCATGAATACCAGGTAACAATACCTCTCTCTATCAGGTTTGGATACAAGTTTCTGAAGCGTCTGGCCGAGATGGAAGAGCTGGCCAGATTTTTTTGTTTTGCCCAAGGATCAACACAAAGGTGGTTGATACAAGAAGAACATACACGCAAGAATTTTGTTGTGCTCGGATGGCGCCTCTTAGCAGGAGCGGGTTTTTTCCTTCTATATTTCTCATGTGACACCAGGGGACCCAAACCGTAGCGCCGTCAGGCCCCTCCCGTCTTCTCTCCTACTGTCGGTACCGCCGGCCAAGTCCGCGGTGGTGGCGGGCCCGACACCAAAGCGCTAGGGTGGGTGGTGTGCTATGAGATCTCCCAGAGGCGGCAGGGGCGGCTCCAACGTTGGATCCACGAGCAGCAGGTAGGGCGGCGTCCCTTGCCTGTGCGGCGGGGGTTAGATCCATGGCCGGCATGGTTCTCTTCCCCTCGATAGATTTTGTGCCCGGAGATGGGTGGCTACGGAAGTCGTCGATCTGGCGTCCCGTCCAGGTCTGGCCCGGCGTGGTTTTTTTTCAACCGGCGGCGCGTGGAGGGACCGGTGAGGGGCGGCTGGAGGCTCCCTACCGGTGTGCTGACGATAGCTTTCATCTTTGCGGCAAGGCTCCATATGGTTCCAGTCAGCTGCGAGATCGGGGGGCCGTGACTTCCGGTCAAAATCGCGTCGACTACGGTCATGGCGAACGATGGCGGTGTCTGTGACGTCGTTCCCTTCTCGAGGCATCGTTGATGCAGGTCGTGGCAGCCCACTCGTGATGCTCTAGGGGGAACCCTAGATCTTGGTATACCAGATCGGATGATGATGGCACCTTTGATGTCGTTGTCCCTCATGGGGGCATTGTTTCGGAGCACGTGCTGGCTGGAGGGGACAAGAGGATGAGCGGTGTTACATCTACCACAAGGCCGATGGTGGATCCCGGCGGCATGGCGCTGCGGAGGTTCGACGACGGGCGCGTGTGGATGGATACGTGCATGATGGTGGAGTTGTCTGGCACCATGGTGGCGTCGACAGCAGACCAAGCAAGGTCGATGCGTCAGTTCCTGCTATGGAGATAAATCGGTGGAAGATGGCGGCGGCAGCCTCTGAGAGTGTGTCGGTCCGGTGTGTGATCCAGTTCCTGGTATGTGGCTGGGCTGGGGCATCCGGCTTTAGATGTTCGGATTTGGTGCGATGTCTGTTTGGTATTTGGCTCGGACATTCGGCACCCCTTCATCAAGGAGATAGGAGTAGCAACAAGTGTTGCATAGATGATGGATCCACGCTTACTGATGTATTACTTTGTATGGTCTTTTTGAATAATTAATAAAATGGTTACATGCATCATCCAGATGCAGAGGCGGGGGGGGGGGGTACATCCTCCTTTTCCAAAAAAATCACATGCGACACAAATGAACTTGTACAAAGGCTTACATAATGAAACATGAAACACACGCCGGCCTTGTCACACACAACGGCTTGATCCGTTTTTTGCTCTCCACCAAGGGCATCTCCAACGCCGGTCCTCAAAACGCCCTTAGAGTCCCGACCGCGCGGTCCGGGCGTGTTGTGCCATCCAATGGGGGCCTGCATCGGTCCACCGGGCAGTCTGGGATTTCTCCCTTAAAGTGGAGACAGGAGGGCAGACCTTGATCTCTCGAGGATACTTTCGATTCCCCTCAACAAAAGGTCTACAGTCTACACTGAGGGCACTCGCTAGGTCTCTCGATGTACCATATTCTACCGTGCGGAGAAGGTTCAAATGGGGAAAGATAAGGAAACACACAAACGGTCTGAAGCCCACTCTAAAACCATAAAACAAGCTATCAAGGCTCAAGTTCTACATTTCAATGATTGATCAAACAACAATAGCAGATGCAATGCCCTCTTTCATTGATATGCAGAACATAGTTCGCATCGATGAGAAATGGTTTGATATGACGAAAAGGATCAGAACCTATTACCTCCATGAAGAAGAACCACACCCGGTGCGCACTGTTCAAAACAAGAACAGTATCGACAAGGTCGTGTTCTTAACCGCAGTTGCGAGGCCATGATTTGATGATCAAGGAAATGTAACATTTGATGGCAAGATAGGAGTCTGGGCCTTCATCAAAGAAACTCCAGCAAAAAAGGATTCCAAGAACAGACTCAAAGGGACTAAGGAACTAAAGTCGGTCACAGTTACTAGGAATGTGATGAGGGAATACCTATGTGAAAAGGTCATTCCAGCTATTGAAGCATAGTGGCCCGAAGACAATCGAACCATCTACATCCAACAAGATAACGCAAGAACACATGTTCCTCTAGATGATCTGGATTTTCTAGCTGCCGTAGCAGAATCAGAATTGGATATCAGGTTGATGCAGTAGCCTGCAAATTCACTGATATGAATGCCCTGGATATTTGCTTCTTCAGCTCAATTCAGTCCTTGACACTTGAAAGTGCACCAAACAACATCAAGGAACTGATAGAATCAGTTGAAGAAGCATATGATAGGTATGAAGTGCACAAACTGGCGAGAGTGTTTATAACCCTACAGCCAGTCCTGATTGAGGTTATGAGAGTTGAGGGAGGTACAAGATACAAGATCGCGCACATGAACAAAGATATGATGGAGAGGGAGGGGATGCTATATATCAATCTAAGATTCGATGCTGAGCTATATTGGAAAACTTTGGATATTATAAAAGGTCACTGAAGGAGAAGCAAACAGATGAAAGATGATAGAGGGAGTATTCAGAGTGCCTAAAAAGAATTCAGAGCATATATAGATGGCCTAAAAATAATTTCAGAGTATATATCGATGTCATCCATCATCATCCAATATTCAGTGTATGTATAATTATATTCAGGTATGTAGTTGTCCAACACACACAAAAATTGCCCTATGTTTACTGTCCGAAATGTTGTTGTCCAGATATATATTTAGGTATTTATTCCTATAAAATTTAGTTGTACTCCATATATATATTCAGGTATGACAGTAACAATACATTTTTTTCTTATGATACTCCCATATTGTTGCAGACATTGGTGAAAATTGCAATGGTCATCTACTCTATTTCTGAATTGGCCATATACTATGCAATCCCTCTATTTCTGAATTTTGGTTCGTTGCAGAGTTCATATAAGTAACAAATGGTCATCTACTCTGTACAGACATTGGTGAAAATTGCAAAGTACTACCCCATGCAAAATTGCAGAAATTGGGCAAAACTACAGATATTGGTGAGCTTCTTGTATTGCAGCGGTTCACCGGCCATTGGTGATGCTATTTAAGCAAAAATAAAACACTCAATACTCTGTGGGAAATTGCAGAAAAGCTACTCCACGGGGAAAATTGGGAGTACCTGAAGTGGAGATGAAGAAGGCGGTCTCCATGGAGTAAAAAGTTTTCCTCACTGCAGCTGACGTGCTGGAAGTGTAGACGACGAGCATGCTGACGGCGCCGTGTTGACCTCGCCGCCGCCGGATCCAGCACCGTAGAAGCCCACCGCAACACTAACTCATGCCCTCCATCGCATCACCGAAGCTCACCGCCGGATCTCCTCGTCGTCGCCGCGTTCGTCGCCGGATCTTGAAGAGAAAGGACCCATTTTTCATGTGAGGAGTGAGATGCACGGGCAATGGACAGGGAGGATTGCGCGAGGGTTAGTCGAGGAGACGCGAGGGAGCTGCGCAACGCCGGCGAGCTGCGAGGTGGCCGGCAATGGCATGACGGGGCAGGCGGCGATGCGGAGGGGATGGGAGCAACGCAGGTGCTGGAGCAAGTGGCCACGAGGATCGCGGGTTGTGTCGGGAAATATCGAGGGGTATCTTGTAAAAAGGTCATCGCGACAAGTATTCCGAACCGGAGGGAGTAGTAAAATAAGATAAGCCATTGGGCCTGATTTTTCAGGTCCCAACTCATTTGTCGTGACCGTCCATATCCAATCGGGCGGCCAGCAACAAGTTTCACCGGAGTCTCTCCCTCCCCTCCAAAGCTCCAAAGCCGATCCCATCTCCCCGAACCAGATCTGACGAACACCGCGCACGAGAGAAGCAGCAAAACCCGAGCGGAGCCTTCCCGGATCGGAACCACCGGCGGCGGCGGCAGAGCGGAGCGGATCGCGATGGGCGTGGAGTGCCGGTACGAGCTCGCGCAGGCGGCGTACGTGAAGCTCGCGCTGCACGCGCTAAAGCACCCGGCGGCCGCCGTCAACGGGCTCCTCGTCGGCACTCTGGCGGACACGGCCGCCTCCCCGGCCGTCGTCTCGGTCGTCGACGCCGTGCCGCTCTCCCACCAGCCGCACCACCTCCCGCTGCTCCCCACCCTCGAGCTCGCGCTCACCCTCGTCGAGGACCACATCCAGGCGCAGGGCCTCGCCGTCGTCGGCTACTACCACGCCAACGCGCGCCGCGACGACGCCGACCTCCCCGCCGTCGCCAAGCGCGTAGGGGACCACATCTTCCGCTACTTCCCCCGCGCCGCCGTGCTGCTGGTGGGTGATTGTTCTCTTTTCCCCCCTGTTTTGCCCGGTTAGGCGGGGTGGGGATCTCGCTTGGGTGCTGATTGGGGTTCTCCTTTCTGATTTTGTGTTGATTTGATCAGCTCGACAACGTGAAGCTCGAGGAGGTGGTCAAGGGGAACAGCCGCGACGCAGTTGTTCAGGTACTCGCCCATGATCTATGGAATTATCCCTTCATTGCGTTTAAATTGGTAGCAACGGATTAGTATGTTTTCTGAGGTATCTTCCAAGTTTTCACAATTAGCTTCCAAAATTAGACCATATGCTCACTTCTACCTAGTGATGGAATAGATCTTGCAGTGCCAATATTATTGACTTCATGACTTGTGTTATTTGGTGGTGAGAGTCCCACTAGATAATTCACTTCTTCCTAGAGAAATTATATCCTGTCTAGTTGCTTAATATATTCAAATTATGCCTACAGAAAATAGTTTTTTAATGTAAACGTACTACACCTGGGTCTTGTTTGGAAGAGTGATATTTTGGTTCGAATTCTCACCAGATTTTGTTTAAATTTGAACTAATTCCCAAAGAAATCCTCTCAAGCAAAAACCCCCTTTAATCAATATGTTGAAATGATGAATGGTCGAACATGAGCATTCTTTTCTCTGGCTAGTCCTTGTTTTCTTTCATTTTACCTGGAGCTAACTAGCTGTAGCAGAGGCTTCGGGAGGAGAGGGTTTGCTTTACAGCTGCTCGTAGTCAGTGCGTTAGTGAGGCAAGCATAAAGTATGTACAAATTTGGACTACCTATATATACTAGCCAAGTGTATACTTTCAGAATCATTGTGAATAACTTTCAGCTAATATGCACTGCTTCCACGCGACAACCACTTCTCATCTCACAAGTCAGTAAGTTACTTAAGAGTTAACATGAACACTGACATATTCATTGAACGTAACCACTATAAGCAACACATATATTTTAATTTTTATCACAACTTAATTTGAAAAGTTGCTGAACAAATATGCAAAATACCATATGCTCCTCTTATGCCATGAAATGCAAGCAGCCATCTTCTGCATGAAATAATTATTTATGCAATTTGTCACCTTTCAGTGCAAAAGTGAGAGTAGAAGCATTATGCTTGGGTTTATGAATCACTGGTGCAATCTGTTCACCTTAAGTGCAAAAGCAGGAGTAGCAGCAATATGTTTGGGCATATGTGTTCTATACCTACCAACAGAGATAGCAGTGTTACACTGTTATCATTACCTTATGACTTAAGAATCAGTTTTGGAGTTGTCATATTATAACTTGCTAGGTTAAGATTTTTAGATATATAGAAGCAAATGCTGGACTGCAATGACCTTCAAATCTCTCTGCAAGCTGATAAATCTAGTGATGAGTAGAGCATCAGATTAAGCATCGCAAACTGATACTCTTAAGCAAAGGGCTATGCTAGTAGCTTGTATCTCCAAATGCTCATCAATTACTGGCTTGTAAATTGTACTCCCTCCGTCCGGAAATACTCGTCGGAGAAATGGATGTATCTAGACAAATTTTATTTCTAGATACATCAATTTTTATCAATTTCTCCGACAAGTATTTTCGGACGGAGGGAGTAGTTCTTTTAGTCCTATCTCCTATGTATAAGTGGCAACTGACTGAAATTTGTTTCAATCTGCACTGCATATTCTGAATAATACACTGTGGATGAATTTTGGATAACTCCCCTGGAGAGTACTATGTTTTCAGAAATTCCAATGGAAGTATTTTGATCGTTGTGCATTTGTAGCATAAATATCAACTAGGACCCATGAGGCAGGGTTACAATCCTTGACTAAGCTAGTAAAGCTTACTCAATAGTATATGGTTACATTTTGCATCCCGCATTATGGGGGAAAAACACTAACCAGGCCCTGAAATTACTTGTGGAAATAATCAAACTTGTTACCACTTACAGTTAGTTGTGAGAAAAAACAGAGAACGCGAGGGATTAAATTGCCTGGCTAAGAGTCATGATAAAACGCCAACACCATTCTGTTTCTTTAGCTTGTATGATTCATGACACAATGTTTCATGGCACATGCAGCTATACACCAGGGATTCATCAAAAAGCTGGCGTCAGGCTGGGTCAGATGGAAGTAGTCAGCTCAAACTGAAAGAGCCATCTACCAATGTGGTCTTAGCTGATCATGTTACCACAAAGAAATGGCAGCAAGTTGTTGATTTTGATGACCACCTCGATGATATTAGCAAGTAAGTTTAGAGTGCCAAGCTGTAGGTTTTATTAACCATGTGGAGGTGCTCACTTTCCTCTGTCTGCTTACCTTGTTTTTCCTTGCATATTTTGCAGGGACTGGTTGAACGCAAGCCTACTTGGTTGAAACGGTTTTGTGATTTCACGTGTCACATATTTATTTTGAACTGGCTAGAAACCAAGGCGTCAAGGCTTGTTTGTCCCACCAGATCACTGCCTTTCACTTGATGGCTAGATGAGCTATTTGACATGGTTTTGTAATTTAATATGATATAATAAGTAGATATTATCCCATGTGTTCTTGCGACAGTTTGTAGCCTAAAAATTGATGAAAAGTGAAGAAAAACCTTCACTGCAAGGGAGCAATTGCTTTGTCATCATAGGAGAATACGCTTGTGTTCTGTAATGGCTGTCTCCCTCACGTTTTCAGTTGCAAACAGATGTGTTGCTGCCTTCGTATCTCTTCATCAATTCGACTGAATGTTCGGCATTTTCTTTGTCCTATTTTAAGGCTAAAATAGGGCAAAATCGTCAACATTTTGAATGATAGTTCCCTGAATGCAAAATACTTTGCTCTCTGTTTATGATCCATCTTCACGCTCTGCTGATTCAATAGTAGATATGAAGTTGCCACTGCACATTGTATTTGCAACTCTGGTATCAATACAGCGGGAACTTCGTCAATCATGGGGTGGCAACTCTGGTAGCAATACCTCGTCTCTCACACGTAATTTCTCTCTGTTTACACTGCACAAAACCTCGTCTATCTCACACGTAATTTCTCTCCGTTTGATCGTCTCTTCCATCGCCGGCAACAACATAATCCACCTTCTTCTCCATCCCCTAAGAATCCTCTCCGCATAAACGATACAATTAAGCTATCAACTTAGAAGCAAACGAAAGTAATTGTATTGCTGCCTGTTGCTGTCGCATAGTTTCAGACAGAATTCTACTTTCTTTGCTTGTTTAGTATATAATCTATCGATCTATGCTTGATCCACTCTAGTTGCGCAGGACTACGCAAGGTTGATGCAAGCCACCTCCGAGAAGCGGAGCTCGGAGCATACAGGAAGACTGGGGAAGGAGGAGATGAACACACTTCTAACTCTAAACCAGTACCTGAATTTCTGCATAGTTTCTCTCAAGTTGGGTGAGCTCACTAACTCATCCAGACAGCACGTAGAAACGCTTCTCATCTCATTGAAAAAATTAACATATTTATTACAGGCATGAGCTGAAACGCTGGTGATCAAAAAGAACAGCACTGCAGTTAAATACTGTTTCTATCCCTTTTTTCTTTGTGTTTACTCAAAGCTGAATTTCCCTTAACCCTTTGAAAGAATTAACATTGCCGCACATGGCCACTGCTAACTTGACTATGAACCTCAGGATTGTCCAAGGTTTCACCAAACACACTGATGTTCCAAAACAAAAACTGTCGACTCTCTCTAGAAAAGCCAAGTGGTGAGCACAAGAGCCTCGTATACTTTTATTTTCTTCCACTTCACTAACAACTGGAACTGAAAAGAGTTCCATCATTTTGCTTTATGTACATTGCACTACACCCGAGAATAAAGATGGATCTGGTTACGAATACTCTACTGATTACTACTATGTCTTTGTCGAATAGAAGATATTTCACCTTTTTTTTGCGGGGTAAGAAGATATTTCACCTTGATTTCACATGTATAGCTAGTTAGATTCTGTTTACATGTGTAGTTCCAGTTGTGGCATATTTTCCTTGGCATAATCTCTCTACACATGCACCAATCCCACACTTTTCAGTCCATTCTGCATGATCATTGTTAGGAATAATAATGCAGTTTTGCTCTCACTAGGGCTTCAGCAGCAACTACATTATGAGAGGATCGAGGAGAAGCAGTGTGATATACTACATCACTAACAGTGGAGGTATGTACATAAGCAAAAAAAAATATTGGTTCTAAGTTCTTAACCAAGTTATGATTAAAACTTGGATATAGTCCCTACAACATTTTTTTTAACAATTGGTGGTGCAAAGTGTATGTGCTTTTACTATAAATGATTGGTGAGCCGGTGAGCTAATTTGCTATTATCCTCTTGGTATATTGCAGCAATTGGATGCTTCTGTGGATTTGAATGAGGTTCATTGTAAGTGAGTGTGTGAATCTGCGGCCTCACAGGCATCATTAGCTTCCCTTATCCCACACAACAAGTATTCTTCCTGAGAACTATGCTCAGATAGTTGAATGTATTACTTTGTACTCAATTTTCCTAGCTTCCTTTGTTCACTCTAGTAATTAAAAGGTACTGTAAGCCCCCCCCCCCTCCTGCCCCCGCGTCGCCTCCATGGTGGCACGGGCGGATCCAGATCAAGCGCCGCCTCCAGCCCTCTCCGCCCCCTACCTCCCCTCGCCGCCGCCGGGCTAAGCCCAGGTGACAGACGGCGACGACGGGGCCTCTCTGTAGCGGCAGGATCTCACGATGGGGGAGGCTCGCCTCCTGGTGGCGTGGCGCTGCAGCTACGGGGTGTCGCGACCATGAGGTTGCGTCTCCGGCAGGTGGCGGCCGCGGCGACGTCGGGCAGGCTCCGGGGCTGCGGTCCTACAGATCCTTCCTGGCGAGTCGGGGTGGGGTGGGGGCTCCGCTTCCCTGCCTGCCTTCTGGTCGTTCTTCTCTGATCCAGTTTTTGCTGGTGGTCTTGGTGTCGCGTCAAGGGGGTGCCTGATCCGGCTGCTCTTCGGCCAGATCTGGTCCATCCTTGTCTGTCGGAGGGTTGGTTATCATGGTGGCCTCGGTTGCGGTAGCTGGGCGGAAGTGCGCTGTGGTGGACCTTGTGTGGCGATGGCGTGGTGGCTGTGCAGGGGGTGTGCGGGTCAGCGGAGGTGCGGGCTGGCTCCGGCCGGCTGCGCGAGGGTGTTCATCGGGTCTGCTCCGATCGCAAGCTTTGCCCGGCTATGGCCTGCCGGCGATGGCGGCGTCTTTGGGCGTCATTTTCCTTCTTGAAGGCACCGTCGTGGAGTTCTGCGACCCGGTCCATCCTCGGATCTTGTTCTTCAAGCAAAAACCTAGACCATCTGGGTTGGGCAACGACGTCGTCTCAAAGGTGTTTCCCTCTTTAGGGCGTTGCTTTGAAGATCAGTGATTCTTCCCCGCCCTTCTCTTGGGCTGGACGTGCATGGCTCACGGTTGGCAGGTGCCCAATTGGTAATGCAAGTGGTTGGCATTGCGACGTGCGTGGCGGCGACGATGATGGTGTGTGGAGATGGGTCGCGGCTTGTCCTTCTGTTGAACCGGTATGGGCCCAAGCCCATTAAGCCTTGTCACTTGGGCCCAAGCCCATTAGGAGGTGCTGACCTAGAAGGAGGCATCCAGTCCTCCCGTTCCCAGTCCAGCCGCCAGACACACAAGGTACACACCATGATACAACATGGTATCAGACCTAGGCGGCGACGACGGGGACTGACGGGTGTGCGGCGGCGGCGGCGGACCTAGGTGGCGGCGTGGGCTCACCTCAGCGTGGGCTCCTCCCTCTTCCTCTTATTCCCTTCCCTTGTTCCCTTTCGCGCCTGTGCGGTGGCTGGCCTCTTGTAGCTGCAGAGGAGCTGCGCCAGTGGCTGCGTGCAAGCGAGGAAGACAAGGAGGCGGCGCGAGTAGAGGAGGTGCACATGCGGGAGAGGCTGTAGAGGGGACTGAGAGGGGGCGGCTGCCTGGCAAGGAAGAGGAGCAGCAGGAGGCGTGCTGCTGGAACTGCTACTGTTGCTGCTGTGTGCAGCTGCTAAGTCAGGGAAGAAAAGTGTGTTGTACTGCTAGAACTGCTGCTGTTTGCAGAGGAGAAGAAGGCTGTGACTGGGCTGCCCTGTGCTGCTGCTCCTGTGTGTTGCTGCAGCTGATCCGCCCAGGTGAAGATGAGTGAACCAAATGCCCTTGCTGAGGCTTTCGAGAAGCTAGCTAAGATCCTCGAGGAGTCGAAATCTGGGGCCATCGTTCCTCGACAGGAAGTGGCTCAGAAGATCGAATTGTTGCCCATGGACATGAAGTTAGAGGGGACTACCAATTATCTGAGCTGGTCCCGGAGGGCGTTGTTGGCTGTGGAACAGAAGGAGCTTGATGGGCACTTGTTGGGTGTTGTTGCTGAACCAGGAGATAAGACTACTGTGGAGGGAAAGAGATGGAAGGTCATAAACTATGTGCTCATTGGCTGGTTGTTGAACTCGGTGGTGCCCCCCATTGGACGCTCTGTGGAGGGGCTCTCCACATCCGCTGCGATATGGACGACTCTATCCACTTTGTACTCAGGCAAGGGCAATGTCATGCTAATTGCTCAGATTGAGGGGAAGATCAGTCGGCTGCATCAAGGTGACGACATGTCAATGATGGCATATGTGGCAGAGCTGCAGGCTCTGTGGGCAGAGCAGGATAACTGCGACCCTCTGGAACTCTATGATGTGGCTTGCATCGAGTCAAGGCGCAAGTGGATTGCACGCAGGCGTGTGCTGAAACTGTTGGAGGGTCTTAGAGGTTGCTTTCATGGCAGGAGGGCATCCCTGTTGCACCAACCTCTTCTGCCCTCTATTGAGGAGGCTATTGATGCAATGTCTCAGGAGGAGGTGCGGCTATCTCTTGAGCATGCAGACATGAAGGATGTGACGGCTTCGACATTTGCAGTCACTGAGCGCATGGAGTGGAGCGATCCCAACAAATGTCATATCTGTGGGGAGATAGGTCACTGGAAGTGGGCCTGTCCAACTCGTGGCAGAGGCAGGGGATACAACAGAGGGGGAACTGGCAGAGGCAGGAGTGCTAGAGGCAGAGGTGGATACTCAGGGACCTCAAGGGGTCAGGCTTCTATGGGCAGAGGTGGTTACTCAGGACACTCAGGGGATCAGAGGGCTCACATGACAGTGGTAGGAGACACTGGGACGTCAAAAGGCAAAGATGCAGATGATGCTGACTATGGAGACTTTGCTTTCTGGGCCTCCACTGATGAAGGTAATCCGGAAAAGGCATCTCTTGCTTCTAATGAGAGTGCTCCAGAGTGGGTTCTTGACTCTGGAGCATCTAAGCATGTTGCTAGTAAATCATGCATGTTTGAATCTTACAATAAGCACCCTCCATCTCACACGGGCACTATGCAAACTGCTGATGGCACAAACCAGCCTGTCATAGGGGTTGGCATAGTCAAGTGCACTCCGACCATCTCCCTATCCTCAGTTTTACATGTGCCAGCTTTTCCTGTCAATTTGGTCTCTTTCAGTGCTCTAATTGATCAAATTGACTGTCGTGTGATCCTTGACAAATTCGGTTGCGTGATTCAGGAGTGACAGACGAGTCAGACGGTTGGGACTGGCACCAGGCGTAGGGGGCTCTGGTACATGGACCAGGAGGTGCAGCCGGACTTGGTGTGTGTTGCGACCATGGAGGACAAGGAGAAGGAGGCGATGATCCATCACTGTAGGATGGGCCATGTATCTTTTGATAAGATGAGTAGAATCTTTCCAGATGTTATGTGTGGGATAGGCAAGGACAAGTTGACATGTGATGCTTGCGAATATGCCAAACACACACGAGCCTCATATGCGAGTAAGGGGCTTAGGAGCATATCTCCTTTTATGCTTATTCATTCGGATGCGTGGAAGAGCCCAGTTGTATCAATGAATGGAATGAAATACTTTGTTACGTTCATCGATTGCTATTCTCGTATGACTTGGATTTATTTGATGCGTCACAAAGATGAGGTGTTTAGCTGTTTTCAGAATTGTCATGCCTTAGCGAAGAATCAGTTTCAGGTGCAGGTGCAGGTGATCAGGACTGACAATGGGACAGAGTATGTGAACAACACATTTGGGGCTTACTTGTCTAATCAAGGTATTCTTCATTAAACTTCATGCCCAGACACCCCTCCTCAAAATGGAGTGGCAGAAAGGAAGAATCGACATATTCTTGAGGTTGCCCGATCATTGATGTTTACGATGAATGTGCCCAAATTCTTGTGGAGTGAAGCAGTTATGACAGCCACATACTTGATCAACCGGGCACCATCAAGAATACTAATCATGAAATCTCCGTGTGAGCTGGTATATGGAGAAACTAAGTTTGTTGTTCCCCCAAAGTTGTTTGGCAGTACTTGTTTTGTTCGAGATCACCGTCCTTGTATTGGAAAACTTGATCCGCGAGCAGTGAAGTGTATTTTTCTGGGCTATTCTTCTAGTCAGCAGGGATATAAATGTTGGTGTCCCTCAGAGAAACGCAGGTTTGTCAGTATGGATGTAACCTTCAGGGAGTCTGAGCCATTCTATGGTGAGCCAACAGATCTAAGTGTGTTGTTTCAAGAGCTTGACCATTTACACTCTGTGCAGGATGGTCAAGAGGGGGAGAAGGTTGTATCTCACACTCAGGAGGATTCTGTGGGCACTAACATTGATGATGATGTGCAGGTTCAAGTCCAGCCAATTGTGGGTACAATTCAGATTGGTACTCTCAATGATGGTGATGTGCAGGTACAAGTCCAACCAACAGTGGGTTCCATTCAGATTGGTAATCTCCAGCTCCCTGTTTGAGATCGGTGGCAGAAGACCCCCCTAGTGTACTCTCGACGAGAGCCACAAGTGCCACAAGTGCATGACTCATCTGACACTCGTCTGGTATATTCTCGGCGGCAGCCACTTGTGCAGGAGGGGGATCAACAAGTGCAGGGGGAGCAATCAGTGCAGGGGAGCAGCATGGCAGCGGTGCAAGCTCATCTGACACAGTGGAGCTACCTATTGCGTTGCGAAAGGGGACACGTGAAGCGGCACAGAAGGCTTTACCACCGAAGGTTTTTGATGATCATGACATTGGAAATGTTGTGTCTTATGAGGCTTTGTCTCCTTCCTATAGAGTGTTTGTTGCCTCTCTTCAAACTGTGTCAATTCCAAAGGATTGGAAGGCTGCAAAGCAAGATCCGAAGTGGCGTGAAGCAATGATAGAAGAGTTGGAAGCACTGAGGAAAAACAAGACGTGGGTGCTAACCACATTGCCGGCAGGAAAGAGAGCAGTGAGTTGTAAGTGGATCTATACAGTGAAGCAGAATCCTGAGGGGAAGGTGGAACGGTATAAGGCCAGATTGGTCACCAGAGGATATAGTCAAACTTATGGAATTGACTATGATGAGACGTTTGCTCCAGTGGCAAAGATGAACACAGTAAGGATATTGGTTTCCTGTGCTGCAAATTTTGGGTAGAAATTGCATCAATTAGATGTCAAGAATGCCTTCTTACATGGTGAGTTGGAGGAAGAAGTGTACATGGAGATACCACCAGGTTTTGGTACTTCACACACCACGGGGAAGGTATGCAGGCTGAAGAAATCCTTGTATGGACTGAAGCAATCGCCGAGGGCTTGGTTCGATAGGTTTAGACATGTTGTCCGTGCTATGGGGTATGGCCAATGTAATGGTGACCACACGGTGTTCTACAGACACTCAATCTCTAATCGAAAGATCACCATTCTTGCAGTTTATGTGGATGACATTATCATCACCGGAGATGATGAGGAGGAAATAAAGAGATTAAAGGGGTGTCTGAGCAATGAGTTTGAGGTGAAGGATTTGGGCAACCTAAAATACTTTCTTGGGATTGAAGTGGCCCGGACAGAGAAGGGAATATCTTTGTGCCAAAGGAAATACACCTTGGATCTCTTGAGTGACATGGGCATGATGGGAAGTCGTGCAGCCCCTACGCCGATTGAACAAAATCATCAAGTGACAGCTCAGTCAGGCGAGCTGGTGAATAAGGAAGATTACCAGAAACTGGTTGGGAGGTTATTGTACGTGTGTCATACCAGGCCTGACATTACGTATGCCGTGGGTGTGGTGAGCAGATACATGCATGAACCAAGGAGTGGGCATCTTGATATTATGCACAGAATTCTGAGATACTTGAAGGGGACTCCGGGTAAAGGGTTGTGGTTTGCAAAGAGTGGACATCTTGAGGTGGATGGCTATAGTGACTCTGATTGGGCCAGTTGTCTAGATGATAGAAGATCAACTTCTGGCTACTGTGTGTTTGTGGGAGGAAACTTGGTGTCGTGGAGAAGCAAGAAACAGACTGTTGTGTCTAGATCAACAGCAGAAGCCGGGTATAGAGCATTATCTCAAGGGTTATGTGAGATGCTCTGGGTGAAGTACCTACTGAGCGAGTTGAAACTTATGAGGAAGGGACCCTTGAAGGTGTGATGTGACAATCAGTCAGCTATAGCCATTGCTAATAACCCAGTTCAGCATGATAGGACAAAACATGTGGAAATTGATCGCTTCTTCATTAAGGAGAAACTTGATGCTGGGATCATCAGTCTTACTCACGTTAGCTCTGGGCAGCAGTTTGCAGATTGCTTGACAAATGGACTGGAAACGAAGGACTGTAACTTGGCATGTGACAAGATGGGGATGATAGATATCTACCACCCATCTTGAGGGGGAGTGTTGAACTGGTATGGGCCCAAGCCCATTAAGCCTTGTCACTTGGGCCCAAGCCCATTAGGAAGTGCTGACCTAGAAGGAGGCATCCAGTCCTCCCGTTCCCAGTCCAGCCGCCAGACACACAAGGTACACACCACGATACAACACCTTCTGATGTCGGTGATTCGGTTCGTCAACGAGTGTGCATATGCTTGTTTCTCACTGTGACAGAGAAGTCGGAGTTGCGTGCGGTGGGGCCCCTGCAGCAACAATGACTCCATGAGGGTGGTTTGAGCAGACGGTGCTCTTCAAAGGTTGTGCTGGGCTAGGCCGGTGCAAGACATGCAACTTTCTCCTGTGAAGCGTATCAACAAAATCGAAGCTACCGGTCCTCGACGTCTGCGGTCGATTGTTTGGCTATGGCTGACAAGGTCGTCGTGTATCGTTCGTTCGTAGGGGTCTTGACAGGTAGTCTACGGCGGAGTCGGAGTCGCTTGCTCGGGGAGAGGTGATGACGATGACAATGCATGCAGCCTCGACGGTGTGTGTGGTCTTGTTGGTGCCAGGTCGGCCGGGACTACCCTTTCTTGTGGGCGTGTTGTAACGGTTTTCGCTCAGGTTTTCGTTAGTTAACCGGCAACTCTATTCTACTTTTTTTTTTAATGAATCAGGCCCTAAGGGGCCGTGTTTAAAAAAAGTACTTTAAACCTTGAGACAAACATCTTTGTCAAGTTGTGCACATAAAAAACTCATGTAGGATCCTGACTTGAATATGTAGGTGTAAAAAAACTCCAGAGAGAATTATTTACATTTTTTCTTAACTTGTGTTATTAATTGAGATGTCATTTCATTCTGTTATTCGGATTTTATACCCTTATATCTAGGTTATAACATACTGAACCTTTGCACTTTTGCTGTAATATACTGAACCTTTGCACTATTGCCTTTCATTGTATAAATATATGAAATGAAAAACATCTCATACTAGGTTGGATATTGTTGGGACGAGTGGGGTGCGGCAAGCCTTTCATTGTATAAATATATGAAATAAAAAACATCTCATACCAGGTTGGATATTGTTGGGCGAGTGGGGTGCGGCGCGGCAAGCCGCATGTCCTATCTAGTTGCTATGGACTACCGACAGTAGCAAGGAATGAGAGATGGGTCAGTTCTTTTGGGCAATTCTCCCAGAATTGACCCCCTCCAGCTTCTTCCAGAATTGTCACTCAATAAATTTTTTACAATTCCTAGCTAATTAGACCTTAACTAGTTAGGAAATGTAAAGAAAAAAAAATAGAGTGACAATTCCGAGAGAAGCTGGAGAGGAGGTCAATTCTACGAGAATTGCCCAAAAAAACTGGCCCATAGTAGGATGGCTCATGTACCCTTTGGTTGAGACCGCGTGTTTTTGCTACTCACCTCATCCCTGCGTTGGATGTGGATCCGCCACCCGGGATGTACTGTACCGATTCATAAGATACCACGGCGATATTCATACGCCATTCTCTGCAAATATACTAGTACTCCCTCCGTCTAATATAAAGTTGAGACACTTATTTATGAGGCCAGGTCTCATCATTAACCATGCTTTTCTTTCAATATGAACTGAAACACTTCAAAATTATTACCGTGTATAACATGACTGAATTAATTGAGACATACATGCAATTAGCTAGTTTAGACAGTAAAGTATGGAATACAGTTCATGCAATCAAATAATACGAACTTGGCGCAGGTAACTCTCAAGGTCCAGTCGAACTGTAGGTATGTGGCTCCTCCATTCAAAGCTAAGTTGAGCTTCTGGCGAAGCTTTGCCACCTTTCAAAATTAAATTTTTCATGGTGTTGATACGCTCGTCCCTCAATTTACTACCGTGCATTATTTGCATGGCCCTGAGAGATTTTGCTCCAGCCATAAGGAAACTTGCAAATTGCACCTCCCCTGTAGTGCCATAATACCCATGAAGCTCCACATATTTGAGATGCTCATTTAGGCAGATAATTGTATCAGCTGCTGGTTGCCACTGTCCAAACGCATGTCTATCCGTCCATTCAAAGGCGAGGCACTGTGACCATTAAGACAAATGATCAATTAAGCTATTCTAAAATCTGTAAAAAAAATGAGGTACAAATTTATATGATACAGTGAACCAACTAACAGTAATAAGTAGAAAACATTTGTGTTCTAAATGCCAATTTAACTTAGGTAACCAGCTAAATTTGGAACGGCATGACATTACAGATGTTAAGCCTTAGAATCATATATTTTTTGTCCTATAAACAAGATAACTCCAAAATCAACAATTACCCAGCCAAAAAATCAGTCAGTGGAACAACACTTATAACAGATTTTCAGTTTGCATTAAAGCACTCTTTAATTTACCCCCTCCTTCCCAAAAACATAGGAGCCTAAGCTTTTCCAGAAAATCCCGAGATGTAAGGCGTGTTACTTACCTCCATCCGGGTTTATTAAGCCCCCTCGTATTTTGGGTCGAACTTTGACCATCAACATAACTAACAAAATAAAATTATATATATGATACAAAAGTATATTGTTGGTTTTGTATTTGAAAGAGTTTTCCATAGTATAATTTTTTTGACATATAATTTACATTTTATTAGGTCATTTCATGGCCAAACGAAACCCGGACATATAATTTACATTTTTATCAGGTCATTTGATGCCCAAACGAAACCCGGACATATAATTTACATTTTTATCAGGTCATTTGATGCCCAAACGAAACCCGGACGCGGGTACTAGCTCTTAGCCCGCACTAGTTTCTCTCTCTTATGATTAGTTAGTCGGAAACGATCACTAATCATGGCTGCCAGTTAGAACTGGCGCTTGGTGCGCTAGATGAACTTAATTTGTTGGTAAATACACAGAGGGAATTTGGCAAACGATTTAAGCGCGCCAGGCTCTTTTAGTCTAGAAAAATAGACGCCGAAACTTGAGAAGGGTATTGCATACCCAAATCTGAAGAACTTGCAAACAGGGGAACAAGCTTAACATGTTGGCAGCCTTCCTCAGTTCTTCACCATCACTAAATTTCATGTTGAGGATCAGTGTTGTAATGATGGATACTGACCTCTGCATCACAAAAACAAACACCTGCATGAAATTTTACATGCACATGGAACCCCACAAATCAAAGCTAATCATGTAGGTATACATATATACCTTAGGCGTAATCACAAAGTTGGGCGAGTGGAGCATCGGAAGCGTGAGAGCAACCTTTCGGACCTTAGGAGGAAGGGCGTCTCTTACAATGATGTCGGGGCACAGCCGCCATATGTCCGCATATAGGAGCACAATGCTTTCAAGATTAGGTGTTCCACCGAACGAGACCTCCTCAAGCGGGACGTGTGGCCTGATGTACACCTCGACGAGACTACGCGAGCAAGGGACGAGGCGGCGAAGGTTATGGACTCTGAAGAGCTCTAGCTTCCGCAGGGCGAGACAGCCAGCGATCATAGAGTGCAACGACGCCTCGGGAACCACCACATTGGACAGGTGCAGACAATGCAGGCCATGCAAGGGCGGAGTCACTCCAAGTTGAGGGTCAAGGCAGCAGCAATGCAGCTCCAGATGCCGGAGAACATTAGCGCTGAGCCTCAGGAGGTCGCGGGGGAGCGGCGGGTGCGCGGCGTGCGGCACGAACTTGAGCACGAGGCTGTCGCTGATGCGCCGGTTGGATAGGGTTTGCAGCCAGCGAGAGGTCGCCTTGTGGGCGGCGATGGTGGCATGGAAGCGGCGGATGGGCCCGTCGCTGTGGGAGGAAAGGATGCGCGAGATTGTCTGGCCGTCGGAGCCGAGATCCCTATTGCTGCCGTCCAGGTCTAGGTCGAGCGGCACCGACGGCCAGATGTGCTGCCAGCGGCGGGAGAGGAGCATGGTGCGTGCTGCGTTCTTGACCGGGAGGAGGGAGACGATGTTGCCCAGCAGGCAGTCTGGGAGATGGCTGATGCGGTCGCCCTCCTCTGCCTCCATCGTCGTTGGCACCAAAGGGATTGGGGTGTCAGGCAGGGGGAGCAGATCTAATTCTGCCATGGATCGTTGTGGACGCCGTTTGGATCTTGATTAAACGGTGGAAGTCCAAGAAATCGAACAAAGCCTGGCTGCCTTTTTTATTACTGCTATATGATATTACTAATATAGTCCGGCTACTGCTCCAATCCTGGAATACTTCGGATTAGAACCCGTATCCGCTTCGTCCACCACTGCTGCATACTCCCTCCGTCCCAAAATAAGTGTCTTGAGCTTAGTACAAATTTATACTAGAGCTAGTACAAAGTTGAGACACTTATTTTGGGACGGAGGGAGTATTATTCTTGGAAGTGATAGCTCATACCGATTAAAAGACACGGATCCAACTCCAGGGAGGGCATCCGCAGCAAGAGCCACCTCTCCCCGCGCTCTCTCTCGATCCCCTTTCTGTCGTCGCTAGTCGCCGGTAGATTCTAGCGGGCTCGAGTGCAGAGGTAATACTAGTCATTCTCTCTCAGCCATAGGGTTTCGGCGACCGCGACGGACAGGACCATTTTCGACGGGCTCCGGTGCAGTGATTTATTGCCCTCCACCTTCTTTCTCTCCCCTCTAAGATTTCAGTGAGTTCATCCCCTCCCGATTTGATTTGCATCACTAGGGTTTTTGTTTGGCAAAATTAGGAGGATGAATAGATGAACAATTTAAAATGACATGTGTTCGACAATTAGGAGTTTGAATAGATGGGAACTGCCATGTGTTTGTATGGTTGTGCCTTGCTAATTTGAATAGATGGATAATTTGTATGACAGTGTGGGAAATTCCCACGTGTTTGTATTCGTAGGAAATGCCATGTGTAGGCAATTGAGTAGAAAAAATGCCATGGTATACACATTTGTAAAAATGCCAAGTGTTGGATAGTGAAGTGAGTAGGCAACATATGCATTTAGTTCATCCGAAAAAAAAAAACATATGCATTTAGGTATGGCAGTATCTGAATACATTAATAATTAAAAATGATATGGCAGTGCTAGATAATTAAATAGATAGATAATTCATAAACATATATATTTAGTTGTAGCAGTTTCATTGTCTTCAGGCTAATTTAGTTAAACTGGTTGCAATATTTAGATAAATTTGGCAGATTTGGCAGTTTATTATCTTCGGCAGATTTGCCCATGTGCGACAAACTTTCATTTAGGTAGTTTTCCTAGCATATGTTGAGCTACTTTGTCCAGCCCACGAAAATTCTACTTCCAAACATCTTTGAGCGCGCCAAGCAAAACGACAGATATCAATCAATATACATCAAAGCAGCTAAATAAACTACACAAGCACAAGCGTGGTACAGCTTGCCGTAGCGTGGAGGAACAAAGATGGGAGTACAGGACAGCTTCTGTTATATAGTCAATATCAGATTGGGTAGCGGGAACATATAACCACACTGATTTTACAACCTCTCAAACATGTGACCAGAGCTACAACACTTATACACCCCCAACTCAATAAAGGGACCTCAGCAATAAACTAATGCTAAGTGACCGATGGAGCCTGGCTGGAAAAATCGATCTCACTGCTTCCAGAAACTACTTCGAGACAGCGCCACTTCATTCTCCTGTCAACAAAACTAGTGAAAAAGAATATTCATTTGTAAACCAACTCTGGGAAGATAATACTAAATCTTAGCAGCGGAGATTAGTAAAAGAAGATGAGCGCAAGTGCCTACCCATCATCCTGTCAAAATTGGCTTAAGCTGAAAACGTTGCCTTGCCAACTGGAGGAACATCAACAACCTTGCCTACAGCTATTGTCTTCCCTGCAAGCCCAGGCAAAAACAATCATTAACAAGTTATAAACCAACGGCGGGATTAGCATGAAATGGGGAAACGGAATCCAGATAGATTAAGTTTATTTGGTATTTTGGTTGCATAGTGTACTCTATTGCAGGAATGCAAGATTAACAAATCTCAATGTAACCAGACAAATTTTAGAATAATGCTGGTTCCGGTTTCGTCCGCCCAACAGCAATCAGACTAATGTATTAACACAGAAAGATAAAGAAAGTATCTTCCATAGCATGTATACTTGCCTTCAGTTCGCAGAGTAAACCTTCCAAGCTGAGGGTAATCAGAGAACTTCTCTATGCATATCAAATTAGTCACCTATATGCAGAACACATCACAATCAGTTCTACAAGCAATGAAAAGTTACGATATTGCCAATGACGTTCTGAATGTATATACCTGGACGCGGCAAACTACAACTGCACCATTCTTCACAAAAAGAGGCTTCCTCTTGGTCTTCTTTTTCTTTGGGTCAGTCACTTTCGCTTTCTTCATGTCAATTTCCTCTATGAGATCAACAATCTCACACTCCTCAACAACAGAGTGGATGTGTAACACTGCCTTGTAACCAGCAGTGAAAATAGCCTGAAATATTACAGAAATACAGAGTCATCATTACAAAGAGAAACACTACATCTTCAAAATTGTGTATCATTATTAATAAATAAATATATACTTGGAATGATGCAAATTGGTGATAATTCATCTAAAAAAACAAAATGGCCAAAATATTAGACTACCAACCTAATACTATGGGACGTTAGATGTAGCATTGCTACTAGCATGAATGTATGGAATGTCATAAGCTTACATGCTGAACATAGAAGCCAATCCAATTTTCACTTAAATAAATCAATTCCATATTCATATGTACATACATATCCCATAAGCATTAACCATGAACCCTCGTCAGTAAATTATGGAGAACACAATAAATATGAAAATTGGTCTCCTACAGCTTATTTATGCAACTGAAAGTATCAAGCAACACTTACATTATCAAGCAACTCTAGAATCTGCAGTTGGGCATTAAATTCAGTGAAAGCACCAATAGGATTAGCTGCATGTAAAGACATTATCAACATGAGAATATATGTCAAATTAAAAAAATCCACAAGCCACAAGTAAACAGCCTACAAAAAATAGCTGCATGTATAGATATTATATATATGAGAATGTCATATCAAAAAATTATCCACAAAGCCACTAGTAAGCAGCCTCTCCACAAATATATCAGAAGTATAGCATACAACCTATTAAAATAACATAACCACATTCAAGGGATGGACAAATTTGGTGTTGCCATATAATTCCTCATGTCAGTTCTGGTAGGAGCTGGATGCACGGTCACGACACCCTAATATTATTATTCTAAGGTTGCCCAACCAGAAAGATGGGCTATCCAAAATTTTGGTTGATTTTTGCTTGCCCTTGTGCTTTCCTCATGTCAGCTCCGGTAGAGCTGGACGCATGGTCATGATACCTTAATACTATTCTAAGGGTGCATTTGGCTGGCGGCCAAGGTTGCCCAACCAGAAGATTGGCTATCCAAAATTTTCATTGATTTTTGCTCGCGCATAGATTCGCCAATACTGGCCAGAGAAATGAACTAGACATGGGAGAGGAGCATTGGCATGCCAAAAAGTTGGCACTCATCCAAACAAAGACCAATATTTTTGTCATAGCCAAGAAGTTGGTAAGGTAATATGTCACAATCGAAACTCATCCCAACTTTCCTTGAAGAATGCACTTACCAACACTTGAAAGTATAAAACCGGCCATGATATCCTCCTCTTCAATTCCAGACACTTTGACACGTACATTCTCATTAGGTCCAGCACGCCGTACTTTCTTCTCATCCAAGTTTATACCAGTGACTTTCACATGGGTCTGCTCAAACACAAAATTGAGTTTCAGACTCCCAAGGAGAACATGTAAGCAAAGGTGTTACACTGAAGTAAAATGAAAATACCTTGTTTGGCATAACCAACAAGCTATCACCCTCTCTGATAGTTCCAGACTCTAATTTTCCCATTACAACTGTGCCCATATCTTTATATTTATCAATAATTGGCATCCTGCATTGATAATAAAGAGAACTCTAAAACTTGCATCTGGCATGTGATCAACACAACAAATCAAGCGGACCCATCTATACAAGTAGCAAGGTATAGAAGATAGTCTATCCATTTTTCATTTCAATTGCCATCTGTCTTCGAACAGGGACAGACGAGCAAATTCATCTATCAACACAAGATGATGTGTCAAGAGACGTGTACTCAAACTTTGACCAGTAAAACATACAAATGCTGATAATGTAAAGGCATCATTTGATTTGTAAAGAGAAGTAGTCACGATACGATATCATATGCTACCACCCCACAATATATAAATCAAGAACCGAACATTGGAGACTGTCATGTTCAAAGCGCATAATTTTTTTAACAGGGAGTATACAGAGTTTAAGCATAAGCATAGCTGTCAAACCTTACTGGCCCTTTGGGATCACGCAAAGGAACTTCGATTTTGTCCAGGATTTCAAAAAGGCAAGGAC
Source organism: Secale cereale (assembly GCA_902687465.1). NCBI lineage: Eukaryota > Viridiplantae > Streptophyta > Magnoliopsida > Poales > Poaceae > Secale > Secale cereale. The sequence goes on along the minus strand of LR738710.1, from coordinate 22,588,744 downwards.
CGTTCCACCAACTACAAATGCTTTTATCCATTCTGGTCTTCATATTGGCTCCACAAAGACCAGAAATAGGCAAGAACTGGACATCTGGTAACAAAGCCAAAGAAACTTTAAGAAATACGGTCTAGTTCGCTCTAAAATGACATAGTACCTACAATCAGGTATGATCATAGACCATGTAGTTTCATATAAAGATCTTACCAATAAACGACAGTAAGTACAATGTACGACCTCTACAATAAATTTGACAAAATCCTAATGCCTCACTTGAACACGAGGTAGGTGTCAACTTAGCATGGCAACAAAGCGATTAGACATAGCCTGCAAGTCTAGGACTCTACGCATCCCAGACATTTTAAACATATAGAAAAGGAACTATTGACATGAACACATTGACATTGAAGGCACAATTTACTAAACACAGACAACCACAGAAAGTTATTGCACATAATCAATTTAATTTTTAAGATGGGGTCAAAAGCAGAGTAGTACCTTTCTTAACATTGTACCCTGAAGATCTGAGAAAAGGAATCATTTTCCCTTCAATTTCATCATACCTGAAACAAATAATAAAATTGAATAATTTATTTTACCCCAGCTATTACCTGCTGTAATATTAGAAGCTTTCAATGGAACATATAATACAAGGTATGTCCCACCAGGCATACCTTTCTTTTGACCATTGTACTGTAGGTTCATCCATCTTGTTGATGACAACTACCAACTTAGCAACACCTAGAGTTTTTGCAAGCAGTACATGTTCACGAGTCTGGCCTCCTCTTTCATAACCAGTTTCAAACTCACCTTTCCGAGCAGATATGACCTGAAAAAGAAAGAAACATATTTACTAAGAGATAAATGACCAAGGCAAATGGGAATAACAATGCCCAGGGACCTATAGTTACCAGAACACCAATGTCAGCTTGAGATGCACCACTTATCATATTTGGAACATAACTTTTATGGCCCTGCAAGTTCAGATCACCCAAGTAAGCACATACTGTACATGAAACAAGAATTAAGTTCATCAGCTATGGCAAGCAGACCAGTCACACACAGGAAATAAAACGGAAACATCATCAGTCAATCTAGGAGTTTTTAACAAAAGTTACTGTGTGTGTCCAAATGAAGCAGCACGTCCGAAAGTATTAAGTGTGGTTTAATAGTCATAATAGTACACCTAACACACATGCATGTATAAGGCTGAATCAGAACAGTAGCATTGCCAAATGCCAACGAAGGAGTGAAAGTACAAAGAAAATGGTTCAAACTATGATTTTGAAGCCACAGACGTGCAACTAACAATGAGGTAAGGATGGACCAGAAGATGAAACAGGAAGGATTGAATTTAGATCAATCAATGACATGACTAACCTAAGGCTATAAAAATCTGTTATCGTATATCAGTACACAAAGTAAACAGAATTTCAATTATATCACTGCAGGAAAGCCATCAAGGGAATTAACCATAGCATATTTCCTAGTGTTAAAAAATGTGCCCGTGTTTCCTTTCGGCTCAACACATGTGAATTCTTTTGTATCTACAATTTTGTACTGTAAACTAAGACAAGCACATTACATGGCAAGTGAATCCTAGACATTTTTGTTAGGTTCTATATTATCTAGTAGAAAATATTAAAGAATCTTAAATCATTATGACAATGGTCCCAAAAGCAAGCATATGCAATGCATCAGGTTGACCATGTAGATTCCTGATTTCACAATAACATGACAAAAGGTTAAAAAAATGTACAGTTCAACTATATGCTGGCCGTCAGAATGCTGTTGTGGCGACAAAATCATGCATAAATTCAGAGAATAAGAACAGGGTCATGCAAGAAAAAATAATTAACTAGGAGTATCACTGTAGTATGCGAAAGATAAGTACCGGTGCATCCAAGATAGTGAATCTTGTATTTTCAGTCTCAAAGTGAGCTCTACCAACTTCGACAGTCTTCCCCTGAACACATGCAAGAGAAAGTGTAAAAAAACTGTAGAGCTTCAACACACTGATCATTAAGTAGCCATAAGGAAGAGATACCTTAAGTCGCTCTTCCTCATTTGTGTCCATAATATAAGCCATATACCTGCAAGTATTCAGATTCAGATTATTACCAATTATAATGCAAGGAGTGAGCGGTTCTCAATTTCAAGGGCAAAAGCCTTGGAACAAAAAAAGAAGCAGAATGTGAAAGAACATCCGCATTATTAACTAATATAAGACAACTTCTAGTGATCTAGTATGAATAGGCATTGCTCTCATATTCAAAATTTATTGGTTACACTCGCAAAAAAGGCAACCTGAATATTGCCCAGGACATACTCACCAACTTTCTCGGCTCTTATCCTTTGCTTCTTTTTCATATTTCTGGATGGTCCGGTCATCAACTTGACCACTCAAGAACAATATTTGACCTCCAGCAGTCGATTTCCCAGCATCTGGAGCCATGAAACAACAAAAATAAAATTTACTTAAGGTTAAAAAAATACTAGAGAAAAGAACCTGCAGAGCACCAGCACTATTCACACAGAAATAGAAGTAAGATGATTAGCAGAAATACAGAAATGGGCCAACCATAATAGAAGAATTGGCTACTAATTTGCTGGCTACTATTTTTCTTGCTAACCTCTAGAATAAGAGGCCAAATGTTGGCAAGTTTTGGTTTTGCTAAATTCTGATCTCCCAAAACATTGGCTGGCCAACTTCTGGCTGTAAACCAAGCATGCCCTAAAGAACAGTGAGTCCTCCTTTGGTCTGTAGGAATTTTGTAGGAACTCTATAGGATAGGGTTTGCAAAGCAAAAATTCCTTTGAAGCCCTTTGGTTTATAGGAATGGATTCCTATTCCCAGGTAAGATAGGAACCAATCCTTCACATTTTGGAGGGAGAAAAACATTAGCCTAGACTCAAATGGAAAAATTCCTATCTTATGAACCAAATGGCATATCTTTCTCTATAGGAATTGAGATGCATGTCATCTCACTTCCTATGATTTTCCTATTCGTATAAAATTCCTATCCTATGAACCAAAGGAGGCCTGAGGTGATTACATAAACAACAAAACATGAAGGTTGAACAAGCTAGAAGATCAAGAAGAGACTAGAAGAGTCAAGAGTGTATTAAATAGACTCATAATCCTTAAGGGCCCATCGTACCATTGTTGTTGTTAAATAGAATCACAATCTTTAACAAGAGCATATTCTGATCAAGATTCATGAGTACAGTAACCCCAAGACAAGAGATACTCATCACATGTTATGACCCAAACGATGCTATGACAGAAATGCAAAGGATGTGGCCAAAAGAAAAACTTACCAACATGGCCGATGAAAACCAAATTTATATGGCGCTTTGCTTCCTCTTCCTCATCTGCTACCATTTGAACATCCTCATGCACAGCAGCTGGATTGATACAGAAGTCAGGGTAGGTTGCTTAAGAGCCTTTTACTCACAAATAGAAATTAAAGGTAGGACCAGCCCACTCCTATATTTTTTTGTCGAAGCAATTCATGGCATTCCATACAAAGAAAACTCACAAAATCAAATGAGAAACCTTCTGGATCATCAACTTCTCAAGAAAGTTATCTTTGTGTTCAATGGGGGCAGGACATAATTAACTATTTCAATCTGTTAACTTGGTATCAGCTTTCACAAAACTAAAAACAATAGTGTGATGGCATTATCTTTAAGTTACTACCAACTAACACAAAATAGTTAGATGCTTATTATTGCATCCATTGACCTTGCAAGAAATGAAGGCACAAAATTATTAAGAAAATTCTTGGGAGTACTGAACTACTGATAACATTATAACTAATTAGCATTAACAGTCTGAAGAAGGGTCTAATACATACCGTTTGTCTTCAACTCCAACGACTGAAGTGATGACTGAATGTCATTGACACCTGACAGTACAAAATTCTAGTTACATGTTAGAAGTCCAATCACAGTGATAATGAACTGAGGGGCAATGTTTCACAACATATCACCACAGAGGATGCCACTAGTTGAAGTACGATGAGTTTATATTAGGGGTGATAATGAACTTTTAGTTTCCATAGTATACTAGAAAGACCTTCTCCATGCAGGTGAAATCTTTTAAAGGCACAGGAAGAAAATAGGAGACAAACAATGCACTTTCTCGAGCCAATAGTTAAGACAATCAGTGCCCGATGTGCAACAAATATTTACATCAAGGCTCATGAGTTCGTTCTTAGTAGTTTTCACATCATTACAGTTCCAATTTTCCGTTGTCACTAAATTACAGTTCCCAATTTTCTGAAATGGTGCTGCAATCTCAATGTGTGACCCACCTAATAGGGCTAGTATGGGCTAATTGGACGGATTATGAAGACCCGTTTGTCCTACAAGGGCTAGTATCCTAGTAAACCCATTAAGAACACTGTCTCGGTCAGACCAATTCATCCCTCCACCAGAAGCTAGCAGGCATACAAATTCAGAACTACTCCCTCCGTCCCACAATATAAGAACGTTTTTGACACTACACTAGTGTCAAAAACGTTCTTATATTGTGGGATGGAGGAAGTACTTGCAAATGCTCTTACTGTTGGCAAGGAAATCCTCACGCTAGGCACATCACCTCTGAATACACGCAATAAAACATGGATGTGCTGAACCAAGCACACGACAACAACAAAACAACCAATTTAGAGATCTACAGGGACACAAATGGGATCCCCAGGCACCAAAACCTAGGAAGTTACACTGCCCTTCAGGCCCTGGCATCCCACTAATCGGCATCCAGCGATTCTTCTGGCGGTACAAACAGGTGTCTAGCCGCAGATCTAACTTGATGCGCTACCAGGTAACCTACGTACGTTGCATCTCCAGATCTTGTGCGCCCGATCAGGGCAGCCACTAACTCGTCACAATTATCACGAGCCCTTAACAGATTCCCCGAAGGAGAGCGGGCTAATCCCACACGAGCGCTGCTGCTAATCCTCCATCCAAAGCGGCATAAGACGGGGCACAAGCCTGGACGAGCGCGAGGTAGATGAGGGGGAAACGGACCTTCCGCTGGCGGCGCGGGGGCGGCGGCCTCGGGGGTCTCCTCCGCGGGGGCGGCGTGGCGATCGGAGGGCTCCGCGTCGTCGCGCGCCCAGTCGTCCACGGCGCCGTCGTCCTGGGCGTGGTGCGGGGGGGCGGGCGGCGCGTCGTGCTCCATCCCCGCGGGCCGATGCGGGCGAGGGGGGAGCTGGGCGCGGCGGCGGCGGCGGCGGCGTCTAGGGTTTTTGGCCTGGAGGATCTGGACTCTCTCTCTCTCTCTCGCCTCGGTGGAGTGGCTGCGATGGCTGGCTGCGTGAGGATGACGGAGTGCAGACTTTTTATGCCGGAGGGTTCTGGATTCTTCTCTCCAGGGATATGGACCCTGGACTGAACGGGGCGCCCACGCCTTCTCTGTTTGGCCCAGTTTTAACAGAGCCCATGCCAGCCAGTTTACTCTGAACTGGGTTTTGTAATTCTTTTAATTATAAAATCCAGTTTTTCAGATATAGAGCAGATTATCTTGTTTGGCTTCCGGTTTGCCCTAGCTTCAAGAATGACAAAAATTAATGGGAAAGGTCTATTGGAGACTGCCTGACGTATGTGGAGACGAACGCGATAGCTTTCCCCCTCGTTCACAATGCTCGGAGCTCTCAAAAAATGGTACCGTGTGCAGGAAAGCCACCCACGGGAATGTCACCTCACCTAGGCTACTTGCACCAGCTATCATGCTCTCATGGCAAGAGTAGCGACCGAGAGGCGGTTGACGTCGTTGGTGCAAGGAATCGAGAACGCGAAGTGAGGGGGGGGGGCGGTGGAGGCAAGTTTGTGGAAGAAGGTGGGATCCCGCCAGTGGTGAATTGGATCGGGATGAACCACGAGATCTGGCGGTGGATGATGAGGGCAGCGACACAACCAACGTTCGTCGACCATTAGAGAGAAGGAGGAAAGTTGCCGTCCGTCTCTCACAACAACGAATCCCCTCCTTTTCTCTCTTCCAGCGACCTTTCTCGCGTAAGCAAATACTGTTTCTTACCAATTGTGAGTCATAATATGTCTCGCCAACAACATGGCACTACTAGGCCCACCTAATACAACAGTTGCGGGAGAATTATTTTCTATGGGTTTTGATATATTTCTACCCTTTTGCACCGGTTTTCTCTGTTTTTTCTTTCATTCTTTTTTTTTTCTTCGATTTGTTGTGTTTCTTTCTTTGGTTTTCATAGGTTTTCTTTGGCTTTTTAAACACATATCTTTTTTTTCTCGTACACATTGCACATTTTTTGTATACACCGGGAACATTTTTTATACACGTCTAAAAAATTTCAAATACATGACTACCAAATTTTTAGAGTATAGGTTTTGATATCTATTTTTTCATCCACATTTTATATTTTCTGTAAACATCCAACATAAGTTTTATGGTCGAAAAAATATAATAGAATATTTATGTGCATTTAAATTTTTTCAAATAAGTGATTAATGTTTTTTAAAATACTTGTGAAACATTTTTCAAAATATATTTAAAAATTATTCCAATGATACGAAATAGTTTTTAAAAAATATGCAAATATAGTGTATACATTGTATAAACCTTTTTTAATGGGACATGAATTTTTGGGACATGGTGCCGCCTGAGGATGATATCTTGGCAGTCCATTTATGCTATGAGATTAGCAATTAGTATAGCGATTGAATGAATATCTAAATGATACACAGTTTAATTCGGCAAAAAATACACGTATATGAGTTGGTAGCTAGCCATCTTAAATGAAGCTGGATACAAGTGAATCCGCATGCAAAATACTCCCTCCGTCTCAAAATAAGTGTCTCGACTTTGTACTAACTTTAGTACAAAGTTGTACTAAAGTTGAGAGCCTGAGACAAGACTTTGTACTAACTTTAGTACAAAGTTGTACTAAAGTTGAGAGCCTGAGACAAGACTTTGTACTAACTTTAGTACAAAGTTGTACTAAAGTTGAGAGCCTGAGACACTTATTTTGGGACGGAGGGAGTACGATCCTAGTCGCTCTGCCATGTTAATCTGACACAGGTCATTTAAATGATGGCTAGATGGGATGGTCTACCAGGTTTTAAAACCTCACTTTTAATGTCTGATGAGGACATCACTAACAAGGTTACACCCACAGCTCCAACTGGCACATATACAGGACCAATTACTAGAGCTCGCGCACGCCAATTAAATTACCAGGTACTTTCGTTTCTTGGTAATGAATCTAATGTTCATGAGAATATGATGCTGCCTAAATTGGATACATTTGTCTTGCTTACAAATGAAGGGCCTAGCTTGGACAAGAAGGATGAATATTGGAGCAAGATCAAGCATGGAGATGATGGCATGCGCAAGGGGAACAAAAATGGAGTTACAAGTGATGATTTCAGGACTTTGAAGCCACCATAATGAGTGTGTGAAGCCTTGGACGAAATATACAAGATGCCACTCATAAATTTCGTCCAGAGGCTATTATAGGTGTTGCGTCACCTTATTATTGGGCCAGGCCCATGTAATTTCGAAATACTTGAGTATAGGCTGTTTTTAGAGTCCGTATGTGTGGCGAAACAAGAGTTAGGGTTGGTTTCGGACCCCTCCACCAAGGGCCACGAAATTTCCCCCTCTTTCTCCCATATATACAGCCCTTAGGGCGTCGTTTAGACTTTGGGATTTGTTTAGTCAAAAGTTAGCCAATGCAACTTCGTGTACTTCGTTTGTGTCCAACGACCAGACCAAGACCGCTTACGGATCCCCACCTTTATCAATACTTCATCTATATTTGCAATATTCAGATTGCTTTATCATATTCTTGCTTGTTCTTCGATTGCATGCAGGAATAGACCTTCGTGGTTAGGCTGATCGTGCTTCTGGCATTGTCAGTAACCCCTGGAGATTGGTTTAGCGATTGCTAAGGCGCAACGTCGTGCACGTTTGTAGTCGGATCGTCAAAGTCGACTCCACCAAATCGATAGTTATCATCTCATCGAAAGATCGGGCCCCACGCCTCTATCAATGTCCGGTGTGAAATGTTGGTAGGCGTGATGAAGATATTTGACTTTTGTTACATTAGCTCCAATGTTTCTTATGCACGTTTTTTCCATGCCCCGAATTGTCGATAGTTATTTGATTAATCTCTGCCCCATCAGTCACCATGCTCGTGTTTATGCAGCTTAACAAAATGCACGTACATAAAAAATGTCCGTCCAAAGCATATTCTTGCCATTGCACATGATATTGTTGGGGTACACATTTAGCATTTAGTACTGATTTGAAAGTCAAAGCAGAAACTAGATAACTATATATTACTCCCTCCGTCCGGAAATACTTGTCATCAAAATGGATAAAAGTGGATGTATCTAGATGTATTTTAGTTCTAGATACACCCCCTTTTGTCCATTTTGATGACAAGTATTTTCGGACGAAGGGAGTACTAAACAGGATGTCAAACCAAGCTTAGCTAATTAAGTTGTTGTACATCAGCTTCATAAGAAAGCACATGGACGGTGGTTGCTATGAAAATCCTCAATCAAGGTGGCTTTGAGAACATACCCATCTGTTACATTCAAGGCAACAGATCAGGGGAGAGAACAAACTCATTGCTTTGTCCATGGGGTGGAGCTGCTGAACTAATGAGAGAAGACATACATGAAGAAGAGACCGCAAGAACCAGGGAGGATGATTAGTAAGGGAGGAGTTGTGGGATGGACATGGGCTGGGCACAAAATGCAGCCTACTCATGTTGGTTGCCTTTAGACATCTGCTCCAAATAAACGAGAGAATAACTCCTCTCGTCGGATCTGTGGGCCATGCATTGTCCATATAGGAGTACTTCACCCTGATAAATGAATATACCCGACACGTAGTACGAATACATCACGGATCATGACACAATGAATGGTGAGATATAGACCTCGCGTGCCACCATGTTCACTCGTGATTTATTGTTTTTAATGTCATAAACATATTTAAAATGTGATAACATTTTTTAAAATGCAAGATACATTTTTAATGTACCTAGTGAATGAATAGGAAAGCATGTTTCGACATTTAAGCCATTATGTAATCAGGGGCTAGTACTAAAGGTCTAGAGAAACCAAAATAGTTGAAAAAGCATGCTCCTGCTAGCGAAACAATGACATAAATTTTATCTGCATAAGAAAATGTATCTATAAAAACTATAAATGTTCTAAGACTAAAGGCTAATGGCCATGGAAAAGAATATAGCAATATCTCTAGCCCTCAAGCATGGAACAAATAGAACAACAGATGCACAAACTTAAGAAAAAGCAGTTGAGTACGAAAGAACCTAATAAAGGCACATAAACTTAATCTTGATAAGGTAAGGTGAGATGACTCATCGTATATTCGTATGGGCCACGGAGATGGATCCCAGCCATTTCTTACTTGGAAAAAATATAGGCAAGAAATGAGATATCCCATTTCATTAGCTTTAACAGGGTAACCTCATCTTAATTCTGGTACTTTCTATCTGGTCGTGGAGAGCAGTGACACCGTTTGTGAATCGTTGAGGAAGATTTATACCTACAACATACAAGGTCGAGTTATACATGTAGATGAAATTAAATTACTCTACTTAGCTAAGGCAAGCAGAGTGCGAGAACAAAGAGAGCAGAGCACCGGTTGGCTTGTCGGGCACCACGCCGGAGCAAGGGAAGGAGGGGCTTGGTGGAGTTGCAACAATGGCGCGGGTGGGTGTGGAGGGCAGTCTCGGCAGGGTGAATCCAATGCATACGGTCCGGCGAAGGTGTTGTAGCAGCTGACGGTGCCGACGACGCTGAGCAGGACGGGCGATGGTAAGTCGGGTACACTTGGAACGCGCAATAGTGACAGTGTCTGCAGACGGCGCCGGCGCATCGGCGAGAGGGAGGCAGCCGCAGACCAGACGCAACAGTCCGGCAGGAAGCCCGCGCACTCGCTCCTGCTCTTCCTCCATGCCCGTCGTCTCAGATCTGATCTCCAATCCTGTAACAGAGCGATGGGCGGATGGTGAAAGCCGAGTGCATCAGTTGATCGGATCGGGATTTCGTCGTGGGTACCTCACATCCGGGCGTGAAGGGTGTCGTTGGTCGTGAAAGGTCGCCTGAGGGGGGCGCCGGAGGTGGTGAAGAGAAGCTGATGCGAGGCACCAGGAAGGCGTTGCTGTTGCCGGTGACCCGCTGCGGGTGCGTGGTAGTGCCAGGCGAAGCCGACATGGGGCAACGGCGAAGCACCGTGGGTGCCGCTGACATACTGCGGGCAGGGGCGGAGCCCATTGGGCCGGCCCGTATGCACAGGAATATGGGTGAATTTTTTTGCTAGTTGTGCCTATATATTTAAAAGGCCCATTGCATCAGGGTGGCCCAGAAGCAGTGCATCGGGTCACTCCTCACGTCCGGCCTCCGCACTGGCCCAAAGCAGCGGGACGCACGCAGGGACAGTTCGCATGCATCCCTAAAAAAAGGACAGTTCGCGTGCCGATCTACTCCTCACGTACACATCTTAGTTGACCCTGATTTTCCATTAAACAAATTTTTTTTCATGATAATACGTGTCTCATTCATATCAAAAAGAACAAGGTACAAGTCACGTAAAGACCGACATGACAAAACTGAAAAGATAGCAGAACATCCCTGAGCTTGACACCAATGCCCGTCACCTGCCTCCGGCACCACCACAGCAGCCATCGAAGAAAAGAATGACGAATCACCTCCTCACCCGAGCTCGATGCGGCTCCATCGCTGATATGCAGCTTTGCGGACCTCCAAGGTGGCTCACCAAAAGTGAAACTCTTACCGTTGAACGAATCAGACCGGGGCAACACCCCGGACACGCCATCGAACTCCAGATCTGACACCCCACCACGACTAAAACGCCGAAGGAGGAAACCATATCTGCCATCCACCAACCACGAGCCCAGCACATGCTCCGTCTTCCAGATGTCGTCGATGCAGACCACAATCTGCATCCGCTCCTGGACTACCTCCCAAGCTCTGCGCCGACGCTGGAGCAAACGCCGTCGCAACGGCGAAGCCCGAGGACACAAGTCCACCACGAGGATGCCGCCGCCGCCACGCCATCCTTGCTTGAACAAACTGGTTTCCAAATCCATCCCCAACCATAGGACCGATGGCCTCGTCAGGGAAGGATCCGAAGAACCTTTATTTAGCGTTGTCATCGTCGCCGCTGAAGCAAAGACGATGAACAACATAAAAACCTAGACTACGAGAGAGTAAAAGCGATCTGCAAGCGTGGATCCGGCAACCCTCTCACCACCGACGACCGAGGTCGCCGGCGGAGGGGAGCCGCCGGAGCGCGGCGTTGGAAGATCTAATCGATGGGAACGTGCAGTCGCTCCATTAAACAAATCTAATCGATCTATTCTGCAGGCGCGTTACATGTATCCTATCGTACGCGCCGCCGACGCCTATAAAGGCGTCGGCAGCAGCGCCCCGCCGCCAGCCACACAGCGTGGGTCCTCTCCTCGCGCAGTGGAACGGGGTGATGCTTTACGCCGTTGGCCGGTCCCGCGCTCGGTAACTAATTTCACAGCTTTTCTGTCTTGAATCTTCGTCTCCATCAGGCCTGGTTTCCGTTCATATAATTTTAAAAAGGCACAATTTAGGTAACGGCTTTATCTTACTTCTCCTAATTTCGTTTACAAACTGAAACAATTTTGTATAAACTTGTAGTGAATATAATAGAGATTACTATGATTTGACAAAGCGTGAGGCATTTTCCATGGTTATAACTTCTAATTAAGTTGTATTTTGTTTATCTCTACAAGTATCATTTGTAATTTGTAATTGTAATATACTACTAGTTACTATGGACAAATTTCTTCTCAAAAGAAAAGCACCATTATTACATGTGCCTTTCAACTATGAAACTGGTCAAAACTGGCTTGTGCAATCACCTCAACTACTTTTATTTGGGCATTTTATTATCTTCTACTAGTATGTTTAATTCCATTTGTATGTTGTACGTTACCAACCTTGTTGTCAGACAATGTATGTTGAAATTTGGAAATGCAAGACATCCTTTCTAAGTAATTTTGTCCCTTGCTTTATTATTTGATGGCTACATTTTGTGTTTACAAATGGCCTTTGATTATATTCAATAATGTGTGGTAGAAGTTATAAAATACACCTTTATTCAATACATCATTGCTCAAAAAAAAAATTGCCCCGTTAAAGTGGTGCATCGGGTAACATTTGCTCCAGCTCCGCCCCTGACTGCGGGCGTGCAGCAGCGCTGGGCAGGCGTGGGGTGATGGTGAGACATCGCGTGATGAGGTAGTGCGCACGGGAGCTTGATACCGGTGGCGATGGGTCGATTAAGAATGAGGGTAAGATGATGCGTCTGTGCTTTTCGACTGCCTTGTCAGTTACAGAAGGAATCTCCCTCCTTTGTAGTGAATTTGTCCATGATGCTTCATAGTGGATTACTGTTAAGAGGAGCTCACGCCTCAAGGGAGGAGATTAAAGTTGAGGAAAAGGCTGGAGAAGGAAGAGTCGCTTTGGTGGGAAGAGGAGAGAACTGACGTTACAGATTCGGAGATTGGCTGGTCCTCCGTTGGTTCTTGACACTTGTAATGGAAGGAGAAATCATTTTTACATGTGGGATCTATTTAATGACGTGGACAGCTTGTAACGACGTGGCACATCGCTGATGTGGATAGTGTGCATGGTGAGAGAATATGGTGTAGTGGGGAGCAACTTCTTAAGAATGGTAGATGTGATAACATTTTTTAAAATGCAAAATACATTTTTAAAATGTAAGCTTCATTTTTAAAATGTAAGATACATTTTATTAAATGGTACAAAACATTTTTTTGAATTATACATGTTCGTCAAATGTAACCTGCATTTTTTGAGTTGTACAAAACATTTTTTTTTAAAAAAAAAACAAAAAGCCATAGGAAACTCAATAAAACCAAATATTAAACACATAATAGAAAAAACAGGTCAAAAATTTATAAAAGCTTCCAAAATCAATAGGCCGGCCCAATTATAACACCTAAGTAGAAGATGCTCCCCGTAGTTATAGAAAAAAAAAAGGTGGGGCGCCACAATGTCTCGCTTATAGCGAGTGTTAGGGAAGCCTCGCGTCAGGAGAGATCCAGATGTGCCGTCCCAGGCAGCCGGGGGGAGGGGGGCACGGCCTCACTAATTCGATTATTTTATGTCTTTTATTTCTATTTCTATTTCACTTTTTATTTTCCTTTACCAAAAATCCCTTTACCTAAAACATTTGAAAAAAAATGTTACCAATCATTTGAAAAATATTAAGTATGTATAGAGGAAATGTTTTTCATGTACACGAAAAATGCAAAAAAAAAAGATAATGTGTGTGAAAAATATTGATTATGTATTTAAAAAATCTAGATCAAGCATTTGAAAAAAATGTTAAACAAGTATTTCAAAAAATTAATCAAGCATTCGAAAAATATTTTTTTTAAAATGTGACCATGTATTAATAAAAGTTAATATTACATTTGGATAAAATGTTAATCAGGCATTTGAAAAATGTTAAATCTGTATAGAAAAAATGTTGACCGTGTATTACAAAATGTTAATTAAGCATGTATAGAATATATTTTTGATCATGTATTCATAAAGTGTTAAACTTGTACTTATAATGGAAATGTTAATCAAGCATTTGATAATTTTAAATGTGTATATAAAAATATTAACCATGTATTAAAAATTGATAAACTGGCATTTAAAAAATGTTAAACATTTTATAGAAAAGTGTTCTTGGCATATAAAAAATGTAGAATTAAAAAAAAGAGAAATAAAGAATAAAACAATGAAAACCGAAAAATAAACCAGAAAAAATGAAAATAAAACTGAAGAAGCAAGTGCAAAAAAGAATGGAAAACAATAAAGAAATGGAGAAAACAAAAAATGCTGAAAACCAATAAAGAAAAAAAATGAAGAAAAATGAGAAAGAAAATAACAACCAGTAAAACCAATGAAAGAAACAAAGAGAAACCGAAGAAAAAGGAAAGAAAGAAAATGAAGTATAATGACGAAACAGGAGAAGAAATAAAAAAACCCAAAAAAACGAAGGAAAACCTATTGGTGTGGATAGTGGAAATTGTGCTAAGAGGGTATCAATATCGTCGCGTGATTGCCAATGAGGGTATGGTGCTAAGAGAAGTGGGATCAAGGTTGTCGTGTGGATGGCTTAGAGAAAGCGGACCAACGCGTTTAGGGATCATTAGTGGTAGGGTCGGACGAGAAGTGGGAGGAGAAGGGTTACGATTGTGAATGGTTTATATAGCACTAGGGGTGTGGCATGAGTAACTTCGGCTGTCTCGGCCATATTTTTATCGTAGAAATGCTAAAAATATAAGTCCATTACAAATATATTAGCATAAGATCGAAGAGCAACTAATTGAGGGGTACCCCTTGCGGGAGCCCCTCGAGAGTCACTTTTGATGGGCTAAGAGGACGCCACCTTGTGCGTTCTCAGCCGCAGCCACGTATCGTGTGTTAGGCGTTCCCTTGGATTTATTTTTTATTTTTTGTACACATTTTCGGGTTTTCAATGTTTTCTTTGGCTCTTCGGTTTTCCCTAGGTTTGCATAAGAAAAAAATGAATATTTTTCTTTCGTGAGAGGCACATGTTTGCTTTTTGTGGAGGTATGAGTTTGCTTCGTGATGCCTATTATAAAGAGAAAATATATGTTTTTTTTTTCTTCCATGAGAGACACAAATTAGATTCTCGTGGAGGCACAATTTTGCTTCCGCGAGAGGCACAACTGTGCCTCTTAAAAAGAAAAAAAATGCATTTTTTCATGAGAGATACATATTTGCTTGTCATGGAGTCACGGATATACTTTCGCGAGAAGCACAGTTGTGCCTCACAAAAAGGAAAAAACATGTTTTTTTTCTTTCGTGAGAAGCACAGACTTGCTTCACGTGAAGGCACAATAGAAAAAGTGAGGAAAATCGTGCTTCCAGCTCGTTTTTCTTCTTCCAATTTATACAATCGTGCACTCTAGCAAAAATATGGCCTTAGGCCAATCCAACAGAATGATCATTCCCTTGTACTCCCTCTGTCCGGAAATACTTGTCATCAAAATGAATAAAAAAGAATGTATCTAGTTGTATTTTAGTTCTAGATACATCCCTTTTCGTCCATTTTGATGACAAGTATTTTCGGACGGAGGAAGTATTGGCTAAATGTACTTTAATTTATACAATCTCTCGCAATTTCAAATTCTAATATTTTATTTGGCATTTGCCCTTAAGGGATAGAGGGATGGTGGAGCGACTTTTATGGTCATGGTGGGGGCCGGCCGAGCCGACGAAGCTATGGGGTAGTGAGTCAGACGAATGACCAATGGATTTGGAAGGAAATGCGATGTGTGATTGGAAAGGTAAGAAGAAAAAGGAACCAATTCCAAGAAGAAATAATGGATAACAATAAATTCTGTAAATTTCAGGCAAGTGGTCACTATTACCTAAAAAAGACAAGTGACTAAGACTTACCCAAATCAATGGTACTCTTATTTTGGTAAGAAACTGGCTTAGTTTTGAACACATCCTATTTAAATACACCACGATACCTGGCCTTTGCTCAGATACGAGTTGGCAACCGCTGCTCGTCGTGTTCTGCCTCCTTGATTCCAGATTGAGATCGTTCCCCTCCATACCTTAGGCAATGGCATCCAATTCGAGACCCGCTAAGGGTTGAACTCCCTTTCGAGGGGTCAACCAACGTACTGCTCCACTTCACGCCGATTTTTTTCCGCCGCTCACTTTAATCCCACGCGAGCACGTTGGACTGTTATCTTTCATGAGGCGGGTAAACAGCTTCACCGCGCAAACTAGTTGCATCTCTCTCTCTCTCCCTATCTCTCGGTGTGTCTCCATGTGTATTCTTTTTCGTTTTTATCCGCATCTAACGCTGGGGTCAATATCGCTGTATTCATGGCTATAGGCGACAAAACACACTCGTGTTGCGGACACTGCTGGTCGCCCTCGTTTGAACATGCTGCTTTGCATGTCCATCTTCTAAGGTAAACCGGTCTTGTCTTCCACATACTTTTTTTTACTCGTTCCCTGAATTTAAGATAAGTTAGTCGCCCAAGCCATTCAATAAATCTTTTTTGCTATGTTTAGTTCAACCTGAACTCTACGGAGTACCATGCCGGACAGAAGAGGGGCGGCACTGCTCGAGGACCTACCTGGAGAGATCATCGACAATATACTTGCCCGGTTAACACCCAAGGACGTTGGCCGTTGTGTCAGCACGTCCTGGCGTGATGCCACCCCCACGCCTGAATTTATGCTCGAGCACCATCGCTCGCAACAATCGTTCCCCGTCATCAATGGGCAAGGGCGACCAGCCAGTTTTGTCGTCCTCCATGATGCCACCGCCAACGCTTCCAGCCAACAAATCTGGCCACGTCTTCCGGGTGCCAAACAACATTCAGATAATTGAAGGAAATATGCCCTAGAGGCAATAATAAAGTTGTTATTTATATTTCCTTATATCATGATAAATGTTTATCATTCATGCTAGAATTGTATTAACCGGAAACTTAGTACATGTGTGAATACATAGACAAAACAGAGTGTCCCTAGTATGCCTCTACTAGACTAGCTCATTGATCAAAGATGGTTATGTTTCCTAGCCATAGACATGAGTTGTCATTTGATCAACGGGATCACATCATTAGGAGAATGATGTGATGGACAAGACCCATCCGTTAGCATAGCACTATGATCGTTTAGTTTTACTGCTATTGCTTTCTTCATGACTTATACATGTTCCTATGACTATGAGATTATGTAATTCCCGAATACCGTAGGAACACCTTGTGTGCTATCAAACGTCACAACGTAACTGGGTGATCATAAAGATGCTCTACAGGCGTCTCCGAAAGTATTCGTGGTGTTGGCATAGATCAAGATTAGGATTTGTCACTCCGAGTGTCGGAGAGGTATCTCTGGGCCCTCTCGGTAACACACATCACAATAAGCCTTGCAAGCAAAAGACTAATGAGTTAGTCGCGAGATGATGTGTTACGGAACGAGTAAAGAGACTTGCCGGTAACGAGATTGAACTAGGTATAGAGATACCGACGATCGAATCTCGGGCAAGTAACATACCGTTTGACAAAAGGAACAACGTATGTTGTTATGCGGTTCTGACCGATAAAAGATCTTCGTAGAATATGTAGGAGCCAATATGAACATCCAGGTTCCGCTATTGGTTATTGATCAGAGATGAGTCTCGGTTATGTCTACATAGTTCTCGAACCCGTAGGGTCCGCACGCTTAACGTTTGATGACGATCGGTATTATGAGTTTATGAGTATTGATGTACCGAAGGTAGTTCGGAGTCCCGGATGAGATCACGGACATGACGAGGAGTCTTGGAATGTCCGAGACATAAAGATTGATATATTGGACGACTATATTCGGACACCGGAAGTGTTCTGGAAAAGTTTCGGATTTATCGGGAATGCCGGAGGGGGTTACCGGAACCCCCTACGAGAGGGGATGGTCCATAGTGGGCCTAAAGGGAAAGAGAGAAGCAGCCCATAGGGCTGGCCGGCGCCCCCACCTAGGGTTCCTAGTTGGACTAGGATTGGGGGGGGGGGGGGGGGG
>LR738710.1:22551329-22570337 GCA_902687465.1 Secale cereale | reverse complement strand
TGCATGTGATGTTTATCTTATTATGCTTCTTATTTTGCTTAGAACGACGGTAGCATTATAAGATGATCCCTTACTAAATTTCAAGGTATAAGTGTTCTCCCTGAGTATGCACCGTTGCGAAAGTTCGTCGTGCCGAGACACCACGTGATGATCGGGTGTGATAAGCTCTACGTTCAAATACAACGGGTGTAAGCCAGTTTTGCACACGCAGAATACTCGGGTTAAACTTGACGAGCCTAGCATATGCAGATATGGCCTCGGAACACTGGAGACCGAAAGGCCGAGCGTGAATCATATAGTAGATATGATCAACATAAGATGTTCACCATTGAAACTACTCCATCTCACGTGATGATCGGACATGGTTTAGTTGATTTGGATCACGTGATCATTTAGATGACCGGAGGGATGTCTATCTAAGTGGGAGTTCTTAAGTAATATGATTAAATTGAACTTTAATTTATCATGAAGTTTGTCCTGGTAGTATTAGCATATCTATGTTGTAGATCAATAGCTCGCGATGTTGCTCCCCGTTTATTTTTCATTTGTTCCTAGAGAAAACCAAGTTGAAAGATGTTAGTAGCAATGATGCGGAATTGTTCCGTAATCTGAGGATTATCCTCATTGCTGCACAGAAGAATTATGTCCTTGATGCACCGCTAGGTGACAGACCTATTGCAAGAGCAGATGTAGACGTTATGAACGTTTTGACAAAAGCTCGATATGATGACTACTTGATAGTTTAGTGCACCATGCTTTACGGCTTATAACCGGGACTTCAAAAACATTTTGAAACGCCACGGAGCATATGAAATGTTCCAAGAGTTGAAATTAGTATTTCATACTCATGCCCGTGTCGAGAGGTATAAGACCTCCGACAGTACTTTGCCTACAAGATGGAGGAGAATAGCTCAACCAGTGAGCATGTGCTCAGATTGTCTGGGTAGTACAATTGCTTGAATCAAGTGGGAGTTAATCTTCCAGATGAGATAGTAATTGACAAAGTTCTCTAGACACTATCACCAAGTTAGTAGAACTTCGTGATGAACTATAATATGCAAGGGATGACGATAGTAATTCCCGAACTCTTCACGATGCTGAAATCGGCGAAGGTAGAAATCAAGAAAGAGCATCAAGTGTTGATGGTTAACCAGACCACTTGTTTCAAGTAAAGGGCAAAGGGATAGAAGGGGAACTTCAAGAAGAATGACAAGCAAGTTGTCACTCCCGTGAAGAAACCCAAAGCTAAACTCAAGCCTGAAACAAGTGCTTCTACTGCAAAGGAAATGGTCACTAGAAGTGGAACTGCCCTAGATATTTGGCGGATAAGAAGGATGGCAAAGTGAACAAAGGTATATTTGATATACAGATTATTGATGTGTATTTTACTAGTGTTCATAGCAACCCCTCGGTATTTGATATTGGTTCAGTTGCTAAAGAGTAGTAACTCGAAATGGGAGTTGCATAATGAACATAAACTAGTTAAAGGATGAAGTGACGATGTGTATTGGAAGTAGTTCCAAGATTGATATGATCATCATCGCACACTCCCTATACTTTCGGGATTAGTGTTGAACCTAAATAAGTGTTATTTGGTGTTTGTGTTGAGCATGAATATGATTTGATCATGTTTATTGCAATACAGTTATTCATGTAAGTTAGAGAATAATTGTTGTTCTGTTTACATGAATAAAACCTTCTATGGTCATACACCCAATGAAAATGGTTTGTTGGATCTCGATCGTGGTGATACACATATTCATAATATTGAAGCCAAAAGATGCAAGGTTAATAATGATAGTGCAACTTATTTGTGGCACTGCCGTTTAGGTCATATTGGTGTAAAACGCATGAAGAAACTCCATAATGATGGACTTTTGGAATCACTTGATTATGAATCACTTGGTGCTTGCGAACCATGCCTCATGGGCAAGATGACTAAAACTCCGTTCTCTGGAACTATGGAGCGAGCAACAGATTTGTTGGAAATCATACATACTGATGTATGTGGACCAATGAGTGTTGATGCTCGCGGCGGGTATCGTTATTTTCTGACCTTCACTGATGATTTGAGCAGATATGGGTATATCTACTTAATGAAACACAAGTCTGAAACATTTGAAAAGTTCAAAGAATTTCAGAGTGAAGTAGAGAATCATCGTAACAAGAAAATAAAGTTTCTACGATCTGATCGTGGAGGAGAATATTTGAGTTACGAGTTTGGTCTTCATTTGAAACAATGTGGAATAGTTTCACAACTCACGCCACCTGGAACACCACAGCGTAATGGTGTGTCCGGACGTCGTAACCGTACTTTATTGGATATGGTGCGATCTATGATGTCTCTTACCGATCTACCACTATCGCTTTTGGGGTTATGCATTAGAGACAGCTACATTCACATTAAATAGGGCACCATCTAAATCCGAGGAGATGACACCGTATGAACTGTGGTTTGACGAGAAACCCAAGCTGTCATTTCTTTAAGTTTGGGACTGCGATGCTTATGTGAAAAAGTTTCAACATGATAAGCTCGAACCCAGATCGGAGAAGTAAATCTTCATAGGATACCCAAAAGAAACTGTTGGGTACACCTTCTATCACAGATCCGAAGGCAAGATATTCGTTGCTAAGAATGGATCCTTTCTAGAGAAAGAGTTTCTCTCGAAAGAAGTGAGTGGGAGGAAAGTAGAACTTGATGAGGTAATTGTACCTTCTCCCGAATTGGAAAGTAGTACATCACAGAAAAATTGTTCCAGTGATTCCTACACCAATCAGTGAGGAAGTTAATGATGATGATCATGAAACTTCGGATCAAGTTTCTTCTGAACGTCGTAGATCAACCAGAGTACGTTCCGCACCAGAGTGGTACGGCAACCCAGTTCTGGAAATCATGTTACTAGACCATGATGAACCTACGAACTATGAGGAAGCGATGATGAGCCCAGATTCCGCAAAATGGCTTGAGGCCATGAAATCTGAGATGGGATCCATGTATGAGAACAAAGTGTGGACTTTGGTTGACTTGCCTGATGATCGGCAAGCCATCGAAAATAAATGGATCTTCAAGAGGAAGACCGACGCTGACGGTAATGTTACTGTTTACAAAGCTCGACTTGTTGCGAAAGGTTTTCGACAAGTTCAAGGAGTTGACTACGATGAGACTTTCTCACCTGTAGCGATGCTTAAGTCTGTCCGAATCATGTTAGCAATTGCCGCATTTTATGAAATCTGGCAAATGGATGTCAAAACTGCATTCCTGAATGGATATCTCAAAGAAGAGTTGTATATGATGCAACCAGAAGGTTTTGTCGATCCAAAAGGTGCTAACAAAGTATGCAAGCTCCAGCGATCCATCTATGGACTGGTGCAAGCATCTCGGAGTTGGAATATACGCTTTGATGAGGTGATCAAAGCATATGGTTTTATACAGACTTTTGGAGAAGCCTGTATTTACAAGAAAGTGAGTGGGAGCTCTGTAGCATTTCTAATATTATATGTAGATGACATATTGTTGATTGGAAATGATATAGAATTTCTGGATAGCGTAAAAGGATACTTGAATAAAAGTTTTTCAATGAAAGACCTCGGTGAAGCTGCTTATATATTAGGTATCAAGATCTATAGAGATAGATCAAGACGCTTAATTGGACTTTCACAAAGCACATACCTTGATAAGATTTTGAAGAAGTTCAAAATGGATCAGTCAAAGAAAGGGTTCTTGCCTGTTTTACAAGGTATGAAGTTGAGTAAGACTCAATGCCCGACCACTGCAGAAAAATATAGAGAGAATGAAAGTCATTCCCTATGCCTCAGCCATAGGTTCTATAAAGTATGCCATGCTGTGTACAAAACACGTTGTGTACCTTGCCAAGAGTTTGACAGGGAGGTACAATAGTGATCCAGGAGTAGATCACTGTACAGCGGTCAAAATTATCCTTAGTAATTGGATGACTAAGGAAATATTTCTCGATTATGGAGGTGATAAAGAGTTCGTCGTAAAGGGTTATGCCGATGCAAGCTTTGACACTAAATCCAGATGACTCTAAGTATCAATCTGGATGCGTATTGAAAGTGGGAGCAATTAGCTAGAGTAGCTCCATGCAGAGCATTGTAGACATAGAAATTTGCGAAATACATACGGATCTGAATGTGACAGACCCGTTGACTAAACTTCTCTCACAAGCAAAACATGATCACACCTTATTACTCTTGGGTATTAATCACATAGCGATGTGAACTAGATTATTGACTCTAGTAACCCTTTGGGTGTTGGTCACATGGTGATGTGAACTATGGGTGTTATTCACATAACGATGTGAACTATCGGTATTAAATCACATGGCGATGTGAGCTAGATTATTGACTCTAGTGCAAGTGGGAGACTGAAGGAAATATGCCCTAGAGGCAATAATAAAGTTGTTATTTATATTTCCTTATATCATGATAAATGTTTATTATTCATGCTAGAATTGTATTAACCGGAAACTTAGTACATGTGTGAATACATAGACAAAACAGAGTGTCCCTAGTATGCCTCTACTAGACTAGCTCATTGATCAAAGATGGTTATGTTTCCTAGCCATAGACATGAGTTGTCATTTGATCAACGGGATCACATCATTAGGAGAATGATGTGATGGACAAGACCCATCCGTTAGCATAGCACTATGATCGTTTAGTTTTACTGCTATTGCTTTCTTCATGACTTATACATGTTCCTATGACTATGAGATTATGCAACTCCCGAATACCGTAGGAACACCTTGTGTGCTATCAAACGTCACAACGTAACTGGGTGATCATAAAGATGCTCTACAGGTGTCTCCGAAAGTATTCGTGGTGTTGGCATAGATCAAGATTAGGATTTGTCACTCCGAGTGTCGGAGAGGTATCTCTGGGCCCTCTCGGTAACACACATCACAATAAGCCTTGCAAGCAAAAGACTAATGAGTTAGTCGCGATATGATGTGTTACGGAACGAGTAAAGAGACTTGCCGGTAACGAGATTGAACTAGGTATAGAGATACCGACGATCGAATCTCGGGCAAGTAACATACCGTTTGACAAAAGGAACAACGTATGTTGTTATGCGGTTCTGACCGGTAAAAGATCTTCGTAGAATATGTAGGAGCCAATATGAACATCTAGGTTCCGCTATTGGTTATTGATCGGAGATGAGTCTCGGTCATGTCTACATAGTTCTCGAACCCGTAGGGTCCGCACGCTTAACGTTTGATGACGATCGGTATTATGAGTTTATGAGTATTGATGTACCGAAGGTAGTTCGGAGTCCCGGATGAGATCACGGACATGACGAGGAGTCTCGGAATGTCCGAGACATAAAGATTGATATATTGGACGACTATATTCAGACACCGGAAGTGTTCCGGAAAAGTTTCGGATTTATCGGGAATGTCGGAGGGGGTTACCGGAACCCCCTACGAGAGGGGATGGTCCATAGTGGGCCTAAAGGGAAAGAGAGAAGCAGCCCATAGGGCTGGCCGGCGCCCCCACCTAGGGTTCCTAGTTGGACTAGGATTGGGGGGGGGGGGGGGGCGCCACCTCTCCTATTCCTTTCCCTCTTCCTTCTTTTGGTGAATCCTACTAGGAATAGGATTGCAATCCTATTCCTAGTAGGAGTCCACTCCCTAGCCGCACCAGGAAGGGCCGGCCGGCCTCCCTCCCTTGCTCCTTTATATACGGGGGCAGGGGGGCACCCAAAGACACACAAGTTGAATTGTTTTAGCCGTGTGCGGTGCCCCCCTCCATAGAATCACACCTCGGTCATACCGTCGCGGAGCTTAGGCGAAGCCCTGCGCCGGTGAACACATCATATCCGTCACCACGCCGTCATGCTGACGAAACTCTCCCGTGAAGCTCAACTGGATCAAGAGCTCGTGGGACGTCATCAAGCTGAACGTGTGCTGAACGCGGAGGTGCCGTACGTTCGGTGCTTGATCGGTTGGATCGCGAAGAAGTTCGACAACATCAACCGCGTCACTTGACGCTTCCGCTCCCGGTCTACGAGGGTACGTAGACACACTCTTCCCTCTCGTTGCTATGCATCTGGTAGATAGATCTTGCGTGATCGTAGGAAAATTTTAAAATACTACGTTCCCCAACAGTGGCATCATGAGCCAGGTCTATGCGTAGATGATATGCACGAGTAGAACACAATGAGTTGTGGGCGATACTAGTCATACTGCTTACCAGCATGTCATACTTTGCTTCGGCGGTATTGTGAGATGAAGCGGCCCGGACCGACATTACGCGTACGCTTACGCGAGACTGGTTTCACCGTTACGAGCACTCGTTGCTTAAAGGTGACTGGCGGGCGTCTGTCTCTCTCACTTTAGCTGAATCAAGTGTGGCTACGCCCGGTCCTTGTGAAGGTTAAAACAGCACATACTTGACGAAACATCGTTGTGGTTTTGTATGCGTAGGTAAGAACGGTTCTTGCTAAGCCCGTAGCAGCCACGTAAAACTTGCAACAACAAAGTAGAGGACGTCTAACTTGTTTTTGCAGGGCATGTTGTGATGTGATATGGTCAAGACATGATGAGTTATACGGTTTTGTATGAGATGATCATGTTTTGTAAAGTTATCGGCAACTGGCAGGAGCCATATGGTTGTCGCTTTATTGTATGAAATGCAATCGCCATGTAATTGCTTTACTTTATCACTAAGCGGTAGCGATAGTCGTAGAAGCAATAGTTGGCGAGACGACAACGATGCTACGATGGAGATCAAGGTGTCGCGCCGGTGACGAAGGTGATCATGACGATGCTTTGGAGATGGAGATCAAAAGCACAAGATGATGATGGCCATATCATGTCACATATTTTGATTGCATGTGATGTTTATCTTATTATGCTTCTTATTTTGCTTAGAACGACGGTAGCATTATAAGATGATCCCTTTGAAGGAAATATGCCCTAGAGGCAATAATAAAGATGTTATTTGTATTTCCTTATATCATGATAAATGTCTTTTATTCATGCTAGAATTGTATTAACCGGAAACTTAGTACATGTGTGGATACATAGACAAAACAGTATGTCCCTAGTATGCCTCTACTAGACTAGCTCATTGATCAAAGATGGTTATGTTTCCTAACCATAGACATGAGTTGTCATTTGATCAACGGGATCACACCATTAGGAGAATGATGTGATGGACAAGACCCATCCGTTAGCATAGCACTATGATCGTTTAGTTTAACTGCTATTGCTTTCTTCATGACTTATACATGTTCCTATGACTATGAGATTATGCAACTCCCGAATACCGTAGGAACACCTTGTGTGCTATCAAACGTCACAACGTAACTGGGTGATCATAAAGATGCTCTACATGTGTCTCCGAAAGTATTCGTGGTGTTGGCATAGATCAAGATTAGGATTTGTCACTCCGAGTGTCGGAGAGGTATCTCTGGGCCCTCTCGGTAACACACATCATAATAAGCCTTGCAAGCAAAGGACTAATGAGTTAGTCACGAGATGATGTGTTACGGAACGAGTAAAGAGACTTGCCGGTAAACGAGATTGAACTAGGTATAAAGATACCGACGATCGAATCTCGGGCAAGTAACATACCGTTTGACAAAAGGAACAACGTATGTTGTTATGCGGTTCTGACCGATAAAAGATCTTCGTAGAATATGTAGGAGCCAATATGAACATCCAGGTTCCGCTATTGGTTATTGACCAGAGATGAGTCTCGGTCATGTCTACATAGTTCTCGAACCCGTAGGGTCCGCACGCTTAACGTTTGATGACGATCGGTATTATGAGTTTTTGAGTATTGATGTACCGAAGGTAATTCGGAGTCCCGGATGAGATCACGGACATGACGAGGAGTCTCGGAATGTCCGAGACATAAAGATTGATATATTGGACGGCTATATTCGGACACCGGAAGTATACCGGAAAAGTTTCGGATTTATCGGGAATGCCGGAGGGGGTTACCGGAACCCCCTACGAGAGGGGATGGTCCATAGTGGGCCTAAAGGGTGAGAGAGAGGCAGCCCATAGGGCTGGCCGGCGCCCCCACCTAGGAATCCTAGTTGGACTAGGATTGGGGGGGCGCCACCTCTCCTATTCCTTTCCCCCTTCTTCCTTTCGGTGAATCCTACTAGGAATAGGATTGCAATCCTATTCCTAGTAGGACTCCCTTCCCTAGCCGCACCAGGAAGGGCCGGCCGGCCTCCCTCCCCTGCTCCTTTATATACGGGGGCAGGGGGGCACCCAAAGACACACAAGTTGAATTGTTTTAGCCGTGTGCGGTGCCCCCCTCCACAGAATCACACCTCGGTCATACCGTCGCGGAGCTTAGGCGAAGCCCTGCGCCGGTGAACACATCATATCCGTCACCACGCCGTCGTGCTGACGAAACTCTCCCGTGAAGCTCAACTGGATCAAGAGCTCGTGGGACGTCATCAAGCTGAACGTGTGCTGAACGCGGAGGTGCCGTACGTTCGGTGCTTGATCGGTTGGATCGTGAAGAAGTTCGACAACATCAACCGCGTCACTTGACGCTTCCGCTCCCGGTCTACGAGGGTACGTAGACACACTCTTCCCTCTCGTTGCTATGCATCTGGTAGATAGATCTTGCGTGATCGTAGGAAAATTTTAAAATACTACATTCCCCACCAATAATTGCATCCAAGCCTCCTATGATGGCTTCCTCCTCATCCATCGAAGATCTCAATTCTACATTTGCAACCCACTCATCCGCAAGTATGCTCTCCTACCTCAACCACAAGTTGGGAAAGCCGACAACAATGTAATCGGTTTCTACCAGAACCATCCAACTGGAGAATACAGGGTGCTATGGGTTTCATATTCATGGGCACATATATTCAGCTTATATGTCCTCACGATGGGCTCCAACGAGCCGAGGCACACTGAAGTCAGAATACCAACTACACCATTACATAATGTGAAACATATGTTATTGAATGGGTTGGGGAGTTTGTCTCATTGTCCACCGCCACTCAACCACCATGGTAGCCTACACTGGTGTCCTTATTCTACCAAGCAAATTACGGGAGACTGCAGAGGCATTATTGTGTTTGACACAGAAGTCGAGTCATTCTGGTGGATGCACGGTTCTGCCCAACCATACTCTAATAGGAGGTTATTCAAAATTAAGGAGATGCTTGCTTTTTGTGGCAGCTCGATTCCTTGTTTCACTGTTATGGATGTTTGGGTGATGCCTGATTATGATGCCGAAATATGGGCTTTCAAGTACCGGATTGATGTGTTAACGATGGAGAAATCACGGCAACTTTATTTAACTTCTTACAAAAAGAAAAAGAAAACACCACTTCATTCAACACTGCAATGGTTCAATGATATGGTTGTGCTCAATGAGCGTGAGCTGCTGGTCAGGTTTAATTCACAACATGTGATGCGTTGCGACATTGATGGCAACTTCTTTAGGTATGGTGAACATAGGAAAGAGTCAATATTGCATGTTGCTCACTCAACACCGCCTCAAAGAGAACATTACACCAATTATGTTCCATGAGATGCAAGAAGAAGACAAGGAGTCTCCATTCTCAACAAGGCTTCTCTAATTAATGTCGAAGACTACTAGATTGCCTCGCCCTTGGATTCACATCATGTCTTTCGTTCGTTCTCTTCTCGTTTATTATTACACCAGTAATCCCAACAGGACATGCGATTTTGGATGGTTGTGGTAAAAATTCGATGTCATTAGCTGGTGCTTATTAAGATGCCATGAACATACTGCTAATGTTGAACAATGGAGTATCTATGTATGGTGTTGTAACTTTTCATTGTTCATGCATTCACAAAGTTTTACTTCTAAACATTGCTAAGAAGCAAGAATGACACTATTAAGATAAGAGATTTGGTCTTGCTCATGTCCTTTTGAGTGGTTGTATTTTCTAACAGGGATGCGCGCATGCATTTTCTTTGAAGCCACGTATTCCATTTTCGTTTGTAATGTTTATTCAATATGCAAGGCTGATAAGTTGATTGTGTTGTTCAGAATGGAATTTGGTCAGTCTTAACTCTTAAAGTAGTACTCCTATTTCCTTATAGAGAAAAGTCTGAATAAACCTTGAATTCGTATTCAAAGTCTGAATCAAACCCTTACCTCAAAATCCCTTAAGTTGACACCCTATCCTTTCTAATCCCGACCGATCTTGACAATTTTTCGCTAGAAGCTCGTTTGGGCTCCAGGGTTGCTTACGTGGCACACTTACGAAGGGAATCCATCGTTCTTCCTTCTTCCTGTGTTGGAGCTTGCTGCTGCAAAGTGCACAGCGTTGGGCACCACCCGGTGCTTGACACTTTTATATCATGTGCAGTCGATGTTCTAATGGAGCGGTGACTATGCTCCCGTGAGAGTGTACGTTGAGCCAAGCACCATGTCCCAAGTAAACCACTGATCCATCAGTGAGCTGGTTAATTCCATACCAGAGGCTGCGTCAATTGCGTCCACGGTTTCCCGCCAAACTACTGAATGAAAGCCTTTCTACCTCCAAATGCTGGTTGAATGCAGAATACTTTTACTAGAAAAGATGGATCTTTTGGCACACTATAGCCGTACCGAGTGTTGTAGTGCGGTATGGTTGAGTTCGAGTCCTCAGTGCTGTGAGGAGCAGCTGGCTCAAGATTGTAACCCTGCTTTTATGGAATAAAACTCTCTTTCACCCCGCAAAAAAAAGAAAAGAAAAGAAAGATGGACGCCAATGGCTAGTGAGTGGGAGATCGATATGACCTAAAGCAAATAAGCATGATAGATTTCATCGTAAACTACACAGGGTTGCAGTGTGTTGCTGCCGGCGAGTGGCTTTCAGGTAACAAACAACATGCCTATGCCTACAAATTTTTTTAAACGCAAATGCAAAAGATTTGCCTCATTCATTAATTAAGGGAGGAGACAAGGTTTAAGTCGGAGCCACATTAGGCCCACCGAATAGAAAGACATTACTCTCGTGGCATCAAATTACTCAGGCATTTCGCACCCGCTAGCACCCAGAGCCTAGCTTCCTCCTTCAAGTTTCGCAAGATGATTTGGGGGGCGTCGATTTTTTCTGGAAGACCCTTGCATTTCTCTCATTCCAAATGGTCCAGGTGCTGAGCAAGGTGAGGATTGCCATCGCCTTGCTGCGCCTGGCCATATGAGTCCACCAACTACTGAGAGAGTGATGAGCCGCCCACTGGTTGGTGTTGATATCACCAATTTGCAACCAATCTCGAATCAGCCTCCACAATCGCATAGTGTACCGACATCTGTAGAGAAGGTGAGCGGAGGACTTGAACTCCCTCTTGCATAACGGGTAGAGACCACAATTTTGCATCCCGCGCCGCTCTAGGCGGTCAGCCGTCCACACCCTATTTTGGATGGCTAGCCATGCGAAAAATTTGACCTTGGGGGTGCCCAAACTTTCCAAATGACCTTGTTCATGGGCGTGAGGATAGCTCCCATGAATTGCGCCTTATATGCTGATTTGGCCGAGTATTCCCCATTAGGGGAGAGCTTCCAAATGATGGTGTCATGGACGTCTTGGGAGATGTTTACATGAGAGAGCAGAGACCACAGTTCGATGAATTGAGTCACATGATTCCAAGTCAGCTCACAATGCATGTCAATGGCATTGATCCACGCATCATCGTGCAAGGCCCCACTAACCTTCCAACTTTTGCTATTCGAGATCTTGTATATGAGGGGTGCAACATCAATTGGCTTCTTGCCGCTAAGCCATGGTGCGTCCCAAAATGGTGTCATTTCCCCATTGCCAACTGTGATGGTGGTGAGAGCATAAAAAAGATCCATGTCCTCTTTGTCGCACGGGTTTCCCGAACCAACCCAAATCTTCGTTGGGTCATGCCACTCATACCATGGCCAACGCAACCGGAGAGCTCTGGCAAATTCGTCAAGATGTAGGACCCCTAATCCTCCTAGGTGAGTAGGCCTATAAACCGTTTCCCAATTAACCTTGCACTTCCCTCCGGAGACCTTTTTCGTGCCTGCCCAAAGGTAAGCACGCTTAATCTTGTTGATGCTTTGGAGAACGGGTGATGAGGACATGACTACCTTGGATACGACCAAAAATATTGCATACATGTATCCACCAAATCGATAGTTATCGTCTCATCGAAAGATCGGGCCCCTCGCCTCTATCAACGGGTGGTGGCATAATAAGCGGGGTGAGGTGGTGGATGGCCTAGGAGGTGAGGACCGACTTCATAAGAGCCCCACGTCTAATGGAGGTGATATGCATGCCCTCCCAAGGCACAATCTTGTTCATAATTTTGTCCTCCAGGTGTTGATAGTCGACTCGCTTAAGTTGCCAAACGGAAAGCGGCAATCCGAGGTATCTCATGGGGAAAGAAGCTCGAGTAGCTGGCATGTCCTCAAGTATGGCGTCCAAATCCAGGTGCCCACACTGAATCGGCACCTGATACGTCCAAAACGTATCTATAATTTCTGCTTGCTCCATGCCTCTTTTGTGTGATATTGCTATGTTATTTATACACTTCCATACACTTTTGATCATATTTGGACTAACCTATTAACTCAGTGCACCCCAGTGCCAGTTTCTGTTTTCTGCTATTTTTGTATTTCAGGTTTTCCCGTCACGTAAACTGCCAGAAAAATCCTGAAAAAATTATATAAAAAATCAGTGTTCCAGAAGCTTCCTGGCAGCCAAAGTAGAGCCAGAGGGGGGCCACCAGGGCTCCAGGCGCCCTGGTGGCGCGGCCCCCCTCCTGGCCGCGCCGGGGGGGCGCCTGGGCCCCCCAGGCCTCCGCTGATGCCCCCCTTTGGCATATATTTAACACGCGTCCCGAAACCCTCGAGACGGGAAACCTTTTTCGCGATCTCATCTCTATTCCGCCGCCGCCGCGCTTCCAAGATCGGGAGCACCAGGAGAACTCTTCCCGGCACCCTGCCGGAGGGGAGGATCACCACCGGGAGCCTCTCCACCACCATGGACGCCTCCCGGATGAGTTGTGAGCAGTCTCCCTTGGACCATGGGTCCATGACTAGTAGCTATGTGATGTTCTCCTCCCCTTCTTGTGCTTCACTAATTAGACCTCGTGAGCTGCCCTACATGATCGAGGCACATATGTAATCCTTATGCTGTTGCTATGTTGAGTTTGCTGGGATCCGATGGATTGTGAGATTATGTTCAGATTGTGTTTGAGTAATATATTTGATTCACCTCTTTTATATTTATGTTTGTAAGTAATTCTTGCATGTTCTCCGTTGCTATTTATTGCTTTGGCCAAGTAGTAGGTAGTGACTCCAAGAGGGAACGTTATGCTTGATTGTGGGTTCATGCCCCTCGATGACTAGCTTTAGTGACAGAAACATGAGTCTAGGGGATGTGTTGTTGCCACAAGGGGGAAAACAATGGTGCTTGTGCCCGCGGGTGCAAGGATTGTTTACTTTACGCAAAGTTCTTTTAATGCAGTTGTCTGTTGCTTTGAGTTTACACTATGGGTGGGACTCGCAACTTAATACCAGCGAGATGTTCTGGATAGATATCTCAAGGTGGATGATTAGTAGTAGATGCAGATGGATTTCGGTCTACTTGCCTTGGCGTACCGCCCATGCTTTGAACCTCTACCTTTCTTGCAACATAGTTAGCATTGGTTTGCGCACATAATTCTGTCAATTGCCCAGCTGTAATTTGTTTACCTCACATAGCTATTTTATCATCTTTTGGGAGAGAGACATCACTAGTGAACATCATGGGACCCCGGTCCATATTACCATCACTGATCACATCCGCTATTTACTTTCTGCTTTTACATACTAGTTACAGTTTTACCTATCACTATTATCACTTGCGTTTGACCCTTTGTAAACGACAAGGCCGGAGGGATTGACAACCTCTCTGTACTCGTTGGGAGCAAAGTTATTTGTATCTGTGTGCAGGTCCAAGTTGATTGCTAATATCTAGCGCCGTTAGCAGTTGACACCTTCTTGTTGAAACTGTGAGTCTCAGGGGAAATCGATCCTTGGTATCTTTGCCAAGGGAAAACTACCGCTACACTGCATCTCAAACCTTTCACTTGGGGTAACCAACGAGGGGCGAGAAGCCATCAAGCAAAGTTTTCTGGCACCGTTGCCGGGGACTCCACTCTTCAAGATAGGGGAGTTGCACGCTATCTTTTACCTTTGCTTTTAGTCTTGTTAGTTTACCTTTCAGTTTTTGCCTTAGTATCTTTTATCGAAAATCACAAAAATAGTTATCTTGCTTGCTTGCTGCTATGGGTTCTGCCGAGAACACCAAGTTGTGTGACTTCACTAGTCATAACAACGATGACTTTATCTGCACGCCTATCACTACACCTGCCACTTCAGCACCTTCGTATGAAATTAAACCTGTTTTACTAAACCTAGTTATGAAAGATCAATTCTCCGGTGCTGGAGATGATGCTGCTTTACACTTAAACAATTTTGTTGAACTCTGTGATATGCAAAAGTACCAAGAAATAGATGGTAATATTGTTAAGCTTAAGCTTTTTCCTTTCTCCTTGAGAGGAGGAGCTAAAATTTGGTTTCAATCTTTGCCTAGAAATAGCATAGATTCATGGGACAAGTGCAAAGATGCTTTTATTGGAAAATACTATCCACCTGCTAAAATTATCCAACTAAGAAGTAACATAACGAATTTTAAACAATTGGATAATGAACACGTTGCCCAAGCTTGGGAACGTATGAAGTCTCTTGTCAAGAACTGCCCTACTCATGGTTTGACTACTTGGATGGTTATCCAAACTTTTTATGCAGGCTTGAACTTTACCTCGCGGAACTTGTTAGATTCGGCCGCGGGAGGAACCTTTATGTCAACTACACTTGGTGCTGCCACGAAGCTTCTCGATGAGATGATGACCAACTATTCCCAATGGCACACCGAACGCGCTCCAACAGGTAGGAAGGTAAACTCTGTCGAGGAGATTTCCTCCCTAAATGAAAAAGTTGACTTGATCATGTCTCTACTTTCGAAGCAATCTTCTGTTGACCCTCGTGATGTTCCTTTAAATTGTTTGATTGCTCAAGAACAAGTAGATGTGAACTTTATCTCTAGAAACAATTTTAACAACAATGCTTATCCTAGTACCAAGAACTCCACTACTGAACTAGAAATTACGCTTAAAGATTTCATCACTACCCAAAAAGCCTTTAATAAGAGTGTAGAAGAAAAACTAAACAAACTAGATGATCTCTCCTCGAAGGTAGACAATTTAGCCCATGAGGTAGAATTGCTTAAAATTAGAACTTCTCCTCTTGAGGAGAGGAAGGTCACTCCTATGAATGCTATTCAAGTGCAAATTAATGAAAACATTAGGATGATGGCTAAACTTAAAGAGAGATGGGCTAGAGAAAGGGAGGAAGAAGATAGAATTAAGAACCTTCCTACCCACCACACTGTTGCTACTATCCAAGTTGTTGAGGATATCCAAACTCTTAGCACCCAATGCACTCCTGGTCCCATTGGACCTATTAATGGTGATGCTATGACCATAGAAACTACCAAACAAGTGAACCTAAAGGACACCACTACCACTTTACTTGATAGTAGTGACCTTGATTTTGATAATTGCACTCTTACCGAAGTTATTGATTTCCTTCACAAGATGTCTAGAGATCCCCGCACTAGCACGCTTAATCTTGCCTTCACAGAGCATATCACTAATGCTCTCATCAAAGCTAGGGAGGAGAAACTTAGAGTAGAAGCCTCCATACCTAGAAAGCTAGAAGATGGTTGGGATCCTATGATTAAAATTAAATTGAATAACTTCTCTTGCTATGCTTTATGTGATGTTGGTGCTAGTACCTCTGTTATGCCCAAAAGAATATATGATATGCTTAAATTGAAACCTTTTGATTCTTGTTCTTTTGGTGTTCGTCTCGTTGATTCTTCCATAAAGAAACCTTTGGGGAGGATCGACGATGTTCTTATCATTGTCAATGACAATTACGTTCCCGTTGATTTTACTATTATGGATATTGAATGTGAACCTTCTTGTCCAATTATTTTGGGACGTCCTTTTCTACGCACCGTTGGTGCTATCATTGACATGAAAGAGGGGAATATAAAATTCCAATTTCCTCTCAAGAAAGGGATGGAACACTTCCCTAGAAAGAAGATTAAGTTACCTTTTGAGTCCGTTATACGGGCTAGCTATTCTTTTACTCTTGATAAAACTTGATCTTTTTGCATTATGCCTAGCTTAAAGGCATAAAAGAAAGCGCTTTTGGGAGGCAACCCACAATGAATAAATTTTAATTTGCTTTTGTTGTGTCTTGATGTTGTTACTACAGTAGCATCATCATTGTATCTTCACTTTTCAACTTTGTGCCAAGTGTAGCCTCTGATTGCAAGAAAGTTCAAAAGTTGTGACGTGCTGTCCAGGAAACAGATTCTGTCCTTGGATAGAAAAATTCGTATAAAATCACCAGATCATCTTTTTGGTCTGAATTTTTTTGACAGCGTGCTCTATACAATTGTCTTTCGGGCGTCTGTTCTGAGTTTTTGATTAGAGTTGCAGAAGTGCCCCGAAAAAATCATTTACTGCCTGCTGTTTTGTTTTTCACAGATTCTGTCCTGTTTTGCCTTTCCTTCATTTTGCAAACCTTGAGCTTGCTTTTTCTTTGCAAAAACCTTTTGGCAATCTTGAGAAACAGTAGACCTTCAAGAATATCTTTATTTCCAGCAAGGAACAATTATTTTATTAAGGGTACTAACCTCGCTAATCAGATTATGATGAGTTATGTATGAAGGGAGTTTTCAAGTGTGCGAGGGAAGATGATAAAAAGATTCAGGAGTGTCAAACGCTCAAGCTTGGGGATGCCCCCATGCACCCCCAAGAAATATTCAAGGAGACTCAAGCGTCTAAGCTTGGGGATGCCCCCGTGCATCCCCTTCTCCATCAACATTATCAGTTCGTCTTTTGTTCCACTATATTTTTATCACTTCATGTGTTATGTGCTATGCTTGGAGCGTCTTGCTTTTAGTTTTCTTTAGTTTTTCATAACGAGTTGGAACTCAGCTTTCTTTGTGTGGGAGAGAAACATGCTCCACTTCAACCTAGAACACAACATATAATTTTCATGTTATCTTTGCTGTGTATGTTCTTGGTCTTTCAATAGCTACTATCATGTTCAACTCTTAGTTTTCATGCTTATCTTTTTAAAGAGCTTTTGCTTAGTTGGTCGCTTGAACTCTCCTTAGTTATCATGCTTATCTTATTAAGAGAGTTTGCTTCTG
Source organism: Secale cereale (assembly GCA_902687465.1). Classification (NCBI taxonomy): domain Eukaryota; kingdom Viridiplantae; phylum Streptophyta; class Magnoliopsida; order Poales; family Poaceae; genus Secale; species Secale cereale. The sequence continues at coordinate 22,553,074 of LR738710.1, read as the reverse complement.
TTGCATTGGTCGATATGTCTATGATAAAAATGCTACGTGCATAATGGTGCTTAGTAGTTCATGTTTTCTTATGGTTAGTCTCAAATAGCTGGGGGGTTCCCAATGTGTTATTGGAGTACCAACATGATTTGTTTGCCTATGATGTGGTATGGTTTAGTAATATCTTCCTTTAAGAATTTATTTTGATTGACTTGGCGTATGCTCACGCATATTTAAGACTGTAAAGAAAGTCTGTCAAGCCTTGATGATCTTTTATTTCTAAGTAGCGATATAACTTCCATGCCTGATTCAATGTTGCTTTGTCGCTCTGCATGATTATGACCGTCATTGCTCTTTTAGTTGGTCGCTCCCAGTCTTTTGCTAACCTCCATCTGTACTAAGCGGACTGACTGCTTGTGCATCCAAAATCCTTTAAACCAGTTATGCCATATGAGTCCACCATACCTTTCTATACATGGTATTTACCTGCCATTCCTAAAGAAGACTTTCATGTACCATCTCAAAATTATTCAAAAAAATGCATTTCTGTTTTGTGCCTCTGTTTTAAGTTCACGAGGAAGTAGTAGTTAATTCATGATCTTTTTAAGTTGGACAAGCTTCACCCCGGGATTGCATGTCTAATGTGCAAACCCATAATACGAGAAGGAACTGGCATTGAGTGCGCCCGGCTCATTAAAAAAATAATATAACAAACAAACCCTCCTTCACGCTTTGTTCATGAGAAATCAGAAAACTTTGGCAGTGATAAACAAAGGAGATTAAGAGGATGTGATCGTCCTCATTCGGGAGCCGTTCCTCGAAACTTGTCCATCTCAAGAAGTAATTGAGTTATCTGTTAGCATTCGTTGACGAAACATGCATAATCTAAAAAAATAATTATTACTTCTGTTTTTAAAACCAAGAGCTCTGGTACATGCTTTGTCTTTGTTTCTGACCACGGGTTTTCAACCTTGCCAACAAAAGCCACGGTTCGAGAGTCTCCACCTTCTTTTAAAGCACCAACTACTGAGAGCATGATTGTCATTCTGAGTGTAATGTGCATTGTCCCAAAGTAGCATTGTCTTTTGCATGATTGTGATATCGTTTATTCTGAAATCATTGTATCTAGTCATCACTTAAACCTTGGAGGTGCCCCTGCATTTATGTTTTGCTTCACTAAAGGGGGCAAGCGAGATATCACTTTATCATATTTGCACACCATGTTCATTACAAATCTATTTGATGTTTCAGTATCATGTTGTAAAAAGTTCTTTGTGATTTTCTCATAAGGCAACTTAATTACTACAGATTCATTGTCTCAGTAAGCTTTTGTCATGTGACTATGAAAAGTCCTATATGGTTAATAGCATGTCACCACAGAAATAATTCTTGTTATCATTTACCTACTCGAGGACGAGCAGGAATTAAGCTTGGGGATGTTGATACGTCCAAAACGTATCTATAATTTCTGCTTGCTCCATGCCTCTTTTGTGTGATATTGCTATGTTATTTATACACTTCCATACACTTTTGATCATATTTGGACTAACCTATTAACTCAGTGCACCCCAGTGCCAGTTTCTGTTTTCTGCTGTTTTTGTATTTCAGGTTTTCCCGTCACGTAAACTGCCAGAAAAATCCCGGAAAAATTATATAAAAAATCAGCGTTCCAGAAGCTTCCTGGCAGCCAAAGTAGAGCCGAAGGGGGGCCACCAGGGCTCCAGGCGCCCTGGTGGCGCGGCCCCCCTCCTGGCCGCGCCGGGGGG
>LR738710.1:22488472-22544080 GCA_902687465.1 Secale cereale | reverse complement strand
GAAGAAGAACGGATCCATGAAGAAGACGAAGATGAAGCCTTGAAGAAGAAACACGGGTAGGCGAACGAATCCTCACGAGCGCAACGGAACAAGCACTAACGAGAAGAAGCAAGCAACACGGTAAATACAACACGAGACATGACAATATGCTCAACCAAGTATGATGCAAGACAGTTCTATATAGGATGCACTACAAGGCTATACAGGAAGCACAACATGGCAAGGTAGGAAGCACAGAAAAACAACACAAGTCTATATGATGCAATACATGGCAAGGTATGATGCATGACAAGTCTATACAGGAAGCACAACAAGTCTATACAGGAAGCATTACATGGCAATGTAGGAAGCACAGAAAAACAACATAAGTTTATATATGATGCAATACATGGCAAGGTATGATGCATGACAAGTCTATACATGAAGCACAACAAGCAGATGACATGGCAACGAGGACGAATAACTGGCTGACACCTGGAGCATCGGTCTCGGGGTGTCACAACACTCCCCTACTAACAAGAGATCTCGTCCCGAGATCTTAGGAACGAGACGGGAGAGGAAAAGGAAGAACGAAGTTCTTCGAGGACAAAAGAGTGAAACCAAAGAATGTTCAGAGGTTGAGCCACTTGAAGGGACGAACATGACAGAGGAGAACGAAGTTGCAAACACTTCGTTAGACAAGAAAAACAAGGGATACGATGAGAATCAAGGAGGTTGAAAGGCACGAAACAAGAGCTGAAGGAACAAGAATGAATTCGAAACCACTCCGGTTAATAAGAGATAGAAAAGGAATCTCCACGAAGGAATTCGGGCAGCACTTCGGCTGAAACTGAAAGAAAAAGCACACCGGTTGAACAAGAATGGAATAGGACAAGAACTTGAAAAGATGAAACGAAAACATGACAAAATGAACAATACAATGCCTCCGGAAGAATTGAAAAAATGGAATGAAAGAGCCGAGAAGAAGATGAGAAATTTCACCATGAAAGAATTCGAAAGAGCATCTTCACAACAAAGGCTTGAACGGAGTTGTTGAGAAAATCAACAACAAAAGAATTAGCTTGTCGTGGACTTATGTAAACATCTCAAAGCTTGAGGTGAATTACCGCCACAACGAAAAGAAGGATTAACTGAGAATGAAGAATTGCAAAACTCCACTTCGAGAGAATACGGAGAATTATTTGCACTCGAGAGGCAAAAGATAAGAATGCTTGAGCTGCTCCGGAAGAATTAGCTGAACGCTTGAAGAATGAATTAAATGATGGAGAACCACCATGAAGAACTCCGGTAAAATGAAAGGATTATAATATAGAAATGACGGGCGAAAAGACTAAGATTAAAGCCTTGCGATGATTAGAAGGGGTGCCGACGATATAGCCGAGAAAAACTTGAACTCCGGAAAAGAAAAGATAAAACACTTGGAACTAGAATTTATTCATGAAGAATAAACTTCGAAGGAAGGAATAAATCCACTTGATGAAAAGAATAAGAATTATGTTATGCCTATCCTCCACCAATTAAATTGATGAGAAGCAATGGACTAGCATACTACTTATTCACGATGAAATTGAATAAAAAGGGATATATCGCGAACTTGCGAGAATCTTCATGAAACACCGGTAGAATTGGAAAGAAGAATTAATTGATATGATAGCACCGGAAAAGAACTCTTGAGCGGATCACCGTAAAGAATTGAAGCCGACTGAAGGAAAGAACAAACCACCGGGAAGAATTAATCGAATGAAGAACGAGAATGACCATCGTAAGGAATGAAATTGAACGATGCAAGAGGGCAGCCACCGTAAGAGAATGAATCGAGTGAATACAATGAACCGCCGGAAAGAATAAAGCACTTGAGGACAATTGAATGACGAGAACGAAGAGATCGCGAACTGAATAAAGAATACTTGAACGAAGCACAAGACGAATGTGAGACGAACGAAGAGGCATCAAGAAGAATAGTTGGAGCACGAAGTTGAAAACTGAGAACAAAGAAATCTTATGAAATGATGCCTTCGGAGGAACAAAAAGAAAAGAATTCAAGAAATACTCCGGATGAAGAAAAGAAGAAAGATTGAACCAACGATGAAAAGAATTGAAAGCGATGTTGGAGAAGGCATATGACTGATGGGATCCATACTTACGTCACACTTGAAAATAATTTCGGAACTCCGGGAAATAAAAGAGTCAGGTAAGATCCTGGGAAAAGACCTGTGGGTTATGAGCCCACCGAAGAGAAAACACCGTTGAAAAGGATCGAGAAGGAGATGATGCACCGGAACAATTGAAAATCTCGAATGAGGTGACAACCTCAAATTAATTGGAACACAGACGAATCTGCTGAGATTTCTTCGGAACTCCAGAATAATTAAATGGCGAGAGGTAAACGAGCAAGGGGAATAACCGAGCCGAGGGAAAAGAATATGAATAACACCGAATGCTTGAATTGAATCCACCAGAAAATAAGAAGAGGTGAAGAATATCGAACGAGAGGAGAATTCTCCAATTGAAATGATTGATGAAAAAAGCAAAGACTTCACACGAGTAGGATGGATACTCGATTAAGGGCTCCGACTCAAGAAGCAAAAGGGTGGGAGGGTGGGAAAAAGAAAGACCACAACGGACGGGGAAAACACCGTCGGTTGAAACGAACTGAGGGTTGAACTTGCAAGAAGAAGAGGATTGAAACACTTGACGAGAGATGCACCAGATGAAAGAACTAACAACGCAACGAACGAGAAACTAACCACGAGATACTAAAAAAAATTGAAGGGGAAGAGGAGCAATTCAAAATACCTACGTCAAGATTCCTCACCAGAGCGATGAAGGGGCAGGGGAGTAAAAAGAATTCCTACTCTCCGATAACTAGACTCCGAAAAGTTTTTTGATAGACTCAACAATGGCCAAACTACGAACAATCAAGGGGGATCCTATGGTCGATCGAGGCTCTGATACCAACTTGTAATGCCCAGGATGGGATTATACCTCCTACGTGTCGAGGCACGACTTAAAGGTATAAGCCCATTCTAGAATGATCTCAAGTTTGGTATCTTTGCACGACTCATGTAAAAATAGGGATGAAATTTCAAAAGGATAGTTGGCTTACACTCGCCACGTCACACAATACATTACATAAGCAAAACATCATCCAAAACATCACAACCCGACTACGGGCGAAGATCCAAAAGGAAGATACCAAAAACATAAAGCCACATGTCCGAATCGCCCCTAGTAGAAACCACTACTGATCGTCGAAACACGTCACATACATACGGCCACTCTCTTCATCGAACTCCCGGTGAAGCTCTGATACCAACTTGTCAGACCCAAGATGCGATTCTATCCCGATCACGTGACACTTACGTGATTGGGGCACAACCGCATTTCGGGCGCTTAGCAAGATGGATATCATTACATCGTACCATTACATACATACATAGGGGATACAACAATACATACAAGTCACATGAATACAATAACAAAAGAATACAAGGTATCCGACTACGGATACAAACAAGAAAGCTCAAAGACATCCATCTGCTATCCCAGGCTGCCGACCCGGAACCTACCCAAGACTGAAGAAGAAGAAGAAGAAAGAACTCCAAACAACGATCATCGCTCTCACGTCAAGACATCGGAAACCTGCACCTGCAACTGTTGTTGTAGTATCTATGAGCCACGAGGACTCAGCAATCCCATAACCATGGGTACAAATACTATCAAAGCTTAAATAGGTAGGAAGAGGTTAAAGTGGTGAGGTTGCAGCAGCGGCTAAGCAATATATGGTGGCTAACTTACGAGTACAAGAATAAGATGATCATATACGCAAGCGGTCGTAAACTAGTAATGATCGCTAAAGATCCTGAACTACCTACGAGTCAAACATAACCCCACCGTGTTCTCTTCTCAAAGTGAAAAGAGACAGTCACGGATACTCACACAGTTGTGTGTTTTACTTCGGATCCTCTGTCAAGTTTTCTACAACCGGACATTAACAAATTCCAATCTGCCACATAACCGCGGGCACGGCTTTCGAAAGTTCATAACCCTGCAGGGGTGTCCCAACTTAGCCCACCACAAGCTCTCACGATCAGCTCAAGTGATAAATTTAATATCATCACCCCTTATCTTAGGGAAATTCGATCAGGCTCGGCATCCCGGTGCACAAGACATTTCGACAATGGTAAAACAAGTCCAGAAAGACCTCCCGGCGTGCCGACACCCTGATAGTAGCCGCGCGTATCTCGTCTCAGGCCAAGTCCGGATGGGCGATTATACGAGTAAAACCAGCCCTCGGGTTCCCCCAAAGTGGCCCCGCATACTCCCTGTTTGGGACCAACACCATCAGCTTTGGCCCCCCTGCTATGTAGAAAAGAATCTCCAAGGAGCGTCCCCCTTATGCAAATTAATTAATTAATTAAGTTATTATTATGAGGCAAATTAAAACCAATGTTGGGCCTTGCTGGAGGAGTTTTATTCAAAGACGAAGTGTCAAGGGGTCCCCATATACCCAACTGTGTAAGGAACGCAAAATCAAGGAACATAATGTCGGTTTATCGGCGCCTAAGGTGGCACGAGTGGAACAAAACACCGAGCAAAAGGCCAAGCCTTCCACCCATGCCCAGTATATAGGTGTATTGTTATATATATATATATATATATCATATTGTGATATTCCAACAACAAGTTCCCACCTGGAACGATCTTCATCTTCACCTGTAACTAACAACGCTATAAGAGGGCCTGAGCAAGCGGGTAACATAGTGATACGTCTCAAACGTATCTACTTTTCCAAACACTTTTGATATTGTTTTGGCCTCATTCTTGCATGATTTGGACTAAACTAACCCGGACTGACGCTGTTTTCAGCAGAGCTGCCTGTATGGTTTTATTTGTGTGCAGGAAAACGGATTTTTAAGTATCTCAGAAAAATCCACGAAAAATCAGAGAAAATCCACACACCTGAAGGAACCAAATACCAGAAGTGGGGCCAGAGGGGGGCCAGGGGGTGCCCAGGCGCCCTGTGGGCGCGCCCCCCTGGGCCGCGCCGGGGGGCGCCTAGGTGGGGCCCACACCCCCTGGTGCCCTACTTTAGCCCGTATTTTTCCTCCCGACGCAGAAACCCCAGATCGGAAGTTCTTTCGCAGTTTTTCGTCGCGGAGCCGCCGCCACCCTCTGTTCTTCCTCGGGAGGGCTAATCTGGAGGCTGATTTGGCCTCCGGAGAGGGGAGATCGTCGCCATCGTCATCATCATCACCACTCCATCATCCCTCCATGACTTCTCCCTCCATGTGTGAGTAATTCCCCTGCTGTAGGCGAAGGGGATGGTAGGGATTGGATGAGTTAGATCATGTAATAGTTCGTCAGATTGTTGGGGGCATGTTGCCTATCATCTACTATGGTGTTTATCATCTTTGCTACAACTTGTTATTCTTAATGCTTGACACTTAGGGCCCGAGTGCCATGATTTCAGATCTGAACCATATGTGTTTGCATGAATATATTTGTGTTCGTGATCCTATCTATGAGTTGTATGCACCTGTTACGGTTCGGAACCGGCGATCCCAAAAGTGACAGCTTGGGACACCAAAGGGGATGGTCCGTAGTTTGAGGATTACATGTATCCATTGAGTTCATTGCTTTGTTCCGGTGCTCTTTGACAGGAGCACCTTAATATCCATTAGTTCCTTTTGGCCCCGTTCGTAGCGGGATGGTAGGACAAAAGATGTTGTGCAAGTTCTTATTGCAAGCACGTACAACTACCTATGGGATACATGCCTAATGTTTGATATTTGCCTAGATGATCATTACTTTTCCGTGTGCCGTGCCCCAAGTTAGAATCTATCTCATCCATGCAGCGCCCAACCATCCATCTCCCTAGCCTACAGTATTTTAAACCTTGCTTGTCACTAGTTGCTACTTTTGCCATTTACTACTGCTACTTACTTTTGCTGTTTACTTTTACTATTACTATCATCACTATCACATCACTGTTACTACTTATCTTTTGTTGCAAGTAAGTATATTTCAGGTGCGGTTGAATTGACAACTCAACTGTTAAAGCTTATAAATACTCTTTGGCTCCCCGTGTGTCGAATCAATAAATTGGGTTATTCTTACCCGCGAAGACTATCTCGATCCCTTACGGTTGAGGGTTATCACATAGCCAAACAATGGTTTTGCTAGGAAGGTTTCAAAGGTTAGAGGTTTCATGGCAACAAGGAGAGGCTGGCAATAATGATGGGTAGCGTGACATATAACGATAGCATCGAGACACTAAGCATGACAATGATAGTAAAGGTATCCAAGGGTATGGTCATCTTGCCTGAGATCCCACAAGGAAGAAGAACGGATCCATGAAGAAGACGAAGATGAAGCCTTGAAGAAGAACCACGGACAGGCGAACGAATCCTCACGAACGCAACGGAACAAGCACTAACGAGAAGAAGCAAGCAACACGGTAAACACACAACACGAGACATGACAATATGCTCAACCAAGTATGATGCAAGACAGTTCTATATAGGATGCACTACAAGGCTATACAGGAAGCACAACATGGCAAGGTAGGAAGCACAGAAAAACATCACAAGTCTATATGATGCAATACATGGCAAGGTATGATGCATGACAAGTCTATACAGGAAGCACAACAAGTCTATACAGGAAGCATAACATGGCAAGGTAGGAAGCACAGAAAAACAACACAAGTCTATATGATGCAATACATGGCAAGGTATGATGCATGACAAGTCTATATAGGAAGCACAACAAGTCTATACAGGAAGCATTACATGGCAAGGTAGGAAGCACAGAAAAACAAAATAAGTTTATATATGATGCAATACATGGCAAGGTATGATGCATGACAAGTCTATACAGGAAGCACAACAAGCAGATGACATGGCAACGAGGACGAATAACTGGCTGACACCTGGAGCATCGGTCTCGGGGTGTCACATGGAGATGATGATGTTGCTGCCGGTAGCACTGCCGCCGATGAGTGTCAACCACATGACCTTGGGAATCGCTGAAGGATTGGCCGTCCAAGCCCAGAGGTTGAGCGACGACGCGTCTTCTTTCTGGGTCGTGGCCGTATAAATTGTTCTGATTTCTTTCCTGGTTTTCAAAGCCAGCTTTCTTTCCAAGACAACACAATTGCTCGAGTATAAAAAGGATCTTTTTCCTTTTCAGGTTCAAAAAGTAATAAAAAGTCCCAAACGATGACCATGAGTTATCAAGCGATAACCGGCGAGTAGTTTACTGTGGACTACACATTGCAAACTTACATATGTTGTAGGAGTCATATGCATCGCTTGCTTCCACTACACAAGACACTCTTAAAAAAGTCTTTTGTGAAGTACACTAAAATGTCACACAAGCAACAATGTGTGTACATCACAATGGTATGATTCGTGTAGGAAACCCTGATCCCACAAGAAATTGTTTCATTATACTTATGTAGTTAGGGCTTGACTTGCTAAAATGAACATGGTATGCATTGCAAAGTTAATAGGCAATTTAACATTAACAGTGCATGTTAATACCGATTTAAAACTAAATTAACATATGCAGCGCACATTCTTAATAAATTAAACCCTAAATTAATTAAATAGATTCAAACATGCAGACCTACCATGGACAAAACATATTCTTGTATCATATCAAACATGCAAGGCACACATATATAATTAACCAATCGGAGACATTATGAGTTGTTTCGTAAGGAGGTAGTGCATACCACGAGGAAAAGAGAGTCGGGGGCGGCATGGTAGATCAACTCATCATCACTGGCAAGGCCACCAATGCATCTATGGCATGACATGCATCTATGGTATGCCGCACGCAGTGACACGCCGTGCATCTATACCATGTCGTGCATCTATGGCACACCGCACGCAGCGACCCGCTTGTAATCAAAGGCGAGGCCGCTGTCGATCGGAGATGCTGGTTGTGGCACGATAGATCTACCATAGACGTCGGCATTGGTAGCATTGTGACACCGCACTGTGCATCTATGGCACGCCACACCTGACAGTCCGCTCGTTGATACGTCTCCAACGTATCTATAATTTTTGATTGTTCCATGCTATTATATATTTTGTTTTGGATGTTTAATGGGCTTTATTATACACTTTTATATTATTTTTGGGACTAACCTACTAACCCAAGGCCCAGTGCAAATTGCTATTTTTTTCCTATTTCAGTGTTTCGTAGAAAAGGAATATCAAACGGAGTCCAAACAGAATGAAACCTTCGGGAGAGTTATTTTTGGAACAATATCAACACGGAAGACTTGGAGTACACGCCAGGGAGCGAAAGAAGTGGCCACGAGGGTAGGGGCGCGCCCCACCCTCGTGGGCCACCTGTTGCTCCCCCGATGCCCCTCTTCAGCCTATATATACTCTCATACCCTGAAAACATTGAGGCAACAGACGAAACCCTAATTCCACTGCCGCAACCTTCTGTTCCTGTGAGATCCCATCTTGGGGCCTGTTCCGGAGCTCCGCCGGAGGGGGGGGGATCGATCATGGAGGGCTTCTACATCAACACCATAGCTCCTCCGATGAGTTGTGAGTAGTTTACCATAGACCTTCGGGTCCATAGTTACTAGCTAGATGGCTTCTTCTCTGTTTTTGGATCTCAATACAAAGTTCTCCTCGATCTTCGAGGAGATCTATTTGATGTAATCTTTTTGCGATGCGTTTGTCGAGATCCGATGAATTGTGGGTTTATGATAAAGATTATCTATGAACAATATTTGATTCTTTTCTGAAATCTTTTATGTATGATTATAATATCCTTGCAAGTCTCTTCGAATTATTGGTTTGGTTTGGCCTACTAGATCTATAGTTCTTGCAATGGGAGAAGTGCTTGGCTTTGGGTTCAATCTTGCGGTGTCCTTTCCCAGTGACAGCAGGGGTAACAAGGCATGTATTGTATTGTTGCAATCGAGGATAAAAAGATGGGGTTTATATCATATTGCATTAGTTTATCCCTCTACATCATGTCATCTTGCTTAAGGCGTTACTCTGTTCTTATGAACTTAATACTCTAGATGCATGCTGGATAGCGGTCGATGTGTGGAGTAATAGTAGTAGATGCAAAATCGTTTCGGTCTACTTGTCACGGACGTGATGCCTATATATAATGATCATGCCTAGATATTCTCATAACTATGCGCTTTTCTATCAATTGCTCGACAGTAATTTGTTCACCCTCCGTAGAATTCTGCTATCATGAGAGAAGCCACTAGTGAAACCTCTGGCCCCCGGTCTATCTTTATCATATTAGTTTCCTGTCAACTTGCCAATTTCTGCCGCCATTATTTACTTTGCATTATTTACTTTCTGTTTCTATATCAAAAATACCAAAAATATTATCCTATCATATCTATCAGATCTCACTCTCGTAAGTGACCGAGAAGGGATTGACAACCCCTTTTATCGTGTTAGCTGCGAAGTTCTTATTTGTTTGTGCAGGTGCGAGGCACTCGCGCGTGGTCTCCTACTGGATTGATACCTTGGTTCTCAAAAACCGAGGGAAATACTTACGCTACTGTGCTGCATCACCCTTTCCTCTTTGAGGGAATAAAGTACACAAGCTCACGAAGTAGCAAGAAGAATTTCTGGCACCGTTGCCGGGGAGATCTACGCAAAAGTCATATACCAAGTACCTATCATAAACCCTTATCCTTCACATTACATGGTTTGCCGCTCGTTTTCCTCTCCCCTACTCCACCCTTGCCGTTTTATACGCCCTTTTTCCATGTGCCTTCTATTTCCTTGCATCTTCGTTTGCTAAATTATGAATCCTCGTCCACTTGCTAATCTTTTTAAGAGATCCAATAATGATGAACCAATTGCTAGTGAGCTGAGTGCACTATATTATCTTTATGAGGTTTTGCTTGAAATTCATGAGTCCAAAAATTGTGATGAAGTGTTGAAAGAAGAAGATTATAAAGTGATTCACGATAGCTCCTTGAATGAAAAGCATGATTGCAATGATGTTATTATAAAGTCTATTAATATCAATTGTGTTAATGATATGCAAAACCCTAAGCTTGGGGATGCTTATTTTGCTATGCCCACTACTTATTGCAATGATCATGATTGGGGTGATGCTTCTTACGATATTGAAAATTTATTTAATCCTCATGATGAATGTAAGATTGATAATAACCCTAAGCTTGGGGATTCTTATTTTGCTATGCCCACTACTTATTGCAATGATCATGATTGGGGTTATGCTTCTTACGATATTGAAAATTTATTTAATCCTCATGATGAATGTAAGATTGATAATAATGTTTACAATAATATTGAAAGTGGGTTTGAAAGAGTGTCAACTTTAGATCCCACATATTTGGAGAATTTTCAATCTTATGGATTTTTTTTATAAAACTGGGTTTGGAGAGGTCATGACTTTAGTTAATGTTAATCCCACTGTTTTGGAAGAGTGTCAACTTCGCATGCATGTGGATCGTGTTGAGAATATGTTATGTGATAGCTATACTTTTGAATTTGCTTATGATCCTACATGCAATTTTTATGAGAGAGGAAAATATGGTTGTAGAAATTTTCATGTTACTAAATTACCTCTCGTTATGTTGGGTTTGCTATTGTTTCCTTCTTCTTCCTTGCATATTGACACGTCTCCAACGTATCTATAATTTTTGATTGTTCCATGTTATTATATATATATATTCTATTTTGGATGTTTAATGGGCTTTATTATACACTTTTATATTATTTTTGGGACTAACCTACTAACCCAAGGCCCAGTCCAAATTGCTGTTTTTTTGCCTATTTCAGTGTTTTGCAGAAAAGGAATATCAAACGGAGTCCAAATGGAATGAAACCTTCGGGAGAGTTATTTTTGGAGCCGTATCAACACAAAAGACTTGGAGTACACGCGAGGGAACGAGAGAGGCGGCCACGAGGGCAGGGGGCACGCCCAGGGGGGTAGGCGTGCCCCTCTTCCTCCTATATATATCCACATACCCTGAAAACATCGAGGCAACAAACGAAACCCTAATTCCACCGCCGCAACCTTCTGTTCCCGTGAGATCCCATCTTTGGGCCTATTCCGGAGCTCCGCCGGAGGGGGGATCGATCACGGAGTGCTTCTAGATCAACACCATAGCCTCACCAATGAGCTGTGAGTAGTTTACCACAGACCTTCGGGTCCATAGTTATTAGCTAGATGGCTTCTTCTCTCTCTCTTTGGATCTCAATACAAAGTTCTCCTCGATCTTCAATGAGATCTATTCGATGTAATCTTTTTGCGGTGCGTTTGTTGACATCCGATGAATTGTGGGTTTATGATCAAGATTATCTATGAATAATATTTGATTCTTTTCTGAAATCTTTTATGTATGATTATAATATCCTTGCAAGTCTCTTCGACTTATTGGTTTGGTTTGGCCTACTAGATCTATAGTTCTTGCAATGGGAGAAGTACTTGGCTTTCGGTTCAATCTTGCGGTGTCCTTTCCCAGTGACAGTAGGGGCAGCAAAGGCACGTATTGTTTTGTTGCCATCGAGGATAAAAATATGGGGTTTATATCATATTGCTTGAGTTTATCCCTCTACATCATGCCATCTTGCTTAAGGCGTTACTCTGTTCTTATGAACTTAATACTCTAGATGCATGGTGGATAGCGGTCGATGTGTGGAGTAATAGTAGTAGATGCAGAATCGTTTCGGTCTACTTGTTACGGACGTGATGCCTATATATAATGATCATGCCTAGATATTCTCATAACTATGCGCTTTTCTATCAATTGCTCGACAGTAATTTGTTCACCCATCGTAGAATTCTGCTATCATGAGAGAAGCCACTAGTGAAACCTATGGCCCCCGGGTCTATCTTTATCAAATTACTTTCCCGTCAACTTGCCAATTTCTGCCGCCGTTATTTATTTGCTTTATTTACTTTCTGTTTCTATACCAAAAATACTATCTTATCATATCTATCAGATCTCACTTTCGTAAGTGACCGTGAAGGGATTGACAACCCCTTATCGCGTTGGCTGCAAAGTTCTTATTTGTTTGTGCAGGTGCGAGGGACTCGCGCGTGGTCTCCTACTGGATTGATAGCTTGGTTCTCAAAAACTGAGGGAAATACTTACGCTACTGTGCTGCATCACCCTTTCCTCTTCGAGGGAATACAACGCAAGCTCGAGAAGTAGCAAGAAGAATTTCTGGCGCCGTTGCCGGGGAGATCTACGCAAAAGTCATATACCAAGTTCCTATCACAAACCCTTATCCTTCGCATTACATTAGTTGCCTCTTGTTTTCTTCTCCCCAACTTCACCCTTGCCGTTTCATTCGCCCTTCTTTTTTCTGTGTGTTTACCGTTCGCTTGCCTCGTGTGTGTTCGTCTTTATCGCGGGTTGTTGCTATCATGTTTGAGATGGGGGAAGATGTCGTTGAAAAGGGTAGTAATGTTGAGGGCAACTTCTATGTTGATCCTCCGGATGAAACTACCACTTTACATACTAAGTAGTTCCGGGTTGGTAGTGGTAATATTATTGGAAAAAGAGTTCTTTACTTGTGCCGGTGCTTTACCCACCATGGGAGGATCTATTCTTCATAGAACTAGTAGTCTTGCGGATGCCATATCTATGCTTACAGTTGAAATTGAAAGGCAATTTATCCATATGCGTCCATGCATTCAGAGAATCTTTCTGGAATTTTCCAATATTGAGCATTCTTCTGTTAAGCGCGCAGCTACTATCTTTTTGGCTCATGAGTTCAGATTCATAATGAAGGAGGCCAAAAAAATCTTTACGCATTATAGAGTTGATGCTGGTCGTCCTCCCATAGAAGCTATCTTATTCAATCAAGAGGACATAATGCATTTGCAATCTTTAGATCATGTTGCTTTTAATGAAAACCTTAGGAAAAAGGTTCCTACCGATATCTTGGTGTAATGCTCCGGATGTAATACTTTCCCTTTTGGGCATATAATATATCTCCGGCTTCATCTATTCCATTTCGGGTTCTTTGTCTTTCGGGTTTTCGTCGTTTTGTTGTGTGCGTGTGTGGCATTCATTCATATCATATAGTCATGTGCATCGCATTGCATTTGTGTTGTCGGTTGCATCCGGTTCCACGAGTTCCTTCCCGTTGTCCGTTTCGCGTTCCGGAGCTCCCTCACGTGTCCGTGGCGTCCCGTAGGCCTACTTTGGTGTTTGGCCGTGTAACGTTACCGGTTTGGCGTGAGACTTGTCGTGTGTTGTTGTTTTGGTGTGTGTAACCCGCCTGTCAAATCTCGTCGCGTTTCGAGTCCGTTTGCTCCTCCAACAGTTATTCTCGTGGGCTCAAAGTGCCTCCACTTTGAGGCCCAAGACACCCCTCCAACAGCCCACTAACCTCCCCTAGGCCCATCCTAACTCCCCTCGCGATCGGATCCGTTGGATCGCGATCGGAGGGCCCCAAAACACCCCAAATACCTCAAACCCTAGCACCTACCATATATATAACATCCCCATGCCATTTTTGGCAGCCTAACCCCTCCACCTACCTCTAGCCTCACCTTCCCCTCTTTTCCCGTGCCTGACCAGATCAAAAATTGCCACTGGGCAGCCCTCCTCTCGCGCAGGAGCACAGCCAGCCGGACCGAGCGAGCGATCCGATCTGGATCCCGCGCTCTCCTCTCCAGGTCGCGCCAGGGTCAACGCCCGAGCAAGGCGGCCCGAGCCCCTCGGTCGCCGTACGATCCAGCCGTCGTCGCCTGGGCTTCTCGTTCACCCCGTGGACCACATCGCCCGAAGGCCAGCTCCTCCGACGCCAGGCGCTCGCCCCCCCTTCCTTCACCGATTGCCCGGAGGCCCAAGGCATCCACCGAAGGCCCGCTCCAGCCGGCCTTCTACAGGCGCCCCGCCTGGGCCCTCCGCCAGGCCGGATCTAGCCTCCGGCTGGGCCACTCCCAGCCGCCGCGACCCCGCGGCCCGTCTGCACCGCCTCCCCACGGGCCGGCCATCCAGGCCGCGCCGCTCCACCGGGCCGAGCCGCCCGAGCCTCCAGGCTCTCCAGGCCGCGCCTCTCCAGCCGCATCGCCTGGGCCGCCTTCCGCCGAGGCCCGTTGACCGTTTTTCAGATCTGAGATCTAGGTTGACTTCTAAGCCTAGTCCCTGTATTTTGTTTTCTGATGCACTTTTCAACTGCTGATAACTTCTTGTGTGTAACTCCGTTTCGCGCAAATGAGGTGTCCACGCGTTCGTGGTGATTAGCACTACGATTCATTCCATTGTGCCATGCATGATAGAGATCATCTAGATGCTTATTTTTCTGTTGCAAGAGTGCATCCCGATATAACTGCTGCTATGTGTTGTTTTTATGCCATCTTTGCATAGTGGTAACTTTTAGCTCGTTTACCCGAATGATGCAAATGACATGTCCACGTGTTCGTCTTGCCATGCTCTACATGTTGCTTGTGTTAGGTTGCATGATAGATTTATTCTTGCCATAGTTATCCTCGTTGCAAAGTGCCATGTGGCTGCGATGTTGTTTCACTTGTTATGAAATGCCATCTTGTTGAGCTCATTGCTATCGTTGTGTTTATCTCCATGATGCATGCTTGTATGTTTCGGAATCACCATCATATGTACTTAGATGTGGTGCTTACCACTTGCCATGTTTAGTTTCGAGGTGACTTAAACTTGTTCTTTTAGATGCCATGATGAAACTGATGTTTCAACACTTATTGGATTTTCACTAAGTCTGAAATCTGTAACGTTCCGATGCCATGTTTGCTTGCTGCTCTAGGACAAACCATGATAGTTTTGGGGTGGATCTTGATGGTTCCTTGTAGTATATATTGTTGGCTTTCCATTCATGTTCTCACATGCTTATTTAAGTGGCTGTAGCATGTTTAACTTTTGCTCCAAAGTTTCAATAAAATTCTGCTGTCAGAATTTTGTTGTCAAGTTCAATATGTCCAAGCTTGTTGCTATTGATCCGTGGCTCCTTTGGGGGTGCACCTTTGGACTTATTTGCTGTAGGATATGTCTAGTTTATGTTCATGCTCTTTGCCATGTTGTTTGAGTGCTGTAGCTTATTTTTCTAGTGCTCCGAAGTTGCTATGTTGCTGTAATTTTCAGCTTCTGCATATTTCTTGTTTCGGGCATAACTTTTAGCCCGTAGCTCCGATTTCAGCGAGTCTTATATGAAACTTGATTGATTTTCTGTGTAGATTCATAATCTCCTATTTTTTTCATGTTTTGAAGTGATTTGCTTGAGTGCTATTTTCCGTGCTCCGTGTGCTCCCTTAGTGCGTCCATCATGCATCCATCATTTTTGAGTGCGCATTGCATCTTGTTGATTCGTGCCTTGTGTGGTTGTTTTGGTTAGAGCCGGAAGATGAGACCGAGTACGAGTACGAGCACGAGGTTACCAACGAGGTTGAGCACGAGGACCCTTCTTACGATCCGAATGACTACTCTTCAGGCAAGATGACCGAACCCCGATAACATTACTATCTTTGCCTATTGCTAGTAGTTTCGCTCTATAGTTTTGCCTCGATGCCCATGTTCTTCCTGTCAGCCTCCTACTTGTAACCATGACCATGTTTAACCACCCTACCTATGCAAACCGTTGAATGGCTAAGTACACTTCGCTCAGCCCTTCTTATAGCATTGCTAGTTGCAGGTGAAGATCGAAGATGCTTGCTTCATGTTGAAGTTTGTTGGGTTATATCACACTATATAAATGCTTAAAATGAAATCATCTATATATTGGCAAGGGTGGAAGGCTAAGCCTTTTGCTAGGTGATTTGTTCCACTCATGCCGTTAGGAACCGTATAAACCGGTGTTATGTTCCTTGATTATGCGTTCCTTACACGGTTGGGGTGTATGGGACCCCCTCGATAAACCGCTAAGTGCTAAGTCTTTTCCAGCAAGTCCCAACATTGGTACTATTTGCCTAATAACTAAATAAACTTGCATAGGGAGTAATTAACCCTCTTTCTTAATCAACAACCCCGGGCCAGTGCTCCACATGAGTGTTGGTCCGAACTGGGGGTCCTGCAGGGCCGCCTTGGGGCAACCCGAGATATCTGGCATACACCTGTAGCATCGCCCATCCGGACGTGTCCTGATACTAGATACGCGCAGCTACTATCAGGGTGTCAACACGCCGGGAGGATTTGCTGGATTAGCCTTACCTTAGTTCGGAATATCTTGAGCACGGGGTTCCGAGAATACTCGGGTCTTCCCACTTTGGAGTTGCGACTCCGCGGATCGTGGGCTTGTAATGTGCCAAGTTGGAACACCCCTGCAGGGTTATGAACTTTCGAAAGCCGTGCCCGCGGTTATGTGGCAGATGGGAGCTTGTTAATATCCGGTTGTAGATAACTTGATACATTGTTCTAATACACTACCAGCGTGTGTACCGTGACTGTCAATTTCCGAATAGGGATTCGGGAGTTGAACACGGTGGGGTTATGTTTGTTGAGCTTTAGCTAGGATCACTTCGTGATCATCTCTCGACCGAGGCACTTCTCTTCTCGCACTCTTTCTCGTAAACTAGTGCTAGTTGCTGCTGCAGACACTTATTCTTTTCTTCAGCCTTATCCTCACCCAAGGTTTAAATAGTCTTGTTACCCGGGAACGGGATTGCTGAGTCCTCTGTGGCTCACAGTTACTTCACCACACCAGATGCAGGTCCGATGGTGAGCTATCCACGTGATGGCACTGAGCTAGACTGGGAGTATGACGAGGAGCGTAGTCGATACTATGTTCGTTATCCTGATGATCAGTAGTGGAGACTTCTACTAGGATTCGATCCGACCTGTGGATTTAAATTATGTTTGGTATCTTGTCATTTGGATTTTACCCTTAGAGGGCTGTGATGTTTTATTGATGATGATTGAGACATGTATTGTATTTGTGTGACGTGGCGAGTGTAAGACAACTATTTTATGTTTTCCATCCCCATCTTTTACATGAGTTGTGCAAAGATACCAGACTTGCGATCATTCCAGCATGGGGTTATGTCTCTAAGTCGTGCCTCGACACGTAGGAGATATAGCTCCATCCTGGGCATTACAAGTTGGTATTTAGAGCCTTCTCCGACCTAGGAGCCCCCACTGATTGATCGAATCGTTGACGGTCGAGTCTAGGCACACACTGAAAAATATTTTGAGTCATATATTATATCGGAGAGTAGGATTTCTTTGCTTCTCATCCCCTTTCTCTCTGGTGAGGACTCCTGACGACTACTCTTGTCTCTTCTATCTTCAAAAATTGCACCAAATTTTTTTTAGAAATCTCGCGAGTATTCTGGGATTGTTTCGATGTTCTTGTGACGAGAATATTGTTCTCGATTCCTCCTGACATTAGGGGTTGTGGCAGTGTCCCGGGGAGTTGAGCTTCGGGGTATTGTCGTCACAAGCATATCGCGGCAGTACTAAATACTTAAGACGGCCGACATCGAAAATCTCTCCTATACGGTTAGTGGCAAGATAACCCCGACATCACCCAGTACTGGGGAGGTAGTTCGGGAGTATTGCCATAGCTTGTTATAGTGGATGCTTTTCGAAGGTCTGAGGTAGACAGTTTCCGAGAAAGACCGGTTATGTGTTGAAGGATGGATACACCTGGATGTAGGTTTAGAGTTGATTGCGCGGTGCTTCCCGTGTATCCCCAACACCTGATTGCATAACTGGAATCTTTCGGAAATTCATAGGTGGGTTTATCCAGTAGATCGTAGGCATTCTTCCAACGAATGCAGGTTAGCGAGTTCGGGGTTCTACATTGAGTGAAGTGGTATTATGACCGATGTTCCGATCGGGAGTTGCATCTTAAAGGGTCCTTGGCTATGCTGATCCGGGGATTGCAAAACCCTTTCGTAACGCGTTCATATGCTTTCAGCACAAAGATGTAAGAACGAAGCTCCTATCTTGTGTTTGTTTCCGTCTGTACCTTGTTGTTTTCTTATTTTATCCTTTGTCCCCTATGTGGCTTCTCGTGAAGATTGATGTTATCATTTAACTGAGAATTTCATTCGTTCCTCTTGTTCGAATGATTATTGTGAAGACTTGTTGCAATTCATTCCATTGATTCAGCTTATACCTTCTGTCAATCAATTGCTGATTCGTGGTCATCTATTTCAGGATGGCTCCAAAACGAGTTCCCAACGCTAACCCAGAGGGTGAAGAGGTCCCAGATCATCCTCCTTCCCCTCCTCCTCCGTCTGAGGCTTGGAGAGTGATTATGCAGACTACAGCTCAGAACACCCAGATGTTGATGCAGATGATGCAGCAGATGCAAGCTAATCAAGCTAATCATGGTGTTCCAGGGAATCAAGGCAACTTCTTCAACCAGCAGCACCATGCTACCCTCAACCAGTTCTTGGCCAATAATCCAAAAGCTTTCAGTTACTGTGTCGACCCTCTTGATGCTGAAGATTGGTTAACCGACATAAAGAAGCATTTTGAGTGCAGTAACGTAAGGGAAGAGGATTATGTGAAGTTTGCAGCCTTCCAACTCAAAGACCAAGCAGCTGACTGGTGGCAGCAGTACAAAGACTCCAGGCCAGGTCGTGTGATCTCTTGGGAGGATTTCTGCAAGGACTTTCGCTCTCACCACATTCCAACAAGTGTCATCGAGGGTATGCGTGAGCAATTCCGCAACCTGAAGCAGGGCTCTATGATAGTCTATCAGTATAATGTCAAGTTCCAAAACCTCGCCCGCTATGCTAAGCAAGACATTCCTGATGCTAAGAGCAAAATCTACCAGTTCCGTGGAGGTCTCAAAGATGAACTTCAACTTGCTCTCACCTTGTTCGAGCCCGATGAATTCGACAAATTCTATAACATGGCTTTGAAACAAGAGGCAGCTGAGCTTAAGATGGAGGCTTCTAAAAAGAGGATTCGAGATGCCGTTCACTCTTCCTCATCGTCTCAGGTGGCTACGAAACAACAGAAATTCTGGCTTCCTCCTCCTCCAGTGATTCGAGCTCCTTACAACAACTCCAACAGCAACAAGAACTCTAGTGGACGTGGTTTCTCCCACCCACCCAACCCGAGCAACAAGTCGAAGAACCAGTTTCAGTCTCAAGGCTCCAAGTCGAGTGGTTCTCATTTCCGTCCTCTCTCAGAAGTGGTGTGCAACAAGTGTGGCCAGAAGGGTCACTATGCCAACAGATGTCCGAACCCAAAGCGTCTTCCACCTCCTCCGCCTGTGAGTTCAGCTATTGTCAAGCATAATCCAAAGCCAGCAAGGGTGAACCTGATGAATGCAGCACAAGCGGAGAATTCTTCTGATGTGATTTTGGGTAACCTCTCAGTTAACTCTTTTCCAGCTAAAGTGTTATTTGATTCAGGTGCTACATGTTCCTTCATGTCATCTCCATTTGCATCCAAGCACAATATTGTCACTTCAAATTTGCCTCAGAAGTTGCAAGTTGTTTCTCCGGGCAGGATTATGACTTCTAGTGTCTATGCTCCGGATGTTTCTATTCGCATGGGAGATTATCGTTTTCTGGCTAAACCGGTGGTTCTTGGCAATTCTGACATTGACCTCATCCTAGGGATGGATTGGCTTTCTCAGCATGATGCTCACATTGATTGTGCATAGAAAGAAGTCAAGATGACTCATCCTGATGAAGATGTGATTATCTTCGCCTCCAGGGATAACACTATCAGGCTTTTCTCTCTCAATGATAAGGGCGAAATTAATGCCATATCTCAAATTCCGGTAGTGAACGAATATCAAGACGTCTTTCCTGAAGAACTTCCAGGCATGCCTCCACACCGTCAGGTGGAATTTGTCATTGAACTCGAGCCGGGTACTGAGCCAGCATGCCGGCGTCCGTACAAGCTCTCTCCAGATGAATTGAAGGAATTGAAGAAGCAGCTTGATAAATAGGAGAGTATGGGTCTCATCAGGCCTAGTATGTCTCCTTGGGGCTGTGGTGTCTTATTTGTCAAGAAGAAAGATGGCACGGAGCGTCTCTGCGTTGATTACCGGCCATTGAACAAGAAGACAATAAAGAACAAGTATCCGCTCCCCAACATCAACGAACTCTTCGAGAAGCTCAAAGGAGCTAAAGTGTTCTCTAAGCTCGACCTCCGAATGGGCTATCATCAAATTCGCATTCGCGAGGAAGACATTACCAAGACGGCCTTCAGAACGAGCTACGGCTCATACGAGTATACTATCATGTCCTTTGGTCTCGCCAATGCTCCTCCTACCTTTTCAAGGATGATGCACTACATCTTCAACCCCTACACTGGCGAGTTTGTGCTTGTGTATCTGGATGATATTCTGGTGTTTTCCAAGAATGAAGAAGATCACGAAAAGCACTTACGTCTGGTTCTTGATCGACTCCGTGAGCATAAGTTCTATGCCAAGTTCTCCAAGTGCGAGTTTTGGCTCAATAAGGTTTTGTACCTGGGCCATATCATCTCAGCCGACGGTATTGCGGTAAATCCCGAGAAAGTTGAAGCAATTGTCAACTGGGAAGCTCCTCAGAACGTCAAGCAACTCCGAAGTTTTCTGGGTCTTGCCAGCTATTGCAGAAGGTTCGTTGAGAACTTCTCCAAGATTGCCAAGCCTCTTTCCAGCTTGCTTCAGAAGAATGTCAAATACTTTTGGTCTCCAGAGTGTGAAGTGGCATTCAAAACTCTCAAAGAAAAGCTTGTCTCTGCTCCAGTTCTTACTCCTCCAGATGAGTCCAAGCCCTACGAAGTATTCTGTGATGCTTCTCTTCAAGGTCTTGGTGGTGTGCTTATGCAAGATAAGAGAATTGTGGCATATACATCTCGTCAGCTCAAGCCAAGTGAGAAGAACTATCCACACATGATCTCGAGCTAGCAGCTGTGGTACATGCTTTTATTACGTGGAGACATCTGTTGTTGGGCAGAAAAGTCGACATCTTCACTGATCACAAGAGCTTGAAGTACATCTTCACACAGCCGCATCTGAACCTCCGCCAGACTCGTTGGGTTGAAATGATCCAAGAGTATAATCCCAGCATTGAATACACTCCTGGCAAGGCGAATGTGATTGCAGATGCTTTGAGCAGAAATGCATATTGCAATAGCCTTCTTATCAAGCCGTTCCAGCCTGAGCTTTGTGAAGCATTCAGGAAACTCAACCTCCAAGTTGTTCCGCAGGGTTTTCTTGCAAATCTTCAAGTTGCTCCTACCTTGGAAGATCAGGTCCGTGAGGCCCAACTCAGTGATGCCATGGTGCAGAAGGTGAAACATGGTATTGCAAAGGGCACTCCTAAATACAAGTGCTTTCGTGTTGATGAGAGAGATACCTTGTTCTTCGAGGACAGACTCGTTGTTCCCAAAGGTGATCTCAGGAAGCTCATAATGGAAGAAGCACATGATTCTCTCCTTTCCATTCATCCTGGCAGTTCCAAGATGTATCAAGATCTCAAGCAATCTTACTGGTGGATACGCATGAAAAGGGAGATTGCCCAATTCGTGAATGAATGTGACGTTTGCAGAAGAGTGAAAGCAGAACATCAACGTCCAGCCGGTCTTCTCCAACCTCTTCCTATTCCCGAGTGGAAGTTCGACCACATTGAAATGGACTTCGTCACTAGCTTTCCTAAGTCCAAGAGAGGGAATGATTTTATCTTCGTGGTGATTGACAAGTTTACCAAAGTCGCTCACTTCCTTCCAGCCAAAGAATCCATCAATGCAGCTCAATTGGCAGAGCTGTACACATCCAGAATTGTGTCTTTACATGGCATTCCTCAAGTTATCTCCTCAGACCGTGGAAGTTTGTTCACATCAAAGTTCTGGGACTCCTTTCAGTCCGCCATGGGCACTAAGATCAGGTTCAGCACTGCTTTTCACCCTCAGACTAGTGGTCAAGTCGAGCGAGTGAATCGGATTCTAGAAGACATGCTCAGAGCCTGTGTCATATCTTTTGGCATGAAATGGGAAGACTGCCTTCCATTTGCCGAGTTCTCTTACAACAACAGCTTTCAAGCAAGTGCCGGTAAAGCCCCGTTTGAAATCCTCTATGGCAGGAAGTGCCATACCCCTCTCAACTGGTCTGAAACAGGCGAACGTCAACTTCTTAGCAATGACTTGATCTCAGAAGCCGAAGAAATGTGCAAAGTCATACGTGAGAATCTCAAGGCCGCTCAGTCGCGTCAGAAGAGCTACTATGACGGCAAGCATCGTGATTTGGCATTCAACATTGATGATCATGTTTATCTCCGTGTTTCTCCGTTGAAAGGCACCCAAAGATTCTGTATCAAAGGAAAGCTTGCTCCTAGATACGTCGGGCCTTTCAAGATTCTTGGCAAAAGAGGCGACCTAGCCTATCAACTTGAGCTCCCTCCCAACTTCGCCAATGTTCATGATGTGTTCCATGTGTCTCAACTCCGCAAATGCTTCAAGGCACCTGAGCGCATGATTCCGTTTGAAGAGATTGATCTTCAACAAGACCTGTCTTACCGAGAGCATCCAGTTGCTATTCTCGAAGAAACCGAACGCAAGACCCACAACAAGTCCATCAAATTCTTGAAAGTCAAGTGGTCACATCACACCGACCGAGAAGCTACGTGGGAACGAGAAGATCATCTTCGTTCCGAGTACCCTTCCTTTTTCTAGTCCTAGATCTCGGGACGAGATCTTTTTGTAGTAGAGGAGAGTTTGTAATGCCCCGGATGTAATACTTTCCCTTTTGGGCATATAATATATCTCCGGCTTCATCTATTCCATTTCGGGTTCTTTGTCTTTCGGGTTTTCGTCGTTTTGTTGTGTGCGTGTGTGGCATTCATTCATATCATATAGTCATGTGCATCGCATTGCATTTGTGTTGTCGGTTGCATCCGGTTCCACGCGTTCCTTCCCGTTGTCCGTTTCGCGTTCCGGAGCTCCCTCACGTGTCCGTGGCGTCCCGTAGGCCTACTTTGGTGTTTGGCCGTGTAACGTTACCGGTTTGGCGTGAGACTTGTCGTGTGTTGTTGTTTTGGTGTGTGTAACCCGCCTGTCAAATCTCGTCGCGTTTCGAGTCCGTTAGCTCCTCCAACAGTTATTCTCGTGGGCTCAAAGTGCCTCCACTTTGAGGCCCAAGACACCCCTCCAACAGCCCACTAACCTCCCCTAGGCCCATCCTAACTCCCCTCGTGATCGGATCCGTCGGATCGCGATCGGAGGGCTCCAAAACACCCCAAATCCCTCAAACCCTAGCACCTACCATATATATAACATCCCCATGCCATTTTTGGCAGCCTAACCCCTCCACCTACCTCTAGCCTCACCTTCCCCTCTTTTCCCATGCCTGACCAGATCAAAAATTGCCACCGGGCAGCCCTCCTCTCACGCAGGAGCACAGCCAGCCGGACCGAGCGAGCGATCCGATCTGGATCCCGCGCTCTCCTCTCCAGGTCGCGCCAGGGTCAACGCCCAAGCGAGGCGGCCCGAGCCCCTCGGTCGCCGTCCGATCCAGCCGTCGTCGCCTGGGCTTCTCGTTCGCCCCGTGGACCACATCGCCCGAAGGCCAGCTCCTCCGATGCCAGGTGCTCGCCCCCTTCCTTCGCCGATCACCCGGAGGCCCAAGGCATCCACCGAAGGCCCGCTCCAGCCGGCCTTCTACAGGCGCCCCGCCTGGGCCCTCCGCCAGGCCGGATCCAGCCTCCGGCTGGGCCACTCCCAGCCGCCGCGACCCCGCGGCCCGTCTGCACCGCCTCCCCACGGGCCGGCCATCCAGGCCGCGCCGCTCCACCGGGCCGAGCCGCCCGAGCCTCCATGCTCTCCAGGCCGCGCCTCTCCAGCCGCATCGCCTGGGCCGCCTTCCGCCGAGGCCCGTTGACCGTTTTTTAGATCTGAGATCTAGGTTGACTTCTAAGCCTAGTCCCTGTATTTTGTTTTCTGATGCACTTTTCAACTGCTGATAACTTCTTGTGTGTAACTCCGTTTCGCGCAAATGAGGTGTCCAGACGTTCGTGGTGATTGGCACTACGATTCATTCCATTGTGCCATGCATGATAGAGATCATCTAGATGCTTATTTTTCTGTTGCAAGAGTGCATCCCGATATAACTGCTGCTATGTGTTGTTTTTATGCCATCTTTGCATAGTGGTAACTTTTAGCTCGTTTACCCGAATGATGCAAATGACATGTCCACGTGTTCGTCTTGCCATGCTCTACATGTTGCTTGTGTTAGGTTGCATGATAGATTTATTCTTGCCATGGTTATCCTCGTTGCAAAGTGCCATGTGGCTGTGATGTTGTTTCACTTGTTATGAAATGCCATCTTGTTGAGCTCATTGCTATCGTTGTGTTTATCTCCATGATGCATGCTTGTATGTTTCGGAATCACCATCATATGTACTTTGATGGGGTGCTTACCACTTGCCATGTTTAGTTTCGAGGTGACTTAAACTTGCTCTTTTAGATGCCATGATGAAACTGCTGTTTCAACACTTGGTGGATTTTCACTAAGTCTGAAATCTGTAACGTTCCGATGCCATGTTTGCTTGCTGCTCTAGGACAAACCATGATAGTTTTGGGGTGGATCTTGATGGTTCCTTGTAGTATATATTGTTGGCTTTCCATTCATGTTCTCACATGCTTATTTAAGTGGCTGTAGCATGTTTAACTTTTTCTCCAAAGTTTCAATAAAATTCTGCTGTCAGAATTTTGTTGTCAAGTTCAATATGTCCAAGCTTGTTGCTATTGATCCGTGGCTCCTTTGGGGGTGCACCTTTGGACTTATTTGCTGTAGGATATGTCTAGTTTATGTTCATGCTCTTTGCCATGTTGTTTGAGTGCTGTAGCTTATTTTTCTAGTGCTCCGAAGTTGCTATGTTGCTGTAATTTTCAGCTTTTGCATATTTCTTGTTTCAGGCATATCTTTTAGCCCGTAGCTCCGATTTCAGCGAGTCTTATATGAAACTTGATTGATTTTCTGTGTAGATTCATAATCTCCTATTGTTTTCATGTTTTGAAGTGATTTGCTTGAGTGCTATTTTCCGTGCTCCGTGTGCTCCCTTAGTGCGTCCATCATGCATCCATCATTTTTGAGTGTGCATTGCATCTTGTTGATTCGTGCCTTGTGTGGTTGTTTTGGTTAGAGCCGGAAGCTGAGACCGAGTACGAGTACGAGCACGAGGTTACCAACGAGGTTGAGCACGAGGACCCTTCTTACGATCCGAACGACTACTCTTCAGGCAAGATGACCGAACCCCGATAACATTACTATCTTTGCCTATTGCTAGTAGTTTCGCTCTATAGTTTTGCCTCGATGCCCATGTTCTTCCTGTCATCCTCCTACTTGTAACCATGACCATGTTTAACCACCCTACCTATGCAAACCGTTGAATGGCTAAGTACGCTTCCCTCAGCCCTTCTTATAGCATTGCTAGTTGCAGGTGAAGATCGAAGATGCTTGCTTCATGTTGAAGTTTGTTGGGTTATATCACACTATATAAATGCTTAAAATGAAATCATCTATATATTGGCAAGGCTGGAAGGCTAAGCCTTTTGCTTGGTGATTTGTTCCACTCATGCCGTTAGGAACCGTATAAACTGGTGTTATGTTCCTTGATTATGCGTTCCTTACACGGTTGGGGTGTATGGGACCCCCTCGATAAACCGCTAAGTGCTAAGTCTTTTCCAGCAAGTCCCAACACTAGTACTATTTGCCTAATAACTAAATAAACTTGCATAGGGAGTAATTAACCCTCTTTCTTAATCAACAACCCCGGGCCAGTGCTCCACATGTGTGTTGGTCCGAACTGGGGGTCCTGCAGGACCGCCTTGGGGCAACCCGAGGTATCTGGCATACACCTGTAGCATCGCCCATCCGGACGTGTCCTGAGACTAGATACGCGCGGCTACTATCAGGGTGTCGACACGCCGGGAGGATTTGCTGGATTAGCCTTACCTTAGTTCGGAATATCTTGAGCACGGGATTCCGAGAATACTCGGGTCTTCCCACTTTGGAGTTGCGACTCCGCGGATCGTGGGCTTGTAATGGGCCAAGTTGGAACACCCCTGCAGGGTTATGAACTTTCGAAAGCCGTGCCCGCGGTTATGTGGCAGACGGGAGCTTGTTAATATCCGGTGGTAGATAACTTGACACATTGTTCTAATACACTACCAGCGTGTGTACCGTGACTGTCAATTTCCGAATAGGGATTCGGGAGTTGAACACGGTGGGGTTATGTTTGTTGAGATTTAGCTAGGATCACTTCGTGATCATATCTCGACCGAGGCACTTCTCTTCTCGCACTCTTTCTCGTAAACTAGTGGTAGTTGCTGCTGCAGACACTTATTCTTTTCTTCAGCCTTATCCTCACCCAAGGTTTAAATAGTCTTGTTACCCGGGAACGGGATTGCTGAGTCCTCTGTGGCTCACAGTTACTTCACCACACCAGATGCAGGTCCGATGGTGAGCTATCCAGGTGATGGAACCGAGCTAGACTGGGAGTATGACGAGGAGCGTAGTCGATACTATGTTCGTTATCCTGATGATCAGTAGTGGAGACTTCTACTAGGATTCGATCCGACCTGTGGATTTAAATTATGTTTGGTATCTTGTCATTTGGATTTTACCCTTAGAGGGCTGTGATGTTTTATTGATGATGATTGAGACATGTATTGTATTTGTGTGATGTGGCGAGTGTAAGCCAACTATTTTATGTTTTCCATCCCCATCTTTTACATGAGTTGTGCAAAGATACCAGACTTGCGATCATTCCAGCATGGGGTTATGTCTCTAAGTCGTGCCTCGACACGTAGGAGATATAGCTCCATCCTGGACATTACACTTGGTTGATAGAATTTCTGAATTGAATGATGATTTTGCTATTCAAAACAATGGGTTAGGTTTTTCCCTTGAGCGAAGGCTCATGACCTTTTGCCAAAAGAATGCTTATAATGATGAATTGGTTGTGCAATATGAAGGGCCAAAGGAGGAACCTATACCTCCTGAGCTTGACATGGGGACTTTTGTCCTATTAAATTTAGCCCTTTTGATTACTTTTGCTTGCCACAAAGAAAACTTACTGCTGAACGTAGGGAATATGAGATGAGTTTTCGCGATCTACCTTATCATTATGGCAATACCTAGATCTATTCTTGTATCATGCCTAGCTAGGGGCGTTAAACAATAGAACTTGTTGGGAGGCAACCCAATTTTCTTTTCTTTGTTTTTGCTTTTCTTTAGGAATAAATATTGCATCTAGCTTATGTTTAGATGTGGTTTTGTGTTTTACTTAGTGTTTGTGCCAAGTAGAACCTTTGGGAAGACTTGTGTGAAGTTTATATGATCATGCTGTAAAAAAACAGAAACTTTAGCGCTCACGAGATTGGCTTTCATTTTTTTACTGGAGAGTGCTTTTTAGTTGATTCTATTTGCAGATGATTAATAGACAAATTCCTCACGTCCACCAATTTATTTCATTTTTTTAGAGTTACAGAAGTATTTGAAAGTTACAGATTACGACAGACTGTTCTGTTTTTGACAGATTCTGTTTTTCGTGTGTTGTTTGCTTATTTTAATGAATCTATGAGTAGTATAGGGGGGTATGAATCATTGAGAAGTTGGAATACAATAGGTTTAACACCAATATAAACAAAGAATGAGTTCATTACAGTACCTTTGAGTGGTGGTTTGTTTTCTTATACTAACGGGGCTCACGAGATTTTTGGCTAAGTTTTGTGTTGTGAAGTTTTCAAGTTTTGAGTATGGCTTTGATGGACTATGGAACAAAGAGTGGCAAGAGCCTAAGCTTGGGGATGCCCAAGGCACCCCAAGGTAATATCCAAGGACAACCAAAATCCTAAGCTTGGGGATGCCCCGGGAAGGCATCCCCTCTTTCGTCTTCATCTATCGGTAACTTTACTCGGTACTTTATTTTTATTCACCACATGATATGTGTTTTGCTTAGAGCGTCATGTATGATTTGAGTCTTTTCTTTTTAGTTTGCCACAATCATCCTTGCTGGACACACCTTTTGAGAGAGAAAATTATGGTTTAGAATTTATTAGAATACTCTATGTGCTTCACTTATATCTTTTGAGCTAGATAGTTTTGCTCTAGTGCTTTACTTATATCTTTTAGAGCACGGTGGTGGTTTTATTTTGTAGAAATTATTGATCTCTCATGCTTCACTTATATCTATTTGAGAGTCTCTTAGAACAACATGGTAATGTGCTTTGGTTATAAAACTAGTCCTAATATGATAGGCATCCAAGATGAGTATAGTAAAAACTTTCATACAAGTGCATTGAATATTATGAGAAGTTTGATACTTGATGATTGTTTTGAGATATGAGGATGATGATATTAGAGTCATGCTAGAGGAGTAATTGTGAATTTGAGAAACACTTGCGTTAAAGTTTGTGATTCCCGTAGCATGCACGTATGGTGAACCGTTATGTGAAGAAGTTGGAGCATGATTTATTTAGTAAGTGTCATCCTTTGTGTGGAGGCCGGGATCGCGCGATGGTTAACTCCTACCAACCCTTCCCATAGGAGCATGCGTTGAATACTTTGTTTTGATAACTCGTAGAATTTTGCAATTAGTATATGAGTTCTTTATGACTAATGTTGAGTCCATGGATTATACGCACTCTCACCCTTCCACCATTGCTAGCCTCTCTTCTACCGCGCAACTTTCCCCGGTACCTGATACGTCCAAAACGTATCTATAATTTCTGCTTGCTCCATGCCTCTTTTGTGTGATATTGCTATGATATTTATGCACTTCCATACACTTTTGATCATATTTGGACTAACCTATTAACTCAGTGCACCCTAGTGCCAGTTTCTGTTTTCTGCTGTTTTTGTATTTCAGGTTTTCCCATTACGTAAACTGCCAGAAAAATTCCGGGAAGAATATATAAAAAATCAGCGTTCCGGAAGCTTCCATGCGGCCAAAGTAGGGCCGGAGGGGGCCCACCAGGGCTCCAGGCGGCCAGAGGGCGCGCCCCCCCTCCTGGCCGCGCCGCCAGGGCGCCTGGGCCCCCCAGGCCTCCTCTGACGCCCCCCTTTGGCATATATTTACACCGCGTCCCGAAACCCTCGAGGACGGAACCCTTTTTCGTGATCTCATCTCTGTTCCGCCGCCGCCGTGCTTCCAAGATCGGGAGCACCAGGAGAACTCTTCCCGACACCCTGCCGGAGGGGAGGATCACCACCGGGAGCCTCTCCACCACCATGGACGCCTCCCGGATGAGTTGTGAGTAGTCTCCCTTGGACCATGGGTCCATGACCAGTAGCTATGTGATGTTCTCCTCCCCTCTTTGTTCTTCACCGATTAGACCTCGTGAGCTGCCCTACATGATCGAGGCACATATGTAATCCTTATGCTGTTGCTATGATGAGTTTGCTGGGATCCGATGGATTATGAGATTATGTTCAGATTGTGTGTGAGTAATATATTTGATTTACCTCTTTTATATTTATGTTCTTGAGTAATTCTTGCATGTTCTCCGTTGCTGTTTATTGCTTTGGCCAAGTAGTAGGTAGTAACTCCAAGAGGGAACGTTATGCTTGATTGTGGGTTCATGCCCCTCGATGACTAGCTTGATTGACAGAAACATGAGTCTAGGGGATGTGCTGTTGCCACAAGGGGGAAAACAACGGTGCTTGTACTTGCGGGTGCAAGGATTGTTTACTTTACGCAAAGTTCTTTTAATGCAGTTGTCTGTTGCTTTGAGTTTACACTATGGGTGGGACTCGCAACTTAATACCAGCGAGATGTTTTGGATAGATATCTCAAGGTGGAAGATTAGTAGTAGATGCAGATGGATTTCGGTCTACTTGCCTTGGCGTACCGCCCATGCTTTTGAGCCTCTACCTTTCTTGCAGCATAGTTAGCATTGGTTTGCACACATAATCCTGTCAATTGTCCAGCTGTAATTTGTTTACCTCGCTTAGCTGTTTTATCGTCTTTTGGGAGAGAGACATCACTAGTGAACATCATGGGACCCCGGTCCATATTACCATCACTGATCACATCCGCTATTTACTTTCTGTTCTTACTTACTAGTTGCAGTCATACCTATCACTATTATCTCTTGTGTTTGATCCTTTGTAAACGACAAGGCCGGAGGGATTGACAACCTCTCTGTACTCGTTGGGAGCAAAGTTATTTGTATCTGTGTGCAGGTCCGGTCAATTGCTAAGTATCTGGCGCCGTTAGCAGTTGACACCTTCTTGTTGAACCTTGGAGTCTCAGGGGAATTCGATCCTTGGTATCTTTGCCAAGGGAAAACTACCGCTACACTGCATCTCAAACCTTCCACTTGGGGTAACCAACGAGGGGCGAGAAGCCATCAGTACCATACACCCACCATATACCTTCCTCAAAACAGCCACCATACCTACCTATCATGGCATTTCCATAGCCATTCCGAGATATATTGCCATGCAACTTTCCACCGTTCCGTTCATATGACACGCTTCATATTGTCATATTGCCATGCATGATCATGTAGTGGACATTGTATTTGTGGCATGGCCACCATTCACAATTCATTCATAAATGTCACTCTTGATTCATTGCACATTCCAGTACACCGCCGGCGGCATTCACATAGAGTCATATTTTGTTTTAGCTTCGAGTTGTAATCTTTGAGTTGTAAGTAAATAAAAGTGTGATGATCTTCATTATTAGAGCATTGTCCCGTGTGAGAAAGGCCAAAAACAAGAGATGGCCCAAAAAAAAGAGGGGGGCTAAAAAAGAGAAGAGAAAACCCCCCTCAAAAATAAATGAGAGAAAAGATAGAAGGGACAATGCTACTATCCTTTTCCACACTTGTGCTTCAAAGTAGCACCATAATCTTCATGATAGAGAGTCTCTTGTTTTGTCACTTTCATATACTAGTGGGAATTTTCATTATAGAACTTGGCTTGTATATTCCAATGATGGGCTTCCTCAAATGCCCTAGGTCTTCATGAGCAAGCAAGTTGGATGCATACCCACTTAGTTTCTTTTGATGAGCTTTCATACACTTATAGCTCTAGTGCATCCGTTGCATGGCAATCCCTACTCACTCACATTGATATCTATTGATGGGCATCTCCATAGCCCATTAATACGCCTAGTTGATGTGAGACTATCTTCTTCTTTTCTTCTCCACAACCACCACTCTATTCCACCTATAGTTCTATATCCATGGCTCACGCTCATGTATTGCGTGAAAGTTGAAAGGTTTGAAAAAAATGAGTATCAAACAATTGATTGGCTAAAACCGGGGTTGTGCACGATTTAAATATTTTGTGTGATGAAGAGGGAGCATAGCTAGACTATATGATTTTGTAGGGATAACTTTCTTTGGCCATGTTATTTTGAGAAGACATGATTGCTTTGTTTGTATGCTTGAAGTATTATTATTCTTATGTCAATATAGAATTTTGTCTTGAATCTTTCGGATCTGAACATTAATGCCACAATAAAGAGAATTACATTGAGAATTATGTTGGTTAGCATTCCACATCAAAAATTCCGTTTTTATCATTTACTTACTCGAGGATGAGCAGGAATTAAGCCCGGGGATGCTTGAGACGTCTTCAACGTATCTATTATTTTTGATTGTTCCATGCTATTATATATCCTGTTTTGGATGTTAATGGGCTTTATTATACACTTTTATATTATTTTTGGGACTAACCTACCCAAGGCCCAGTGCAAATTGCTGTTTTTTTGCCTATTTCAGTGTTTCGCAGAAAAAGAATGTCAAACGGAGTCCAAACGGAATTAAAGCTTCGGGGGAGTTATTTCTGGAGCCGTATCAACACAGAAGACTTGGAGTACACGCGAGGGAACAAGAGAGGCGGCCACGAGGGCAGGGGCGCGCCCAGGGGGGTAGGCGCGCCCCACCCTCGTGGGCCCCCTCTAGCTCCCATGGTGCCCCTCTTCCTCCTATATGTATCCACATACCTTGAAAACATCGAGGCAACAGACGAAACCCTAATTCCACCGCCGCAACCTTCTGTTCCCGTGAGATCCCATCTTGGGGCCTGTTCCGGAGCTCCGCCGGAGGGGGGATTGATCACGGAGTGCTTCTACATCAACACCATAGCCTTACCATGAGTTGTGAGTAGTTTACCACACACCTTCGGGTCCATGGTTATTAGCTAGAAGGCTTCTTCTCTCTCTTTGGATCTCAATACAAAGTTCTCCTCAATCTTCGAGGATATCTATTCGATGTAATCTTTTTGCGGTGTGTTTGTCGAGATCTGATGAATTGTGGGTTTATGATCAAGATTATCTATGAATAATATTTGATTCTTTTCTGAAATCTTTTATGTATGATTATAATATCCTTGCAAGTCTCTTCAAATTATTGGTTTGGTTTGGCCTACTAGATTTATAGTTCTTGCAATGGGAGAAGTGCTTGGCTTTGGGTTCAATCTTGCGGTGTCCTTTCCCAGTGACAGTAGGGGCAACAAGGCACATATTGTATTGTTGCCATCGAGGATAAAAAGATGGAGTTTATATCATACTGCTTGAGTTTATCCCTCTACATCATGTCATCTTGCTTAAGGCGTTACTCTGTTCTTATGAACTTAATACTCTAGATGCATGCTGGATAGCGGTCGATGTGTGGAGTAATAGTAGTAGATGCAGAATCGTTTCGGTCTACTTATTACGGACATGATGCCTATATATAATGATCATGCCTAGATATTCTCATAACTATGCACTTTTCTATCAATTGCTCGACAGTAATTTGTTTACCCACCATATAATTCTGCTATCATGAGAGAAGCCACTAGTGAAACCTATGGCCCCAGGTCTATCTTTATCATATTACTTTCCCGTCAACTTGCCAATTTCTGCCGCCGTTATTTATTTTCTTTATTAACTTTCTGTTTCTATACCAAAAATACCAAAAATACTATCTTACCATATCTATCAGATCTCACTTTCGTAAGTGACCGTGAAGGGATTGACAACCCCTTATCGCATTGGCTGCAAAGTTCTTAATTGTTTGTGTAGGTGCGAGGGACTCGCGCGTGGTCTCCTACTGGATTGATACCTTGGTTCTCAAAAACTGAGGGAAATACTTACGCTATTGTGCTGCATCACCCTTTCCTCTTCGAGGGAATACAACGCAAGCTTGAGAAGTAGCACACATGCTAGATCTTGCTTGTCTTGCTAATTTGTTTTCCTATAAAATGCCTATGCATAGGAAGTATGTTAGACTTAGATGTGATTTTAACATGCTATATGATGCTCTCTTTGTGCTTCAATTCTTATCTTTCATGTGAGCATCATTAAATTCTCAAGCCTATCTTAATGGCTATAAAGAAAGAGTTTGTTGGGAGGCAACCCAATTTTATTTTCTTTGTTTTTGCTTCTGTTTAGTAATAAATATTGCATGTAGCTTCTGTTTATATGTGTTTTTGTGTTTTAATTAGTGTTTGTGCCAAGTAGAACCTTTGGGAAGACTTGTGTGAAGTTTATGCGATCATGCTGTAAAAAACATAAACTTTAGCGTTCACGAGATTAGCTATCATTTTTTTTACTAGAGTGTGCTTTTTAGTTGATTCTTTTTGCAGATGATTAATAGACAAATTCCTCACGCCCACCAATTTATTTCAATTTTTTTAGAGTTACAGAAGTATTCGAAAGTTACAGATTGCTACAGATTGTTCTGTTTTTGACATATTCTGTTTTTTGTGTGTTGTTTGCTTATTTTGATGAATCTATGAGTATTATCGGGGGGTATGAATCATAGAGAAGTTGGAATACAGTAGGTTTAACACCAATATAAACAAAGAATGAGTTCGTTACAGTACCTTTGAGTGGTGGTTTGTTTTCTTATATTAATGGAGCTCACGAGATTTTTGGCTAAGTTTTGTGTTGTGAAGTTTTCACGTTTTGAGTATGGATTTTATGGATTATGGAACAAAGAGTGGAAATAGCCTAAGCTTGGGGATGCCCAAGGCACCCCAAAGTAAAATTCTAGGAAAACCAAAAGCCTAAGCTTGGGGATGCCCTGGGAAGGCATCCCCTCTTTTGTCTTCGTCTATCGGTAACTTTACTTGAGACTATATTTTTATTCACCACATGATATGTGTTTTGCTTGGAGCGTCATGTATGATTTGAGTCTTTGCTTTTTTACTTTACCACAATCATCCATGCTGGACACACCTTTTGAGAGAGATACACATGATTCGAAATTTATTAGAATACTATATGTGCTTCAGTTATATCTTTTGAGCTAGATAGTTTTTGCTCTAGTGCTTCACTTATATCTTTTAGAGCACGGTGGTGGTTTTATTTTGTAGAAATTATTGATCTCTCATGCTTCACTTATATGATTTTGAGAGTCATTTAGAACAACATGGTAATGTGCTTTGGTTATAAAACTAGTCCTAATATGATAGGCATCCAAGATGGGTATAGTAAAAACTTTCATATAAGCGCATTGAATACTATGAGAAGTTTGATACTTGATGATTGTTTTGAGATATAAGGATGGTGATATTAGAGTCATGCTAGTAGAGTAGTTGTGAATTTGAGAAATACTTGTGTTAAGGTTTGCAAGTCCCGTAGCATGCACGTATGGTAACCGTTGTGTGACAAATTTGAAGCGTGAGGTATTTCATTGAGTGCCATCCTTTGTGTGGAGGTCGGGATCGCGCGATGGTTAACTCCTACCAACCCTTTGCCTAGGAGCATGCG
This sequence comes from Secale cereale, assembly GCA_902687465.1. Lineage (NCBI taxonomy): Eukaryota > Viridiplantae > Streptophyta > Magnoliopsida > Poales > Poaceae > Secale > Secale cereale. The sequence goes on along the minus strand of LR738710.1, from coordinate 22,509,451 downwards.
TGTAGTACTTTGTTTTGATTACTTGTAGATTTTTGCAATAAGTATGTGAGTTCTTTATGACTAATGTCGTTTCCGTGGATTATATGCACTCTCACCCTTCCACCATTGCTAGCCTCTCTTGTACCACACAACTTTCGCCGGTACCTTAGACCCACCATATACCTTCCTCAAAACAGCCACCATACCTACCTATCATGGCATTTCCATAGCCATTCCGAGATATATTGCCATGCAACTTTCCACCATTCCGTTTACTATGACACACTTCATCATTGTCATATTGCCATGCATGATCATGTAGTTGACATCGTATTTGTGGCTAGGCCACCATGCATATTTTTTCATACATGTCACTCTTGATTCATTGCACATCCCGGTACACCGCCAGAGGCATCCATATAGAGTCATACTTTGTTCTGGTATCAAGTTGTAAATCAGTAGAAGTGTGATGTTCATCATTATTAGAGCATTGTCCCAAAGAAAAGAAAAAAAAAGAAAGGCCAAAGGAAAAAAAAGGAAAGGCCCAAAAAAGAAAAGAAAAAAACGAAAAAAAAAGAAAAGAAAAAGAAAAGAAAAGAAAAAGGGGACAATGCTACTATCTTTTTCCACACTTGTGCTTCAAAGTAGCACCATGATCTTCATGATAGAGAGTCTCTTGTTTAGTCACTTTCATATACTAGTGGGAATTTTTATTATAGAACTTGGCTTGTATATTGCAACGACGGGCTTCCTAAAATGCCCTAGGTCTTCATGAGCAAGCAAGTTGGATGCACACCCACTTAGTTTTTTTTGTTGAGCTTTCATACATTTATAGCTCTAGTGCATCTGTTGCTTGGCAATCCCTACTCGCTCACATTGATATCTATTGATGGGCATCTCCATAGCCCATTGATACACCTAGTCGATGTGAGACCATCTTCCTCTTTTTGTCTTCTCCACAAACACCACTCTATTCCCCCTATAGTGCTATATCCATGGCTCACGCTCATGTATTGCGTTAAAGTTGAAAGAGTTTGAAAAAAATTAAGTATAAAACAATTGCTTGGCTGAAACCGGGGTTGTGCATGATTGGAGTATTTTGTGTGACGATGATGGAGCATAGCCAAACTATATGATTTTGTAGGGATGAACTTTCTTTGGCCATGTTATTTTGAGAAGACATGATTGCTCTGTTAGTATGTTTGAAGTATTACTATTCTTATGTCAATATAGACTTTTATCTTGAATCTTTCGGATCTGAACATTCATGCCACAATAAATAAAATTACATTGAGAATTATGTTGGTTAGCATTCCACATCAATTTTTTTGTTTTTATCATTTACCTACTCGAGGACGAGCATGAATTAAGCTTGGGGATGCTTGATACGTCTCCAACGTATCTATAATTTTTTATTGTTCCATGCTATTATATATTCTGTTTTGGATGTTTAATGGGCTTTATTATACACTTTTATATTATTTTTGGGACTAACCTACTAACCCAAGGCCCAGTGCAAATTGCTGTTTTTTTGCCTATTTCAGTGTTTCGCGGAAAATGAATATCAAACGGAGTCCAAACAGAATGAAACCTTCGGGAGAGTTATTTCTGGAACAATATCAACACGGAAAACTTGGAGTACACGCCAGGGAGCGAAAGAGGTGGCCACAAGGGCAGGGGGCGCACCCAAGGGGGGTAGGCGCACCCCCACCCTCGTGGGCCACCTGTTGCTCCCCCGATGCCCCTCTTCAGCCTATATATACTCTCATACCCTGAAAACATCGAGGCAACAGACGAAACCCTAATTCCACCGCCGCAGCCTTCTGTTCCCGTGAGATCCCATCTCGGGGCTTGTTCCGGAGCTCCGTCGGAGGGGGGATCGATCACGGAGGGCTTCTACATCAACACCATAGCTCCTCCGATTAGTTGTGAGTAGTTTACCACAGACCTCCGGATCCATAGTTACTAGTTAGATGGCTTCTTCTCTCTTTTTGGATCTCAATACAAAGTTCTCCTCGATCTTCGAGGAGATCTATTGGATGTAATCTTTTTGCGGTGTGTTTGTCGAGATCCTATGAATTGTGGGTTTATGATAAAGATTATCTATAAACAATATTTGATTCTTTTCTGAAATCTTTTATGTATGATTATAATATCCTTGCAAGTCTCTTTGAATTATTGGTTTGGTTTGGCCTGCTAGATCTATAGTTCTTGCAATGGGAGAAGTGCTTGGCTTTGGGTTCAATCTTGCGGTGTCCTTTCCCAGTGACAGCAGGGGAAACAAGGCACGTATTGTATCGTTCACATCGAGGATAAAAAGATGGGGTTTATATCATATTACATGAGTTTGTCCCTCTACATCATGTCATCTTGCTTAAGGCGTTACTCTGTTCTTATGAACTTAATACTCTAGATGCATGCTCGATAGCGGTCGATGTGTGGAGTAATAGTAGTAGATGCAGAATCGTTTTGGTCTACTTGTCACGGATGTGATGCTTATATATAATGATCATGCCTAAATAATCTCATAACTATGAGCTTTTCTATCAATTGCTCGACAGTAATTTGTTCACCCACCGTAGAATTCTGCTATCATGAGAGAAGGCACTAGTGAAACCTATGGCCCCCGGGTCTATCTTTATCATATTACTTTCTCGTCAACTTGCCAATTTCTGCCGCCATTATTTACTTTGCATTATTTACTTTCTGTTTCTATATCAAAAATACCAAAAATATTATCCTATCATATCTATCATATCTCACTCTCGTAAGTGTCCGAGAAGGGATTGACAACCCCTTTTTATCGCGTTGGCTGCGAAGTTCTTATTTTTTTTGTGTGGGTGCGAGGGACTCGCGCGTGGTCTCTTACTGGATTCATACCTTGGTTCTCAAAAACTGAGAAAAATACTTACGCTACTGTGCTGCATCACCCTTTCCTCTTCGAGGGAATACAATGCAAGCTCGAGAAGTAGCACTCGTTTCCAAAGGCGAGGCTGCCGTCGACCAAAGATGTTGGCGGTGACATGACAGATCTATTGTGGACGTCGGCATGGGTAGGACAGCGACACCACACCATGCATCACTGGCACGACACAAGCGGCGAACCGCTCGTCACCAAAGGCGAGGCCTCCATCGACCGGAAATGTCAGAGGAAGTGGAACAGATCTATCATGGAGGCAAACGCCGGTAGCATGACGACACCACACGGTGCGTCTATGGCATGCCACACGCGGCGACCCGCTCATTGCCAAAGCGAGTCTGCCGTCATTCGGAGACGGCGCCGATGGCACGCCAGATCTACCGTGGACGTCGGTGCGGGGAAAAAGGTAACACCATACAGTGCATTTATGGTGCGGTGCAAGCAGTGTCCCACTCTTCACGAAAGGTGAGGACGCCGTCGAATGGAAATGGTGACGTGACCTGACAGATCTATCGTGGACGCTGGCGCGGGTAGCACGGCTACACCACGCCGTTGCGGCTGGGGGTGGGAGATGAAGGAAAATGAGTTAGGACTTGGGACGAATGGCGCTATGGGCTTTATGTACGAAGGGTTTACTCTGGAGGTGGTTGTAATATAGAAACCGCTTCCACTGTTTCAACTATATAGGCGGTTTCAAAATAACAAAGCCTTCGATGATAACTACAGGCGGTTTCAAATTTCTAACCGCCTCGACATCGGAAATAAGGACATACGATAGGAATATTACAAATGGTTTTTGGAACGAGTGCACATAACTGCCTCCGCTGCTAAGAGCATGGTTAATAATACAGCCAACGGTCGACTACAAGGAGTTGCCATGTCATCTAGAGTCAATCTTATAGCCGGCATGTACAATAGTAAGTTTCCAATGTATACTACTTTATTAGTTATTGGCCCATCTTACATCCTCACAAAGCGTCTTGGGTCTCGTGTTACAGCCGGCTACTAGCCAAGAGCCCGCTTCTCTTCTCTCTTCTCTTCTCTCTCCACCAACTAAGCAAAGATACAATATTTTATTCTTTATAGCATGCTTATGTCACCCTATTGTACTTGCTCTAATGCTTATTTTTCTACTTGTGGATCTACATGAAGGAATGTATAATTAATTAGGCTTAGTTGCTCATGTCATGCGATGAAACAGAAGATTGCATGTCAGATAGCTATCATTTCTAGATTGATCACACTTGGTGTTAAAATTAATTGTGCTGCTATGTAATTTTTGATATCTTCATGGCGAGTCTCAGAGTTGAGATTGTATATGCTAATACTTGACATAATTGATGTGTTGTCATGGAGTACACATTTTTGATAAATATATGCCAAACAGATAAAATTTAAATAAAAGATAAAAGATAGTTATTACACACAAAACAATCAGTGAGGCACGATGTGTTGTTGTGCATATCATGGCCAGTATGCAGTTAGATCCCATGACCACGAGGTCGCTTTCCCGTGAGCACATCTGAAGCCGAGTTCTTTTTTTTAGAAGAGAAAACTTTCGATCTATTTATCAACTATTAAGGTAGTACAAAGAGCACCAGAAAAATTACATCCAGGTCCGAAGACCACCTAACCATGACTACAAGCACTGGAGCGAGCCGAAGGTGCGCCACCATCATTGCCCCTCCTTCATCGGAGTTTGGCAAACATTATTGTAGTAGACAATCGGAAAGTGGTCATGATAATGCCCCATAAGACCAGCACACCAAAATAGCCACCGCCATCGATGAAGAGAAGTGTAGATTGAAAGGATCCAACCTGCAGACACACTGCCACAGGCGGATGAAGACTGGATCCAAGCGGCTTATATCCACCGAAGACAAACGCCGACAGGATCTCACAAGATCCGCCCAAGACACACCTCCACACACCCTCCAACGACACTAGAAGCACCATCGGATTGAGGGCTGGACGGGGAGAAACATATTTCATCTTCAGGAAGCCACCACCACCTCGTCTTCGTCATAATGGCACAAACCCTAACAAAATTCATAAAAATGTCTAAAAATGAAGCCCTCCCACTGGCAAGGATCGAAATCAATCACGCGTCCATGGTCCTAGGACCATAGGAGACGAGGCGGATCACCGGCGGCACCCGTGAGAGGCGCGGAAGCCCTAGCTGTGCGGCTTGGGCTCGCACGAGCGAAGGGGCACGGGAACGAGAATAGTCTTTATAATCATCTGAAGCCGAGATCAATCATGTCTGTTTTCCATCTCTCGTGATATCATCAGCATCGATCCAGAACCAAATCTAGAAGCACTGACCGACGAAAAGGTACGGTGGAAACTATGGCCGGCGTGCCGGATGGCAGCAGAAGCAACCCACGAAGCAGATACGGCGATGGTGTGTTGCCTTTGGCCTCTCCTTGGGCAGTTGCACACACATTAAAAGAAAACTAGTAGAACGCCCATGCGTTGCTACGGGCTACAATGCATATAGATAGACATTAACTTGCACAACTCAAATAGGTATACACCCTATACAGCTCAACATGTCCCGCGCAACTCAATAAGTGTGCTCTCAATCTCAAGACAGAACAGGAAAACAAAGACATGTACATGGATTCATTCATGGAGTTGGACAATCAAATATACACAACTGGAAAAAAGAATCGGTAGCAAACCATGACTAATGCAGATCGAAGCTAATTGTGAACTAAAACATACGAAAAACATACCGCAAGAATACTGCGTAACTTATGGCTAAATGGGACACCCTACCCTCCCCTCCCCACCCCCTTTTTTGTGGATAGCAAATGAGACACTCCTATTAATTTGTCCTCTAAATAATCATAATATGATGAAAATTGAATCCACGGTGACCAAACTATCACTGGATTTCTAGGTGCAACATATTTGATCTTGAACAAATATGACGACAGCGGAGATAAGTCGAGGTTGTGCCCACTCAGGTACCAACCTCGAACTTGACAACGCGGGCGGTGGGACGATGGGCTTATCGAGGTCATGCTCGCGCATTCCTACGAGCAACCATGCATGTATATGTAAATGGAACAGCCCGTGCTCAGTCCACACAGATTGGAAAAGATGCATAATATTTAAATAAATGAATTAGAAACACTACCATTGTAAAAGAACGAATGACAAATGTTGTTTAGCCTTTGTGTGAAAACTGCAATAGGAAGATGATAAACATAAAATATTTACAATTCTTGAGAACAAAAGAGCACAAAAATGAAAACCTAGAATAAGCAAACATACTGGATGTAATGAATAAGCAAACAATTACATGGGTACACTTAGTTCTGCACACACAAATACACCTCTAGGTCTTAACACTTATTCTGGGAGCCAGGTCATATGATTATTAGCAACATTTTTGAAAAAAAAAACTTCCGCGGCTTCTGAAAATAGTATTTTGGCAATTTACTAAAATGAATATTGATATGGTTTTTTCGAGTATAGTTAGATGCTTTGGAAGTTCTTTGACATCTGAAAGTAATTTTTCCTATACCATAAATCATAAAATTTCATTAAGAGATTACAAATAGCTAGTTCTATGCCCACATTAGCGGACTGGATATCATACATCTAGCCATCTAGGTATCATAAACTAACGATAAGTAGATCATACTACAGACCATGCTTGTTCATATAATACTCTGATCTTGTTCAGGGAAGTGTACTAACTGTATAAACATGAGATATTCACATATACACCAAGAATTCACTATCATAAATAAATCACTTGGTCTCTAAATAGAATCAGATAAAAGAGAAGCAAAATGTTTCGGGTGGTTAATAATATTTTGGTGAAAGAATAGAACAATTTGCATATGCACGACAACTTTCGCATCACAAACCTAAGGCACCTCAGCAGACATGAATGATAACATCAGCGTGTGGCAGTAATCCACTAATCCCTGCTATCATCCAGTACAAGAAATAAATCTTGAATCTGCACAAATAATTGATGTCATGAACCACAAGAAATAAAGCTTAAACCTTCGCAAAATATCAATTGATTTAGAGAACTAATTCGGTTGATTTAAAACAATGTTGAGGACACAATTATCCATTCGATTGAACAATCGGGCGAATAGGCAAGAAAATACCGGCCCTCATATCCACAAATCGGCTTCTCTTAGTTCATTCAATTTATCCACTTTTAAGTGCACACTTGCCAGCCATTAGGCACAAAAATGGATCAAAAAAATTCTAGCTTCCCATATACAACAGTCTGCCAATTAACCCCCTGTGAAAGCACCATAAAATCAATGGAACATGACATTCAAAGCTAAAATTAGTAAATCATCTTGTTGGGACATCAGAAAAGAAATAGAGTTTATCTATGACTAGATGTGTACCTTCCTGCTCGTAGACCATGAACTAAAGAGTTGTGATTTGCTTCCCTTCCTTCCTTGGTCCTCCATGTAACAAAACATTACTCATACTCCTTTTGTACGCAGCTAAATAATGAATCAAAGAAAAGTCTGAACAACTTCACACAAATAAAAGAGCATATCTAGTGAAACACATCCAGTCAAAAAATTGTTCTCGTTGGAGAGCACATCAATATAAAATGAAAAGTATCAATCAACTTTTAAGTTGTACATGGAGTAAGGTGCAGAACGTAATTGTTTGTCATCCTCTGTCGTACACACCGACGCCCAATCTGCATCCCCGCTTGACAAAAAATCTGAATCAATTGTTCAGTCCGCATAGTTGAATAATGCGGCAGAACACTTCTACTAAAGCCAAGAAAATATTACAGAGTGGAATTATCAGAAGTCTCAATAATGACGTGGTATTTATTGTTGCCATTGCACACGAAGTGGATCTTGTTCTTCCACCTACGACAAACAAATATGTGCTTGCAAAAATTGCGGAATAACTTGTTATGTGAGCACATTACATTATAGCAGGGATTAATAATTTAAAAAAGCATAATGCAAGTGATATAGGTACATTTTATCAAAAAAATGTGCAAATTAGCAGACGTCTTCTGTCCATATATAGTACCATTAAGAGGTGAAAACCAAGTGAACTGTGGCATCCTGGAAGCACTGAATCAACAAGGATAGTTAGAATGCAAACATATTGGAGATGATAACTGAATTAACCTTTTATCTGACACCAGCTTCGCCTCCGATCAACTGCATGAAGAAAATTAACTTGTACGTAGCATTGTGCTACCCTCTCGAGCTCTCACGCTCTTGTAGATGCATGTAATCTCAAATTCAAAGGACAATATAGTGGAGGCCTGATTACACACCGTGGCAGCTGGTCCGAATCTAAGAGCTAGAGAGGATGACAAACCTAAGAGCTAGACTGTGGTCAGAATAAATGCAAACCAATTACGAAGTTCAGTAACAAACCAATTACAAAGTTCGGTAGGAAAAAAGTTCCGATTAGAGCTCAGGAGTTTTAATTCATCATTGAAGGCCAAATCAATATTCGAATCTAGCGAATTGATTTGCTGGGAAGGACCGGGGGGTGGGAGGGGGTGACCTTGCAAGTGGGCGTCGAGTACGATATCGCGGACGCGGAGGTTGAAGGCGCGGAAGAACACCTCCTGCCCGGTGGTGGGGTCAACGACAAAGCGACGATGGACGGAGCCCAGGAGGCGCCTCGCCTCGATTAGGCGCCTCGCCTCTCCTCTGCGGGTTCCTGGAGGCGCTCGAGAATGGCCATAGCAACGCCATACGCCTCATCACCGGCGGTTTGTGGACGGATTTGGGCGTGCCTCGCGCGGAAGGGGGTGCGGCATGACCCGTAGCTCCAAGTGATTGGGTAGGAGAGGCAGACGGCGACGTAGCCCATGGCGGCGGCTCTTTGGAAGCGGCATGGCGCAGGGAACGGTGGTGGAGGAGAGGGATGGGAACCCTAATCGGGTTGGGAGGAAGAGAGAAGGGTGAGGAGGCGTCGGGGTGTACTTTTTGTTGTTGTTCTGCGGGACGTGAAAAAAACCCTGTGGGAGAGGACGAGAGGTGGTGGGAGGTGGGACGAGATAAAATTGGATAAAAATAAATCGTGATTGATCGTGATTTAATATAAGGCTAATTAATTTAGATTTAAGGTAAGGATAATTAATTGAGATTTGATCTGGCCGAGCGATTTATGGTAAGGATAATTAATTTACATTTGATTTTTCGAGATTGATCGTAATTGATTCTTTCACATAAAGATATTACTAAATAACTTGTGCCAGCATGGAAATTTCTGATCCGTTTCGAGTTTTTTCGTTGTGTGAGAGGGTGACGCGAAACTAAACCGGTGTGGTGAGGGAGGGGACGAAAAAAAACTTGCGAAAATAAACCATGGATACTATTCACCAACTCAGAGATTAGGAGTAGAGATTATTTCCCTACATACACGTGATTGTTTCCTTCTGATTTGTTAACAGGTTGGATAGCACCATTATATATCGGGAGCAAGGTAATCGCCCAAGATATCGCTCCGTTTTATTGAATTGATTGTGTCTGGTTACCTTAAGTTAATTGATTACGTTTGGAAATAATTGATTGTCATGCATTATTGCGTTTTATTAAATTGATTGTGTCTGGTTACCTTAAGTTAATTGATTGCGTTTGGAAAGAATTGATTGTCATGCATTATTGTATTTGGAAAGAATTGATTGTCATGCATGATTGCGTTTGGAAAGAATTGATTGTCATGCATGAATCGGGGACGTAAGGGGGGAAACGGAACCTGACTGCGTGCGGTGAGTGGGGTGAGATTAGGGTGGGTTAATTGTAGCGAAAAAAACCGGTTGAAAAAAAATGAGACGATGTGAGACGAAAAAACCAGACGAGATGGGACGAAAAAAAACCTGGAACAAAGACTATCAACTGCTCCATTAGAAGTAGAGATTATATCTACGTATCACAGGGCAGCTGGGACGTCCCCTTTGCCTGCTACGCAGGAGGGCCCTCGCCAGCTCTACCGTCAACTTCGTTGGAGTAAGAGCACCAATAATTTTGGGATGTTTTTGAGGGGTGAGAGTATCGCCCATTATATTATCGTCATGATGAAAAATTAACTGCATGCAGCGACCTTTCAACTGTCTTGAATCAACAAAATTCATTCAAAAAAATTTGTGATGTTTTTTTTTTGCTTGGAAAGTCAGTTGACCTTCAAAATCCAGAATGGAACTGATGTACTAGCTACTCCCTCCGTCCCATAATATAAGAGCGTTTTTAATGGGACGGAGGGAGTAGTTCACATTACAAGCCTCTACGTTATTGTTGTTGATTCATACATACCCGAGCTCAAAGTAGTACGTAGTCAAATTAACTTACAGTTGATAGCACAAGTTCATTTTTCCATGTTGCTGCTAGCTACTAGTTCCTGCACATTCAACAAGCTAATAATCCAGGGAGTGAGGCACCCACATTAATTAATTGCTACAACCACTCTAATAAGTGTGAATAATTGTTTCTTGACGACATGCATCATCGATCCCAGCGATCTATCACCATATATTTGGTACTCTCTCCGTCTAGGTGAATAAGTCATTTTATGAAAATCAGATATTCCCAAAATATTTAGGCACCGTTCATTAAATTTTCATCTCGATCCCATCCCAGCCTCGTTGCCAGCGAGCTCCCCGTGGAAACCCCTTCCCTCCTGTTTTTTTTTCAACAACAACAACCAATGCATGCAGCGTTCATTAGGCAAGAATTCAAAGCTAGGTTGCATGCGATGAAGTGTGTGGGTCTGCATGGAGTAGTAAACCGGCAGCTCTTAACAGTTGTAATTAATTGATGCGTTTAGAAGAGAGAAATCAGGTTTGATTTGAAGGATGACCGGTCCAGTTTCTCCTTCTCCTCCAATCTGCTTGCGCCTAGGTCGTGATGCACCTTCTAATGTGACTTATTCACCTAAACAAAGGGAGTAGTACTCTAATATACTACGACATCCGAACGAGTAAACTTTCGAGATAGTGATCCTCTCACTAAACGAGCATCGTCAGAAAGCCGGAAACAAATCTTGATAACCTAACCATGGGTGGAGCTGGTAATTTCTTGTTTAACAACTTGGGCTCACTTGCATTAATGAATTATATAATTTGAGCCCGAATTAATACAATTAAGGCCATCTTGCAGAGGTTATGTTTCAACTAATATTGAGGCGCCTCATAATTTTTTTTGGGGCACTAGCACAGGTACGTACATATATATAATACAAAGGACTTGTGTGCATGCCACAGCTACATTACTAGTGTAGTAAAATAAAAGTGGGCAGCATGAGCATGGACGAGCATGCCTGTGCCACCGCCATTGACGAGCTTGCCATCACCATCACCTCGCTTCCACCGGAGACGCGGTTCCCGCCGTTCCGTCTGAGGCTTTACGGCGGGTTCTGGCTGCTGGAGAAGTTCCTTGAGGGCGTTCCGGCCGTCCACTCGGTCTTCGAGCCGAGGCCGTCGGACGTCCTCCTCGCCAGCTTCCCCAAGTGCGGCACCACCTGGCTTAAGGCCCTCGCCTTCGCCACGCGTAATCGGGCCGAGCACCCGCCGTGTGGCCTTGACCACCCGCTCCGTCGCCGCAATCCCCATGACATTGTCCAGTACCTGGAGCTGCAGTTCGCGCAATCCATGGGTCACGTGGTGGCGGCGCTCCCTTCCCCGCGTGTGCTCGCGACGCACCTGCCATACTCCCTCCTGCCATGGCGCATCACGACGGAGGACTCCGGCTGCCGGATCGTCTACATCTGCCGGGACCCCAAGGACGCATTCATCTCCTCATGGTTCTTCACCAAGAAGACTGTGGCGGCGGTCGCTGCGCGGGCACAAGCCGGTGAGGAGCCGCCGCCGTACATGTTCGAGGAGGCGTTCGAGCTCTTCTGTGATGGCATATGTGTCAGCGGCCCGCAGTGGCGCCATGTGCTAGGCTACTGGGAGGCGAGCATTAGGCAGCCGGAGAAGGTGCTCTTCCTCCGGTACGAGGAGATGCTTCGGAACCCCGCGAGCAACGTGAAGAAGCTGGCGGAGTTCATGGGGTGCGCCTTCTCCGACGAGGAGGAGGCGACCGGGGTGGTGCAGAACATCGTGGAGCTGTGCAGCCTTGAAAGCCTCAAGAACATGGACGTGAACAAGAGTGGTAGCCATGGTCCATTGGCGCATGAGTCCTTCTTCAGGAAGGGTGTGGCTGGGGACTGGAGCAACCACATCACGCCCGCCATGGCGGAGAGGCTCGACAAGATCGTCGAGGACGCGCTGCAAGGCTCGGGTTTCACCTTTGACGTCGCAGAGCGGTCTGCATGAATGCACAGGCGCCATGTCATATGTGTTATGTAGTATATCTTCTTGATGCTCAATTTTAAACAAATAAAATTCACCCTTTATCAAAAAATTGCACGCATGACATACTAGTTTTTTTGGACGACGAGAGAGGGCTCTGTTGGAAGTGAACAAAAAAGTCGGATAGCCATTTTAGTAATAGGAAAAGGCCGTCCGATGAACCAAGCCTGATGAGTTGCATTGCGGTGGATAGGCCAAGGGCTCGTTTACTTTGTCACGTGCAGGGTCCCCAATTGCCTGCCATTTTGCTGGACTTGATTCCTTTGCATCATTTTTTTAAGCTCAAACGCGCCGCAATTTTAGCCCATGCTCGTACAAGACGACATACCTGGGACTTCACAAAATATCACCTTGTTTAGTTAAAGAACAATGTTGTCATTGTTGCAATCTCGGGCAAGGAGCAATGTTGCCACGGCAAGGGGAGCTGCTTGATGATGATACCGATCGATGTTGAAGAGAGGTCGGCTGCTACTACAAGGAGTGGGTGGACGGATCTCAACGACGACACTTCTTTTTTTTTGCAATGACCATGATGTTGGCATGATGGCGACTGCAAAGCGAGGAGGAGTATATTGCGGTGGCAACATGTCTCATGTTTCAAAGATCTGCTTGCACCACTTCAAGCCCAACCAGAATCATGTTGCAAACCTTCGAGCCCAACATGGCTCACGTTGCAAATCACCTGTCAAAATAATAGTAGAATCATCATCACCTGTCAAATCACCAGCAGATGCACCGATTCCCACATACCAGAAGCCGCGTCAATCGCGTCCACGGTTTCCCGCCAAACTACTCAAGCCTTTTCCAAAATAATTTACCCACGAGATAAATTAGTAGCTGCTCTGTAATTCCTTAGCGAATGCATATAGTGGCACAAGATAAGCTTGACAGAGCTGCTGGGCATGAAGTTTATATCTCCTACTCCAGCTTTATTGATCGATCAACATAATATTGATGCTGCCACACAAATGCATATAAATAAGCTTGGCAAATGCCCCGGTTCTTTTTAGTTCGCATATAAGATTTGTCTGAAGTCAAACCTTGTAAAGTTTGACCAACTTTATAGAAAATTTGTATGAACATTCACAATGTGAAATCATTACCATTAGATGTGTCGTGACTTGAATTTTCATGCTGTATAACTTTAGCATTGTGGATGTTGATATTTTTCTATATAAAAATTGTTAAATTTTACAATGTTTGATTTCAGACAATTTTTATATGCAGAGTAAAAATGACCGGAGGGAGTACATCGTCTAAGATTATTCAAATAAATTTACCAGCAAATGTTGGCACAAATTTCTTTTTATTTCACCAAACTAGTACCACTCCAGCTCTAAAAAATCAGTCCAAAATTACACAAGCATTCGTGTGGCAGCATCAATAGAGCAACATATAGCAGCAGAGTTCTTGTAGATGCCTTCGGAATTTAGGATCACAATAAGTAGATCAATAGGTTCCTCAGAGGCCAAGTAGCTGGCAGTTCTCCCAGAGCGTCTTGGCAGAGCGGCGGAGCTGCGCGGCCTCGGCCTCGGTGAGGTCCATCTCCGCGACACCGAGGACGCCGGCGCGGCCGAGCCTGGCGGGCAGGCTGAGGAACACCTCGTGGCCGTCGGAGATGCCGTGGAAGCCCGCGGCGAGGACGGAGACCGGGTGCACGCGGCGCTGGTCGCGGAGCAGGGACGCCGCGAGGCTGGCGACGGAGTAGCCGATGGCCCAGGAGGTGTAGCCCTTGAGGCCGATCACCTCGTAGGCGCCCCCCACCACGGCCCGCCGGATGCCCTCCAGCGCCGCCTCGTCAAAGCTCCGGTGGCTGTCGCGCAGCGACTTGAGCGCCGGCATGCCGCCCACGCTGATGCTCGACCAGATCGCCACCGAGCTGTCGCCGTGCTCACCCACCATGTACGCCTGCAATCCATTCGATCAATTCAAATGCTGGTTAGTAAATTTCTGAATGCTCTTCATTCATCTAGTGTAGCGTAGCATGCAGTTGGTTACATACCTGCACGTCTTGCGCGCTGACGTCGAGGAACCTGAACCTTGAGGAGTCGAGGTTGGTGCCGGAGCCGATGACGCGGCTGGCCGGGAACCCCGAGAGCTTCCAGGCCACGTAGGTGAGGACGTCCACGGGGTTGGACACGACGAGCAGCAGCGCGTCCGGGGAGTGCTCGGCCACGGGCGGCACGATCTTCCGGTACAGCGCCACGTTCCTCTGCAGCAAATTCAGCCTGGTCTCCTCGGGGATCTGCCTGGCGCCGGCCGTGACGACGACGAGGTCGGAGTTCTTGGTCACGGCGGCGTCGGTGCCGGAGACGATGCGGACGCGCGGGAGGAAGGCGGCGGCGTGCTGCAGGTCGAGCGCCTCGCCGCGGAGCTTGTCGGGGAGGGCGTCCACGAGCGCGATCTCGTCGGCCAGGTTCTGGGTGAGGATGGTCTGCGCGACGGCCATGCCCACGTTGCCAGCGCCGATGACGGAGACCTTGGTGAGGCGGCGGTGCGGGGCGGAGGAGGAGGTGGGCGTGAGCGGGCAGCCGTCGGCCACCGCGCGGAAGAAGCCCGACGAGGCGTCGCCGGCGTCGAAACCCAGCTCCGACAGCGAGGAGGTCTTGTGCATCATCGGAGGGAATGGGAGGGAATTAAAACTGGGATTGGATGGTGAACTCGATCGTGTTCTTGGTTGGGGATGCGAATGGAGAGGGAGGCGAACAGTTTATAAAGGGAAGCGAAACCGCTCGGCGGTTACAGCTGCGTCAGTCATGGTCATGGTTTGGGACTTTTAATCACTTTTCGATCAAGAAAAGGGAAAAATATACCTTTTATATTTGAGCAGCTGCGTTGTCTTGGCGACAAAGCTGACTTTGAAACATAGGAAAGAAATCTGAACAATTTAGAGGAGAAAATCTATATCAAGTCTACCTAGATGGCGTCGTCGTCGACGAAGGCGAGGACAACGGTTGACCGATGCGGGTGGGGAGCCTTTTCATTCACATGACGCCCAGGGATATGGAGCTCGGGGGAGAGGGGTTGTTGCTCCCCATCTACCTTGACTGACCGCGGTTGCCGAGGCACAACACCATCAACCAACGCTCGCAGCCGCTTCCCCTCACCCTTATCTGACCCTCAGCCAGCCAGCGACGCCTTCTTCGTCCCATCCTTCCGGCAGCCACATCAACCGGATCAAGAAGACCACACACCGAAACGGCCGCCGCCACCTTCTCCTCCCACCCATCCCACCCTCAATGTGCTGAAGTTGGAGTATGTACGTGGGAGAGCGGAGCCAGTTCCTCTCCCGCTCGCGATGCTCGTGTCGGCGGCATTAGATGGATGAGGAAACAAGAGAGAAGGAGGGCGCGTGTGTGGGCTGCTTTTGTGGTGAGGATAAAGTTACAAGGAATGTGTTATCTGGGTTGGACGGTAGACTCAGAAAACAATTTGGGTTATTGGACGGTAACCGCGCAACCACCCATCCCTGCGATAGTAAATGTGTCGACATGGCACACGCGAGCGACCGTCGTACTCCCGCAGCTTAGGTGGCGTTTGGTTCGAGGGCGAGGATGGGTTGGCTGATGATATCCCCAACCACCTGGTTAAGGATAGTCATTTTTGTTGTTTGGTTGGGTAGGATTGAGTGGGTTGGATATCCACATTTTATTGTTTGGTTGGAAGGCTGAGAATTGGATAGATTGTTGTGATGACCTCTTTGCTAGAAGAAGGTAATATTACCACTACACATGCAATTTTAGATCAACCTTTTGAAATCAACTCGCTGTACCGAGTTAAGAAGCAAGCATGCAAAAAAAGAGAGGTTATATCCACACTATTTCTACATTGTTTGCTTGCGTAAAGAAGTAATCATGGCAAACGGACGAGCAAGTAGATTAAATGCTGACATTCTTCATACACGAACCATCTAACTACAGAAAAACGAGAAAGATATACGTCAGATCGTTGCACAAAAGAGCAGCAGCGCAGTGCTTTTTTTTGGCCGGGAGTAGCGCGGTGCTTCTCCGTGCTTGTTGCAGAGAAACGGGAGAGATCAAATCGGACCACAGAAGAGGGCAGATGAACAGGGCTGCCTCGTCAAGTCCAGCTGCCAGCGCTACCCGTTCCCTGCCGCCGGCGCTCGCCAAGCACCGCCGCCCGTGCAGCCCGTCCTCGTCTGCAATCTCTGTTCGTGAGGTGAGATAAACAAAAGAAAATGATTCGGGAGACGAGGGAGGTAAACTGAAGCGAAGCGAGCGTGGGTGGCTGCCCTCGTCCGCCAGATTCTCGCGGCTATCGGCAACCAGGTTTCAGAGCGAATATTCCTTAAAACAGGTTATCCCCAACCATCTCATCCTAACTTCCAAACGTGTGGCATCCTCAAAAAATCTGGCTATCCCTATCCCACTAAGGGATAGCCCCAGAACCAAATGCCCCCTTATTGTGTTTGACAGGCGCCAAGCTCAACATGGTGTCGCCGGTGAGGGCTTGGACAAAAACTCGCCAGAGGCAGGGCAGAGGGCTGACTGGGTGTTTGGGCTGTGCCACGTCGCGTCGCCAGGGGAAGATGAACAATATTCATTGGGAGAGGATTCCAATCCACCGACAGTGATAGCATTGACTGAATCGTAGAAAAATCAAGCAACTGAAGAATATATTGGCCCTTTAACGGCCGTCATTTTCGTGATAAACTTTCTCCCTAAAAAAAATGGGAGAAATGCACATCGCTCAAGTAGTACTCTCAAGGTAGTGATCCAAACGCCCTTATATTTCTTTATAGAGGGAGCAGCTTCTAAAGACATTCAAGAGTATGATCTTTTTAAAGTATTCAAGCTAAAAATGTGTGAACGCATTTTGGTGGTTAAAATCTACGAATGTGTTGATAGTTCGGTCGAGAACCATGTGTGTACTTACTCCGTTCCTAAATATTTGTCTTTCTAGAAATTTTAAATAGACTACAATATACCGATGTACGTAGACATATTGTAAAGTGTAGATTCATTCATTTTGTTTCGTATGTAGTCACTTGTTTAGTATTAAAATCTATAAAAAGACAAATATTTGAGAACCGAAAGAGTATTTTTTTTGTGTGCGGGGTGCCATATACGTGTTGTTGTTACCCGCCGGCAGCACACAGCAAAATCTGTAGTTTACGATGAAATCGATCGTGCATATTTGCTTTTTATCATATGATCTCCCAGTCACCGGCGTCATCTTTTTCAAGTAAGAGTATTCTGCACTCGACGGGCAATTGGAGGGAGGGAGTCAGTGGTTTGGCGGGAAACCGTGGACGCGACTGACGCAGACTCCGGTACGGAATTAATGCATGGTTTGATCGTTGGTTTGCTTTGATCGACGGCTACATCGTTTCTTGGGGAGGAGGCCCAGATCGCACGACGTCTCCGTCTGGCAGTGGGAAGAGAGAAAGAACAAGCCCACGCTAACGTGATGGCCAGTGCCAAAGTCGTCAAAACGGTACGGTACGCCTGGTCGTCAAAACGAATGCTCCGTGCTTTCCTTCCAGCAAGCATGCTTTTCCTTGCCAGTTTTCCGGCATGCATGCCACGCCTATTTCTTACTCACACTACCTTACTTTTTCACCTTTTCACTTGTCAACGTTTCTAGATTTGGTTCTAGACTTTCCCGCAAAAAAATTGGTTCTAGACTATAAGCATAAAGGCATCTCTAACGCTGACCAGCAAACCTCCCCGTGCGTCCCGACCGCGGAAGCCATCGAATGCGGTCTTGTATCGTTCCGCAGCGCGGTTTGGACACATTTCTCCCGCAAACCGGAGACAAACGTGGGGAACTTTGCGGGAGTCCGGACCGCTTTCACGCCCGCTTCTTACCGTCCTGACCCACCAAAAACCTCCCTCCCGCGCTTTTCTCCGGATGCATGCGCCGCTTACCGCGCCGCATTCATGCCGGCCCATAGCACACAGCAGCCAGCATTGACGCCGCAATGCGACCAGAGGGACGGAGGGCGACACTGACCGACGCGGCGTTGCAGGAGCCGCCGCTTCAATGCGAAAGTAGCTTCCTGAGGAAAAAACTCCGGCCGCTGCGCCCCATTGAAGCGGTTGGCCGGCCTTTCGCATGGCCTGGCCGCGGCTATATAAGGTAAGCTCTGACGCCGTCCACTCGCAATCTATCCTCCTCCTCCTCCTCCCCTCTCCCTGCCCATCTCCATTCACATCTCTGATGATGGGCATGTCATGGGCGTCGACACAGGAAGGCGACGGTTCAGGGGTGGGCTTTGACGGATCATGGCGACGCCGCCCTTGAACTTTGGGGTCGTCGTATTCATCGACGGGTGGCTCCTTGATGAAGGCGGAGATCGTCATCTCCTCCGGCGACGAGGAGGACCAGCTGCTGCAATAGCAGCAGAAGTCCGCACCGACGGTGATGGGCAAGGTGTACGCCGCCAACGACGTAGAGTACAAGGGGCAGATGGATCAGATGCTCCGTGCTCCACCTCAGTGCCTGGGCTCTGCCAGCAGGGACTCTCCTCCCCATGAAGCCGGTGCCAGCATCCCCTCCGCGCTCTCCGTGCAACCGAGGACGCCGCATGAAGGTAGAGCTCTTCTCGCCGATGCCAACGCGCATCAAGAAGGAGCGGCTCTCTCCGCCCGGGTGCGCGGATGATTCGTGTAGGAAACCCTGATCCCACAAGAAATTGTTTCACTATACTTATGTAGTTAGGGCTTGACTTGCAAAAATGAACAAGGTATGCATTGCAAAGTTAACAGGCAATTTATATAACATTGACAGTGCATGTTAATACCAATTTAAAACTAATAGGTAGTGCACGTTAACAATAAATTTAAACACTAAATTAATTAAATAGATTCAAACATGCAGATCTACCATGGATAAAACATGTTCTTGTATCATACTGTATCAAACATGCAAGGCACAAATATATAATTAACCAATCGGAGACAATATGAGTTGTTCGGTAAGGAGCTAGTGTATACCACGAGGAAATGAGAGTTGAGGGCGGCGCAGATTAACTCATCATCAATGGTGAGGCCACCAATGCATCTATGGCATGATGTGCATCTATGGTACGCTGCACGCAGCAACACGCCATGCATCTATACCATGTCGTGCATCTATGGCACATCGCACACAGCGACCCGCTCGTAATCAAAGGCGAGGCCGCTGTCGATCGGAGATGTTGGCTGTGGCACGACAGATCTACGGTGTACGCCGGCATGGGCAGTGTGGTGACACCACGCTGTGCGTCTATGGAACGCCACACGCGGCAGTCTGCTCGTCACCAAAGGCCAGGTTGTTGTTGACCAGAGATGTTGGCGGTGGCGTGACAGATCTATTGTGGATGTCGGCGTGGCTAGGACGGCAACACCACGCCGTGCATCACTGGCACGACACAAGCGGCGATCCATCGACCGGAAATGGTGGCGGCAGTGGGACAGATCTATCATGGACGCACACGCTGGTAGCATGACGACACCACACCGTGTGTCTATGGCATGTCACACGCAGTGATCCACTCATCGCCAAAGCGAGGCCGCCGTCGCCAGGAGACGGTAGCAACGGCACGACAGATCTACTGTGGATGCCGGTGCGGGCAGGACGGCGACACAACACTGTGCATTTATGGCACGGTGCAAGCAGTGACCCACTCTTCACCAAGGTGAGGATGTCGTCGAATGGAGATGGTGACATGACCTGATAGATCTATCGTGGACGCTGGGGATGGGAGATGAAGGAAAATGAGCTAGGATTTGGGATAAATGGACGCTATGAGCTTTATGTACAAAGGGTTGACGTTGAAGGTGGTTGCAATACAAAAACTGCTTTTAATGTTCCAACTATATAGGTGGTTTCAAAATAACAACGGCCTTCGATGATAAATCTCTAACCGCCTCGACCTCGAAAATAACCACATCCGATGGAATATTACAAGCGGCTTTTGGAACGAGTGCACATAACTGCCTCCAAAGGCCGCTGCTAATGCTCGTTTTTCTACTAGTGGATCTACATGGAGGAATATATAATTAATTAGGCCAATTCCTCATGTCATGCGATGAAAGAGAAGATTGCATGGCAGATAGCTATCATTTCTCGATTGATCACACTTGGTATTAAAATTAATTATGCTGCTATGTAATTTTTGATATCTTCATGGCGAGTCTCAGAGTTGAGATTGCATATGGTAATACTTGATATAATTGATGTGTTGTCATGGAGTACACATTTTTGATAAATATATGCCAAAGAGATAAAAATTTAAATAAAACATAGAAGATTAGTTATTACACACAAACCAATTACTGAGGCATGACGTGTTGCTGTGCACAACATGGCCAGTATGCAGTTAAATCCCATGACCATGAGGTCGCTTTCCCGTGAGAACATCTGAAGCCGAGTTCTTTCTTTTTTGGGATAAAACTTTTGATCTATTCATCAATTGTCAAGGTAGCACAAAGAGCACTAGAAAAATTACATCCACGTCCGAAGACCATCTAGCCATGACTACAAAGCACTGGAACGAGCGAAGATGCACCTCCTTCAGCAGAGCTGGGCAAACAATGTTGTAGTAGACAATCTGGAAATGATCGTGCTAATGTCCCATAGGACTAGCACACCAAAACGACAACCGCCGCCGATGAAGAGAAGCGTAGATAAATAATCCAATATGCAGTCTGCAGAAACACTGACGCATGCAAACGAAGACTGGATCCTAGGACCATAGAAGACATCTCGTCTCTCCCCAGGGTCGCCCCCGCACGGCGACCGGGGGGGG
>LR738710.1:22468952-22488322 GCA_902687465.1 Secale cereale | reverse complement strand
GGGGGGGGGGGGGGGGAACCCTAGCACCTCCAAGCCCTCGGCTCACTCTCCCACCTCTCCTGCCCGCCGCCGCCGGGGTGCGCCGTCGGGCAAAGCCCAGTTGGAGTCGGCGGCGGCGGGATCTCTCCTCCCCGCAGCGGCCGGACCTGGCGTGGGTGGCGTTCGGCGGCGGTTGGCGGCGCGTTGGCGACGGGGCGCGCCGGCGAGGGCTCAGGGGGGCGACGGCAGGAGCTGCTTCCCCCAGTGGTCGCGTGGGGGGCCGTTCAGGGCGCGTCTATGGTGGCCGTGGTCGATCTATTTCAGATCTGACCGCCGGTGCCTCGGGCAGTGCGGGGATCTCGGGGCGGCGGCCTCGATCGGTGGAGCGCGGTGCGGCCTGCCTGGCGGGCGGCACCCGCGGGTGAAGATGGGGGGCCTTCCACGGCTGCGTGGGCGGCGTGGACGCGGCGGCGCTACGGCGGCTCCTCGATGGCCGCCCAGAGTTTCATGGGAGGCGTCGTCTCCGACTCGATCTACTCCGGTTCTTGCTGGCTACGGTAGCGACTACGGTCGACGCCAATACTGCCTGGACGGATCTGGCGGGTGGGCATGGATCCGGGGGAAACTCCAGGCCGGCGTGGCGGCCGCACCTAAGTCGACGCCCTCGGCGCCGATTACCTTTCTGGAGGCTTCGGTGTGGATCATACGCCCCCACCTCTGCCATGAGCGCAGGCGAAAGCCTTTGTTCCTCTGTTTGGGCGACGATGGCACTTTGGTGTCGTGTTCCTTCCTGAAGGCGTCGGCCGAGGACCGCTCAGGGTGGTGGAGTTGCTGGTAGCTCGGAGTCGACGCGAGATGGCATGTAGGTGGAGCGGTGTGGCATCATCAGTATCATCGACGGTTGGTCTCGACGGCATGGCGCAGTGGAGTCTCGGCGTCCGATGCGCGGAGATGGACTCGCGCAGGAGGAGGAAGCTGTCTGGCGTCGTGGTGGCGTCGGTAGCTAGACCGTGCAAGGTAGATGCAACAGTACAGCTCTGAAGATGGATTGGTGGCAGGTGGCTGCGGCGGTCTCATACCCGGCAGACGTCCTGGTTGAGGAGTGCGCCGGACTGGTAGGTGCCCCATACCTGGCAGGCGTCCTGGTAGGGACCTCAAGTCTTAGATGTTTAGGTTTGGCTGCGATGTCTGATTGGTATTAGGCCCAGACTATCAGTGCCCCTTCATCAATTG
Organism: Secale cereale; assembly: GCA_902687465.1. Taxonomy (NCBI): domain Eukaryota; kingdom Viridiplantae; phylum Streptophyta; class Magnoliopsida; order Poales; family Poaceae; genus Secale; species Secale cereale. Next base: position 22,487,110 of record LR738710.1, on the reverse strand, counting down.
GATAGGTGTAGCGACAGTTGTTGCTTAGACGGTGGCTTTAGTCTTGCTGTTGTATGACTTTGTAAGGTCTTATGAGAATAATTAATAAAGTAGCCGTATGCATCGTCTAGATGCAGAGGCCGGGGGTCATCCTCCTTTTCTAAAAAAAGATCATAGAAGACAAGGCGGACCGCCGGCGCCGGCGAGATGCACGGTAACCCTAGCTGTGTGCCTTGGGCTCTCACGAGCGAAGGGGCACGGAAACAAGAATAGTCTTTATAATCAACTGAAGCCGAGTTCAATCATGTATATTTTCCATCTCTCGTGATATCATCATCATCCATTCAGAACAAAGTCTAAGAGCATTGACCGACGGAAAGGTACGGTGGAAACTATGGCCGGCGTGCCGGAAGGCCGGAGAAGCAACGAAGCTGGTACGGCGATGGTGTGGTGATGCCGTGATGGAGCGTACCGTACCGTGCCGTTCTGATTGTTGAGTATAATGTTTATTAGGAAAGAAGAGATAGACTAGGATTTATTCTGACTTGTCTTGTACTCCAAGTAGATCATTGTACTTCTATATATATGCCCACGAGGCTCAAGCAATACATCAACTATTCCATCAAACCCCTCTTCCCCTTCTAACATGATATCTATCGCAAGTCGATCCTAAACCCTAGCCGCCATCGCTTCCGCACCCGTGCGCCGCCCCCGGGGCGGTCGGCCTTCATGACCGCCGCCGGGGGCCGCGCCGCCCGTACCTAGGGTTCGTCCACCGGCCGTGTTGGCCGGCTGCCCTAGAGAGTCTTTTTCCCGAGCCATTGCTCCGGTTTTTTCGCTCTCTCGCCGGTCGTTTTGATCGGCGTTTTTCTATTTGGTTTTCCGGTCTAATCTTGATCGGTTTGCGTCGCCCGCTGCCGCCGTCGACCGCGTGCGCCTCTACTCCGACCCTGGCGCGACCTGCCGGCCTCTCCTCCGACCCGGCGGCCACGTGCGCCGAGGCGGCCCGTTTGGGCCAGCCGTCGTCCGCGCGCCGGTCCGCCCGTCACCCTGCGCCGGCCGTCACCGCCCTGCTCCGACCGGTACACCTGCATCACCGACCCGGCGGCCTCGCGCCATGCGACGGCCAATCATAACCGTCGCTCGCGCGCCGGCCCGCCCATCGATCCACGTCACCCGTCTCCGCCGCGTCTGCACGGCAGCTCGGCGGTCTACCTCGCCGGCCTCGTCCTCGGCTGCATCAGGCTCGTCGGCTGCCTCAACCCGGGCGCTGCTGCTCCGTTGGTCGCTTGGACCTCGCTACCCAGGCGCCGGCGTTGCTTTGGCAGCCCGGGTGCCCGCGCTGACGTCCCACGCCGTCCGCCGTCGTCGGCCTCATCCAGGACTCCGCTGCCACAACGCCTCCATCAAGCGGCATCCCTGACCTCGCGCGCGATCGGCTTGATCATTCGCTCGCCGCCGCGATCCGCCTCATCTACGCCGCGTGATCGACCTGGCCCGTCGGTCACGCGCGCCTCCGCAGGTCCCGTAAAGATCGTCCCGAGTACTGCGCGCCTCTCCACCGATCGAGCATCGGGCTGCCGCTGCGTCGCCCCGTCGGGCCGCAGCGCCGCCGCCCCCGCGGTTCTCCTTGCGGCTGCATCGACTCGTGCTTCGCCGCTGCATCGCCCCTTTAAGCCATAGTGCTGCGATACACGGTCCCCGTCGCCGCCCCGAGGCCGTCCCCGCGGTTGCACCGACTCGCGAACCGCCGTTGTGTCGCCCCTTCGGGCCACAGCGTCGCGGCCCGTGGTCCCCGCCGCCGCCCCGAGGTCTTCCCGCCGTCGCCCCGACCCGCTTGCCGCCGCTGCGTCGCCCCTTCGGGCCGTAGCGCCGCGGCCCGCGGTCCACTCTGCCGTCACCGCGCGTCGACTTCTCGTGGTATGCGCCGCACCATCTCCCTTGGCGCGGGAACGTCACCGTCCGCGCCGGTCTTCGTCACGCTGTCAGGGTTCTTCGCCTACTTCGAGCACCGCCGCCGCAAACCTAACCTAGCCGCCGCCGCCGCTCTTCTTTGGCCGGCGCCGCCGCTACCTTCGTAGCCGCCGCCGCCCGTCCACCCCCTTCGTCTTCGTCCAAGCACCAGCCCGTCGCCAGCGTCGCCGTTATCTACCCCGACCACTTCGTCTACTCCGACCACCGTTGGTGACGTCGGCCCCGCGCCGATGGACGCCGCAATCGTCGTCGAGTTCTTCTCTGCTGGCCCCTCCGACTTCCCCGACATGGCGTACAGCTCGTGCAGGTCCCTCGTCTACGCATGCCCGGTGCTGGCAACACCGATGCGTGCCTTCATCCACGACGTGTCCCCGGGCCTGGCAAGCCTGGTCGGTGCTTTGTCAACTTCGTCTTCGTCCGTCTACGCATGCCCGGTGCTGGCAACACCGGTGCGTGCCTTCGTCTACGATGTGTCCCCGGGCTTGGCAAACCCGCCGCGACGCGTCGTCAACACCATCTCCTTCCCGGCGCACCACTACTTCGACACCATAGCGCCCATGCTAACTCGGCGCCCCCATGCGCCCGCGGCCCCACGGCGACTTCCTCGACACCGGCTACCCCGACTCGACATCGACCACAACATTCTTCGCACGGCTACCTCGACTACGGCTACACCACCTACGCTCTCGGCTACATCGACAAACGGCACAAAGGGCTACCGCCTGCTTGAGCAACCTCGTCGGTTTCAACTCCAGTCATGACTCCGCGATGCGTCGACCGTTCCGACTGTCGGGGGGTGTCCTTCGGCTTGCCTTCGGATTCTTCTCCAGTCTCATCGTCTGCGTCGCTACCGTTGTGACTGCGGGGGGATGTTGAGTATAATGTTTATTAGGAAAGAAGAGATAGACTAGGATTTATTCTGACTTGTCTTGTACTCCAAGTAGATCATTGTACTCCTATATATATGCCCACGAGGCTCAAGCAATACATCAACTATTCTACCAAACCCCTCTCTCCCTTCTAACACTGATGACCACGCGGTGGCCGGTGGGCTCTTTCTTTCTTCCCACTCACACTCACACTGCCAGCCAGATGGAGACGGCGATCAGCTGGGCTTCTCCCCAAGAAAATGGTGTAGCCGTCGATCAAAGCAAAGGCGTACGTCGACGTCGATCATGCACGCACGAAACCATGCACGGATCCCACATACCGGAGGCTGCGCCAATTGGCGTCCATGGTTTCCCGCCATACTACTGAAGTCTTTCCCATCGAGTACTTTTACTTTCAAAAGATGGACGTGAGTGGCAAGTGAGTGAGTGGGAGATCGATACGATCTATGGCAAATTAGCACGATCGATTTCCTCCTAAACTAACGATTTGCACTACTGTGCTGCTGCCGGCGAGTGGTTCTCCGGCAACAACAACACGTCTATGGCTCTCGCTCTAACCACGTTTGGGATATCATGCGTTTGAATTTGTTTGCAAGCCACATGCAGGATGTACAATTCTTCCACCTACAAAATGATGTGAGATAATAAATAGTCAAATTCAGAAGTTTGATACCCCAAACGACAGACTTCTAAGGAACGTAGTTGTTTGGGTTTTTCTTTAGTTTGAGTTAATTTTGTCCCGGCCGTTAGCCTGAAATCCTCTCCCAATGCACATTGCTCCTCTTCCCCACGCGACCCGACGCATCCCAACCGCTCCGCCATCCCTCCCTCTATTCTGCCTGCATCGAGTTCCTATCGAAGCCCTCGCCGGTGAAGCCATCTTGAGCTTGGTGACTATCTAATCGGAGCGACAGTGAAAACGGAAAGGCACCCCACCCTCATCGGTCAACCCTTGTTTTCGTCCACGGTGATGCGGCGGTGGTCTCCGGCGAGGTAAATGTCATATAGATTTTCTCCTATAAGTTGTTCTGAAATGTCATATAGATTTTCTCCTATAATTTATTCTGAAATTTCGTACAGATTTTCTCCTATAAATTGTTGTGATATATTTCCTATTTTTCAAAGTCAGCCTTGTCTCCAAGACAACACAACTAGTATAAAAGGAATATTTTTTTCCTTTTCTTGTTCAAAAAGTGATAAAAAGTCCCAAACCATGACCATGACCCATGAAGCCGTAACCGGCCAGCGGTTTCGTTGCCCTTTATAAACTGTTCGGCTCCCTCCACATTCCCATCCCCAACCAAGAGCACGAGTTCACAATCCAGTCCCGAATTCCCGATCCCTCGCTTGATTCCGGCCTGCATTAAGTCCCTCCCATTCCCGCCGATGATGCACAAGACCTCCTCGCTGTCGGAGCTGGGCTTCGACGCCGGCGACGCCTCGTCGGGCTTCTTTCGCGCGGTGGCCGACGGCTGCCCGCTGACGCCCACCTCCTCCTCCGCCCCGCACCGCCGCCTCACCAAGGTCTCCGTCGTCGGCGCCGGCAACGTGGGCATGGCCATCGCGCAGACCATCCTCACCCAGAACCTGGCCGACGAGATCGCGCTCGTGGACGCCCTCCCCGACAAGCTCCGTGGCGAGGCGCTCGACCTGCAGCACGCCGCCGCCTTCCTCCCGCGCGTGCGCATCGTCTCCGGCACCGATGCCGCCGTCACGGAAAACTCGGACCTCGTCATCGTCACGGCCGGCGCCAGGCAGATCCCCGGGGAGACGAGGCTGAACCTGCTGCAGAGGAACGTGACGCTCTATCGCAAGATCGTGCCGCCCGTGGCCGAGCACTCCCCGGACGCGCTGCTGCTCGTCGTGTCCAACCCCGTCGACGTCCTCACCTACGTCGCCTGGAAGCTCTCGGGCTTCCCGGCCAGCCGCGTCATCGGCTCCGGCACCAACCTCGACTCCTCCAGGTTCCGGTTCCTCGTGGCCGAGCACCTCGACGTCAGCGCGCAGGACGTGCAGGTATGCAACCAACTGCATGCAACACTACGCTGGATGAATGAAGAGCATTCTTTGTTTCAGAAATTTACTAACAAGCATCTGATTTGATCGAATGGCTTGCAGGCGTACATGGTGGGTGAGCACGGTGACAGCTCGGTGGCGATCTGGTCGAGCATCAGCGTGGGCGGCATGCCGGCGCTCAAGTCGCTGCGCGACAGCCACCGGAGCTTCGATGAGGCGGCGCTGGAGGGCATCCGGCGGGCCGTGGTGGGGGGCGCCTACGAGGTGATCGGCCTCAAGGGCTACACGTCCTGGGCCATCGGCTACTCCGTGGCCAGCCTCGCGGCGTCCCTGCTCCGCGACCAGCGGCGGGTGCACCCGGTCTCCGTGCTCGCCGCGGGCTTCCACGGCATCTCCGACGGCCACGAGGTGTTCCTCAGCCTGCCCGCCCGTCTCGGCCGCGCCGGCGTCCTCGGCGTCGCCGAGATGGACCTCACCGAGGCCGAGGCCGCGCAGCTCCGCCGCTCGGCCAAGACGCTCTGGGAGAACTGCCAGCTCCTTGGCCTCTGAGAGGAACCTACCGATCGCTATATATTGCTCTAATTTTGGAATGATTTCTAAGAGCTGCAACACGAATGCTTGTGTAATTTTGGAATGATTTCTAAGAGCTGTATAGCTCTCTGCCCTTTTAGTTTGGTGAAATAAAATGAGATTTCTAGTAACATTTGGTAAATTTATTTGGATGATCGATCGTGGATTGTGTAGAAGGCAAATCCTATTTATAATGCTAAAAAAGGCCCTACTTTTAGTTCTATTCATACCTGGCGTCACTAGCTAAGCATTTTGAGCCAGCCCATGCAAAGGAAATTCGCGGGAAGCTTCTGTTTTTTGTTGGGCTTTTCTGGACCAGGTTTTTGTCTCTTTTATTCCTTTCCTTTGTACAGATGCGTGGTTTTTTTTTTTTGAAAACTGTTTCCAGTTCCCTATTTTTTTTTCAAATTCATGACCTGTTTTGCTCTGGACAAAGGAAATGCGTGCTCTCAGTCATTCGCCACATGTTGCGCTTTAGACGCTTTCTCCGGATTTTATTTTATTTTATTTTTCCGCACGTGTTTGCGGCTTATTGAACGGTTTTTTTCTGTTTTTTTTCGACGTTTTGGTTTTCCATCCGTTTTCCTTATCTTTTCGATCAAAAATGTGCGAAAAAACATGTTTTCTTTTTCGTGAAAGTCACGGTTTTGCTTCCGCGAGAGGCACGGTTGTGCTTTCGCGAGCGTCACGGCCGTGCCTCTCGGAAAAAAAAAACGTGTTTTATTTCTTTTTCGCGAGAGTCACGGTTTTGCTTCCGCGAGAGGCACGGTTGTGCTTTCGCGATAGTCACGGCCGTGCCTCTTTCGGAAAGGAAAAAAACGCGTTTTCTGTTTCTTTTTCTTTCGCGAGAGGCACGGTTTTGCTTTCGCGAGAGGCACGGTTGTGCTTTCGCGAGAGTCACGGCCGTTCCTCTCGGAAAAGGGAAAAAACGTGTTTTCTGTTTTTTTTTCTTCGCGAGAGGCACGGTTGTGCTTCCGCAAGAGGCACGGTTGTGCTTTCGCGAGAGTCACGGCCGTGCCTCTTTCGGAAAGGGAAAAAACACGTTTTCTGTTCTTTTTACTTTCGTGAGAGTCACGGTTTTGCTTCAGCGAGAGGCACGGTTGTGCTTTCGTGAGAGTCATGACCGTGCCTCTTTCGGAAAGGGAAAAAACCAATGCGCCCGGTTTGTTTTTTTCGTCCGTTTTTTTGTGTGAAAAAAAGTTCGTCAAAACCTATCAACATGGGATCTAGTTTTGAAGATCTCGACGCGATGAATTCAACGGTGAAAACGGTTTGAGATTTGGACGCACGGTTTAAGAGATAAAATGTTTTGAATAAACAGATCTATGAAAAAAGGGAAAACGCTCAGGTTGCGACAAGTGGCGCACATGCAGCGTGCCACTTGTCGCAACATGGGTTTTGGGGGTGATCTTTGCAATGAGTACTCCTCAATTAGTGATTTCGGTGAAAAAATTTGAGTCCACTATCGGCCCAGTAGACCAATCGGTCTACCCAGACAAGTGGGTCGGGTCTAGTATGCTGTCACAACATACATTTTTCGATAAAGAGTGGATTTTATTAGCTCAAGAGGATAAAAACATAAAGAGCACACATCAGACTTCTGCATAGCTAAGATGCAAACGACCAATACGAACGCACAAAAAAAATTCACACAACCGACTAGCAAAGTCATACAAGACCGAAGATACATCAAGGCGGATAGAAAAAAAAAGGAGCAACGATAATCCACGCCGAGCAAGTGTTCAGCCATAATGCAACCACACATGATCCGGAGGTGGACACAGCCACGCGGACTAAACACGCACACATATGCAAGTGGCCTAGCCGCCAAAGATCTTCCGCGGAACCGAACTTCCGTTGACGCTTGAGTGACGTCAGTCGTAGCTCAAATGGCGAGAGGAGATAGTACCACCAATATCTCATTGAGACGCTCCGGCGATCCCATGGCTTGGATGCAAGTGTTTGTCAATGGTAAATCTTGACATGACCACTGGCCGAGACAATACACCATGAGCCTACACTGCACCTCCATGGCTACAACAAGCCCTTAATATCATCGAACATGACCCCGCCATCTGCACCGCCGATCAGCATCCCTGGTATTGCCACCTCGCACCATGTTTGCATGGCCATACTGCAACAACGGATCACCGCTACCCGCTGGCACAAAAGCAACCGGCGAACCACCACCAACCACTAGTCGGCAGCCAGGCCCAACTTCAAGATGATGCCCCCAATAGGGAACACGATGCCGAGCGCCACCATCATCCGATCCGGGAAGAACTGGACCTAGGGTTTCGCCAGAAGTATTCTGGGAGGGAAGACGGGGACTACATATCAACGCCTTTAGCAAGGTAGGGACACCCGCAGGCGCCATCGTCGTTGGCTCCGACAACAGTCGAAGTTTGGCTTTCACCGGCAGTCTCTGTCACTCCAGAAAAAGAGCCTAGCTGCACCACCACGGGACCATAACAACGGGAAGATTGGATCCATCCAGTCATACAATCCTGAGGCATGCCCCCATGAGATATGCATTAGATCGGGACCGCGCCGCCTGAAGAAGACGCCACGCCGGAGCATCGGAGCACCGTCGCCTCGAGCACGCCATTCAGCCGCCGCCACGCCATGCATCTGGGCCTCTCAGCGCTGAGTGCCACAGTCCCGCCACCATCTCCCCGCCGATCCGGCCAAGACAGCCCATGGGGCAGCCGCCGCTAGGATCTACCATCCCGTGGGTTCGCTGGGATCCAGATTGGGGGAGAGAGGTAGGCACAGGGGAACGCCCCGCCGTCGCCGTCCCCGGACCCACCCGGAGTTCGCCGACAGGTCCTCAGGCAGCGGCGAGACAAGTTGCAGGGATGAAGAATGCGGTGGTCGTGCGATTGGATCGCCCCCGAGTGCGAGAGTCGCCGCCCAAGAGGAGAGGATCTGGACGACAGGTTGTCCTCATGTTTATAAGAAGAATTTACACTATTGACCGAAGACTGTTTTGTTTCAGAGTTACAAATATGTTATGTTACGATATAAAAGATTCACAGTAGAAATAGAAACATAATTGTATATGTTTTTCCTCGCGACAAATAAATTATAAATTAACCCAAGACTGCTTTGTTTCAGAGTTACAAATATGTTGTGTTGCACGTTACATTACGACGTACTCCCTCCGTTCCGATTTATTGAACTAAAACCACGACAAGTAAATCGAAACGAAGGGAGTAAAAGATTCATGGCAGAAATAGAAACAAAATTATACGATTTTTTTTCCGGAGCGACAAACAAATTATAAATATCCTAACAATACTGCTAAGTGATGCTAGCTGAAATAATATTATCATGTAAGTGCCCCTTATTCTTGTGCAATTGAGTATTAAAATAGGTCGGACCATGTTGTTCAAAGAACATTAAGCAACTCGATATTGGACCATTGAACCGCCTTCATATCCCTAAAAGAACAGAGGGTTCTGGGCGAAGACCCTTGTCTGTTTGAGACTTGGTAGTGGTGGCGTTTTGCGTCGTTCTCTATTCTTAGGGCGTTGTCGTGAAGTTTAGGTGTCCTAGAGCGTGGTGTGGTGTTGTATTTAGACCTTTATGTGTTCCTTTTTGGCACTGTAGTCGCATGCGTATCATGGTGTCCAGTTATTCCGACATCTGCTTGGCAAGAAGGTTGTCTTACTACTTTGTATGGCCTGGTCGTCTATTTTGATCCGTGCTTTATCTAGAAAACGGCCTGAAAAGTCTATTTCAAATACATACATTCATATTCTTTGAGCAGACTAATTTCGTAGGAAGATAACCGAAAAGCATGTAAACTTCTCCCCATTTTACTTTGTACCTGAGCTTGATTAAATGAAATTTGGCGCCTCGTGCGGCTCTTGTTTTTTTCCGTAGTAGGGTGGTTCGGTTCTCTGCGTAGGGCATGTTTGGCAGCTGTTCCACTGAAGTCTGGCTCACCGAAGGCTGGTTGAGGAAATACATGCGAAAAACTAACACCCACATATTGTTTGGTTGCTCGTATCTAGGACTCTCACATTACGGAAGCAATTTTGGCATAGCGTTTGGTTGCCTGCATTGGCTCGGCTCATGCAACTACACGGTGTTTGATTGTATACACGGGATATGATTCAGAGCTAACACTTACACTTAACACACACAAGTACACTGTGCCTCCCGACTGCGCGGGGGACGGTGACCACGGCGCCGTGTCCGGCACGACGAGCACGGATTCTCGGGCAAGCGTTCCTGCCGGCGCGGCGATGAACTAGTTGCTAGCGTCGGCGCCGCAGAGAAAGTCTATGCGAAGTAGGGTTGAGGCAGAGGACGGGGAAGCAGGGGAGGAGAAATGCAGTGTGTGTCGGACCATAACGACTCGGTGGACAATGACTGCAGCGCCACGTCCGACATGACGAGCATGGAGTCTCGGGCGAGCGTTGTTGCCGGCGCCGCGAGGAACTAGTTACTAGCGTCGCCGCCGCAGAGAAAGTCCGTGTGGAGGAGCGATGAGGCAGAGGATGGGGGAGAAGAAATATAGTATGCGCGTAATGGCGGCGTCACTTCAGTAAGAACGTCGAAACGGAAAACTTGCAATATGAATGTGGTGAGGAACTGCGACATTATGCTACTGGTCAAAGGAAATTTCAAATGGCCGATCGTGCACGACGAATCTGACAAAATTCTTCCAAAATAGTTTCAAATGTGAACACAAAATTGAGCATTTACGACCGACAAAACTGCTAACGGTTTACATGAATGGAACCGTGGCATCAATGTGCATCTTTTTCATGTAGAGTTTATCTTGAATCGAAGCACCGTTGTGTTGATTAGAGGGGAGAAGGAAGAAAGGAGATCGGGGAGTATCTCGGTGGAGGTAGAAGAAGAAGCACATCTTGCATCCCTCGAGCCTCCTCTAGTACAAGGACCCCACCCAGTGGCGGAGCTACTGCAAGGCTACATGGGCCATGGCCCGCCCAGATTTGTAGCATTTGCTTCTAATAAAGTCAGCCCATGGGCCTAGAAACATTAGCTAGGACCATTCTTTTGCACTGTAGCCCGCCCAACTGTTTTCTGCAAGCTCCGCCATTGGCCCCACCCATATGCGCTCGTTGTGCATTGCTCGGGTCTGGCTCTGCAGAAACTGCCGTTTCGGACATAGCTGTTGGGCCTCACTCGAAAGTGCTTTAAAGTTCATACCATGCAGGCCGAATAGTATATGCGGACAAGCAATGAGTCTGTTTCATTCCCGCGCGGGCCTGGTTGTTGGTCTTTATGCGGGCAACCAAATATGCCCTAGAATCTCGACAGCAGCCGGATAGAAGAACCACTCAACCGCACTGTGCTCTGCTTTTTTGTGAGCATGACAAATTTGTACTTGTTGTACGTGTTTTGAGATAAAGAAAAGATGGCCACGACGCATGGGACAATAGAATCTCGACAGCAGCCAGCAGACGGACGAAGCACACACTGTGCTCTGCCTTTCTGTGAGCGTGACAAATTTGTTTTTGTTGTACGTTTTGAGATGAAAGATGGCCACCCACCGATGCGGCCATCTGCGCCACCAGACGAAAGTAGTACTGCAAAGAAACTTCGCTTAAACCAATTGTGTCTCTCGCTTCTCTCATCTCAGTGTTGATTCTAGCTTCCTGGCTTAGCCGCAAACCATCACCAAGTTCCAAGAAGCGGCGGCCTCCTGGCCCATGGCGTCTGCCCTTGATCGGGAACCTCCACCAGATCCTCACGTCAAAGCTGCCGGTCGTCCTCCGGGACCTGGCCAAGAAGCACGGGCCGGTGATGCACCTCCGGCTGGGCCAGGTCGACGCTGTGGTGGTCTGCTCGCCGGCAGCGGCGCGGGAGGTGCTCCGGGACAAGGACCTTGCATTTGCGTCGCGGCCGAGCATTCTCATGGCGGAGATCAGCCTCTACGGGAACCTCGACGTCGCCTTCGCGCCATACAGCGCATACTGGCGGACGCTGCGCAAGATCTGCGCGGCGGAGCTGCTAAGCGACCGGAAGGTCAGGCAGTTTTCTCCGGTGAGGGACAAGGAGACCATGTCCCTCGTCAGCAACGTTCGCGAGGCAAGCAGAGGTGGCGAGCCTTTTAACCTGCGCAGGCTGCTCGTGGTGTGCTCCAATTCGATAACCGGGAAGACGGCGTTCGGGGAGAGGTGCAGCTCCGAGCTCCAGGAGCAGTTTCTGGCGGTGATGGACGAGGTGGTGAAGCTCGGCTCGGGGCTCTGCGTCGGGGACCTCTTCCCGTCGCTGTGGTTCATCGACGTGGTCACCGGGCTAAGAGGCCGGCTATGGCGAGCCCGCCGGCAGCAGGACAAGGTCCTGGACAAGATCATCTCTCAGTCCCAGATGAGGCCAGGTGATCACGTTCTGAGTTCTTGCGTGGAGTGCGGTGAGGGATACTTTCGACAAAAATTGGCAACCCCACACTTCGAAAGACCTCTTAGAGATCTTGTCGGCCCAGAAAGGACCATCTGCTAGAGTCCTGTGGCGTTGCGTAGGGGCGCTTCTTTGGTCTCTTTGGTCCGTGCGTAACAAGTTTACGATCGAACACAAGTTCCCAAAGCACCCAGCTGATATATTATTCAAATGTCACATTTTTCTCCAGGTGTGGATGCCGTTTGGGGAAAGCGCATGATGAACAAGTCATGAATGTTGTCATGGAGAAGATCAAAAGGATGACTTGCCAAGCCAGACGAGACGATGGGACTTCCTAAGTGACTCCCTTGCTACTATCACTCGTTTTCTCCATGTTTTATCTTTTGTGATGTGACTTGTTGATGCCGGTGTGGCTTAAACTTGTAGTTTATCTACTTTTGGTCTGTAACCTTAACTGCTGTGCGATGACTTGCCCTGGTGGCTTTATTAATTTAAAGCCGGACGCACTCTGTGTCTTCGTTCCAAAAAAAAAACGTTCTGAGTTCTTTGCTTAGCATCAGGGACAAGGGGGAGATTGACTCGATCCCGATTGGACTGGATAACGTCAAGGCAATCATAATGGTAATTAAGTGATAACATGACATATGCAAGCTCTAAATTTTCTAGTTTACCATTCCATTGTGTTTGCTCAAGCATGTCGTCTACTTTGTGTAGGATATGTTTTCGGCCGGGACGGAGACGACATCGTCAGCCGCCGAGTGGGTCATGTCCGACCTCATGAGGAACCCGGAGGTGATGATGAAGGCGCAGGCTGAGGTGCAACGGACGTTCGACAATAAGAGCTCTGAAGACCATGAGGGACACATAGTGGAGCTACACTACATGAAGATGGTGATTAAGGAGAGCATGAGGCTAAATCCAGTTCTGCCGCTGCTGGTTCCCCGTGTCTGCCGAGAGACATGTGACCTTGGCGGGTTTGAGGTCGTGGAGGGCACCAGGATTATGGTGAATACATGGGCATTGGGTAGGGACCCCAAGTACTGGCATGAGCCTGAGGAGTTCAGGCCGGAGCGGTTCGAGGATGGCACGGCGAGCTACAAAGGCTCGCGGTTCGACTACTTGCCGTTCGGAAGCGGGAGGAGAATCTGCCCGGGTGATACCTTTGGGGTTGCCGTGTTGGAGCTCATGGTGGCACGACTTCTCTACTACTTTGACTGGAGCCTGCCTGCCGGAGTGAAGCCGAGTGAGTTGGACATGGAAATGATCGTTGCCTTAACCTCAAGGAGGAAGAACCAGCTGCACCTAATGGCAACACCGTATGACGGTATAAGTCATGCAAATGTTAATTGAACTTAACTTACGTACGTTGTAGGGAATGATAATGGTTGAATTTTTTTTTTTTTGGGGGGGGGGGGGAGCACTAAAAAAATGAATGTGTTTTGTAATGGAAGAAAAAGTATCTCATATCCACTCCTTAATCTCTAAAAATTGCGCGATTAAGAACACCCGCCTCGAGCGACGCTGTTGCTCTTTTATTCCCCTGTTATGGAATGATGATCATAATCGCACAACTGGTGCACACAAACTCTAGCGATGCCTCCCCTGATAGACACTTTGAAGTGGGCCACGATGCACCTCAAGGGTAGCGTAGATTATCTAACGCCGGACATGTTCGAGATGGCGTCGCATCCGCGGTTTACATATTTATGGAGTACATACGTCTAAACTTTTAATTTCATGAGTTGATCCATGTCAATTGGTATATTTATTTCTCCCTCTTGACTTTCTATGTACGCTCCTCGGTGAAATTACTGTCAGTTGATTATCTTGTATTGTGCGAAGGTAATTTAAATGGGTAGCAACACTCCGTTTTCTTGCACTGTGTATCTTTGAATCCATTGCAATATAGCCTCCATTCCATAATTCATGTTATGGTTTTAGTTCAAATTTAAAATAAAATCATGACAAGAATTATGAAATAGAGGGAGAGTAATTATAGAAAAGTTTGCACAAAATACTATAACTGTACGTTAATATTACACACTCAATATTCATTCAATGGGAGAAGCCATTCCCATCGACTACGAAGACGCATATGGTAACTCAAGATGTTGTGACGGCTCAATATCTCGATGGTACTCATAGGGGTAGGGTGTTCATGCGTGCGTTCAGAGGGGGCATCTGCGATCGTACTATGTTAAAAAGAAGTATGAAAGTCAACTTACACAAATTTAAAAGATATCAATTTTGTTGTTCGTCGTGGCGGATTGCCTGGAAGTATCAGCAACATCAAATCTTCGCTGGTGTGTCACTATGCAGCCATCTTCATGAGATTGAGCATTTTTTTTAAAGGGGAATATATTAATATCAAATAGATATCAATTACACACAGCCTCTGCACTAACAAGATGCCTAAGAACATTTAGGATGCACACATCCAAAAAATATTAATAAGAGAAAAACGAGACCCTGCCACGGTGATCAATAACCTGCAGCAACACTCGAACCACCACCAAAGACAACACCCGGACTAGAAAGAAGGTTCTCCAAAAACAACGCCTTCAGTAAGAAAACAATGCACAGATGGAGATCTTTCCAGAGGCTATGTTTGGCCATGAAAGTTGCCATAACAATGCAGAGCCTCATGCTTTTGCCAAAGCATTGGCATCTTTACCCATTGGGTGCCATGTTTCGCTTATTTCGTTAGTAGAGATTATTTGTATTCCTTCAATGTTGCTGTGATTCAGTAAATCCGATTTTCGCTAAAAAAACATAGAGCTTTAGAAAATAAATAACAAATTTTGTTTTTTAGATATTAAAAAGATTCTCAACTTGTCAAACAAGAATATGAAAATAATAAAGTTCAAATGTTTAAAAAGTTTGTGAGCTTCATTTTTTTGCGATTTTCGCACTGTAGAAAAAAGTTCACTAGTTTGAAAAAATTGTGCATATATGAAAAAAGTTTACAGATTTGAAATAAATTTCACAAATTTGGAATGGTCATGACTTCGGAAAAGTTCATGAATTTGAAAATAATTTGTAGTTTGAAAAGTTAACCAAATTTGGGAAACAATCATGGATTTGAAAAACTTTGTGAAATTTGGAAAAGTTTATGAAATTTTAAAAAGTGCACGAAATAAATAAAATTACAATTCATAGAAAAATTTGATTTTGAAGAAAAGTTTGCACGAAATAAACAATCATGGATTCTCCTAATGATGTGATCCCGTTATCAATGACATCCAATGTCCATGGTCAGGAAACCGTGACCATCTGTTGATCAACGAGCTAGTCAACTAGAGGCTTACTAGGGACATGGTGTTTGTTTATGTATACACACATGTATGTGAGTTTCCTATCAATACAATTCTACCATGGATAATAAACAATTATCATGAACAAGGAAATATAATAATAACCAATTTATTATTACCTCTAGGGCATATTTCCAACAAAATCACCATGTAATCATTATCGTACTAATATTCATTTTCCATGAATTAAGCTAACAAAAGGTTTTAGTTAAAAGTGATTATGATGGCTTCTTGCTGCATGTAATCATTATCGTACTAATATTCATTTTCCATGAATTAAGCTAACAAAAGGTTTTAGTTAAAAGTGATTATGATGGCTTCTTGCTGCATGTCTCCCAATAAATTTTAAAAAGTACTCATATTTGTAAAATGGATTATGCTCAAGATTAACTATGTACTCCATCTGGATTATATGTTGCTGACATATGTATGCACGATTTTATGTAGTAAGAACAGCCTTATATAATTGTTAAAAGAGAAAGGAAATTATGTTTACTATAACTAAATTATTTCATACCATAAGTTCACTTGTTTTTATCATCTAATTAGAAAGTAATGAAGAATATATAATGTTCTTACACTGAAACGGGAGCTCACTTGTTTTTACCACTAACTTTGTAAGAATTAATTTCCATTCCCAAATTATATTTCAGGGGACTGATTAAAACAAAACAAATACAAGAGACCTTCATTTATTTCCTTTTCACAGCCCAGTAGCCTGGAGGACTGCACGGGTTGATGACTAGTATTATATAGTGCACACAATTTTTTTTTAATCCAAACAGCCCATGACGTAGTTTTTAAAGTATAATTCACAATGATCAGTGGTGAAGCAACATATAAGCTGTGTAGTCAATTGACATTTTTGGCAACAACCTCATATACAAGCAGAATTCATGCAAAATAATGATATAAATTTATACAAACACATATATTATTTAACTACACAATTTTAAAATTGACTTGACAAACTTGAAGTCCTGGCACCACCGCCACTGAGTGGGGCTGCCATTTAGAAATAAGACCAGAACTTCATATATACCACAAAGCTACAGCCAAATGAATGGTCAACGTACGCTAGCTCCGCATGCAAGCTAGCCGTATTACCAGGTTTCATGCAACGCACGCAAGCTGTTCGACCAAAGCCGACTAGCTAATCTCCGCCTCTAGATCCGAACCAGATTAAAAAAACCAGGGTTCCTCCATGGCTAACTCACTATATAAACCCTACCGGCATGCTGAGGCCCTTCACAAAAAACGCAAACGAGAATGGCCATCTCTACCGGTAGTGGCTTCCTCTTCATCACGCTCTTGTGTTTTACCGCACTTCTCCCTTCACCTGTCAACGCGAGGCATTTCCCTGGTAACCTTGGCAGTACCAGCGTCATCCATGGCGCTGAGAGCAAATTCTACTGGCCCTTCTCTAGGGACGGTGCCGGCAGTGGCCATGGCTCCGGAAGCGGCCATGGGTTCAGTTGGGTCGTGTCGCGCAACGGGTCCGACACGACCATCGGGGTGGGCGTCGGCATCGGCGGCGGCGCGGGAAGCACCCGCGACGGCGAGGGAGGCAGCACCGGTGGTGGTGTTGGCGCCGGGGTCGGCATCGATATCGGGGAGGACGGGATCGACATGGCCATCGGCATTGGTGGAGGCGGCGCCGCGAGCACGCACAACGGCGGCACCAGTGTGGGTCTTGGTGGCGGGGAAGGCTTTGGTTTCCATATCGGCAAAGAAGGTGTCACTGTCACGGCGACACACGGCGATGGTGGTGGAGGAGGTGACGGCAGTGGTGGCGGTGCTTCGGGCGGAGGCAGCGGGGTTGGACGTGCAGGCAATGCCGTGGGGAGCGGCCAAGGTTCTGGTAGCGCGATCGGTGGCACGGGGAGCGGCGGCGGGAGTGGCTCCGGCTCTGGGCCAGGAGGATCTGGTGGCGGTGGAGGCGGCGGTGCGGGCGGGAGCAGCGGCCACCCGTGAAGATGATGTGTGTTCAGTTGTCATCTATTTTCCCTAATCCATGTGTGTTCAGAACTTCGGATCGATCTCTAGTGTGTAAGCCTGCAAGGGGTGACGTGTGGAACATGTAGGCCGATGCGAGGGATATGTGTGTGCAAGTGTTGATGAATATTATTGGCTCGTTATGCATGCACATTTGTGATGGTTTTGTACTTATTTGTGACAGATAGGATCCGTCATGTATTAACAGATTTCTTGTAGTGTGATGAACTCATGATCACATACGCTCTGGAGGATAAAGCCTTCCCGTCACGTTCGCGTCATTGGGTTCAGGATCTGAACTTCACGGCAGATCGGCGGTGGTCCTCAACGGATGCCGGGTAGGTCAATTGTCTGAGGAGGGCTCCAACAGGGTGATCCTCTGTTGCCCTACCTCTTCGCCCTCGTGGCCGACATGCTCCAACATTAGTCATGGTCATCTACTTACTCCACCTTTTTCATCCACCGTCCCTGCAAGCTGCAAACCAGGCCGAACCGCCTCGCACGCCGCGCCGTCTCGCGGCGCCGCCCTACCCGAGCTGTCGTCACCACAGCCTACCCCTCAGGCGCGAAGGACGAATCAACTGACACGAAAACAACTTTCAGCTGCCACAAACAGACAATGTCAACGTCGACGTAGGTTCCCCCTGGATAGTTACTCTACGTAGATTCCTCTAGTTAGTTACTCTCGTTACTAGTACATCTGTTAACGGTATAAGTGAAGCGGGAGGCAGGATTGGGTATAGGGAACGCGCACGGGGCACGGTGTTGTACTGTAGTTTAACGTGAGAACTGATTCCCAGAAGGTCCGGGGATTCAGAAGTGCGGGGGAAGCGATCTTTGAAGCCGTCCGTAGGGAACACACAAACTTGCTGATCGGCCGTATTATGTAGCGTGTGCCATGTAACTTTAGGTTCAGAAATATAAAGCTAAATATTTCAACATTTCAGAGGTTAACTAACTGTAACTTTAGGTTAACTCTTACTCCCAGTTTCATTTTCTGAAACTGAATGCAACAGCTAGCCATCGGTAGGCCTTACGG
>LR738710.1:22235815-22268952 GCA_902687465.1 Secale cereale | reverse complement strand
TTCCCTTTTTTTATTGATTGATTGAATTGAATTGAGGTCGCGTCGGTCCATGTGCACGTGCAGGCGTGCGTGGCTGTGACTTGTGAGCAACTACTCACTCCTTGTGGCCTGACGTACAAACCGATTTTTTTTTTTTTTTTTTTGGGACCGGACCGGAATGGTTGGTTCCGTTCCGCGCGGGCGTCCAAATCTCCTTCCCTTTTTCCTTTTCCTTTTAACCAAAAGTCCTTCCTTTTCTTACAGGGAAACCAATAGTCCTTCCTAATAATATAGTAACAACTCCAACATTTTCAATTGGATCCAGCAAACAACGTATCCTCACATCCAAGACCATGCCATTTTGCAACCAACACCCTAAAATCTTTGTTTTCTTACAAACAAGGCCAAAATTTCGACAAGTCGCAGCAGTTTTCACTAGAAATTTCGGCAGCATAACGCCTCACCGGCACTACAATCGCTCCACGAGCATGTCTCCTATTACTAGTTGATAGCTCCAGAGCAAGCACAAGCATGAACCATGTTATGGACTTCTCTTGTCTTCTAGCTAGCTCGATCCACCGGTTCAAGTGGAGGAACCGGACGACACATGCCGGCTTCTCTTCTATTCTTCTAGGGTCTCCCTGTAGGTTCCAACCCACGAGTCAATGTTTCAGTCGCAAGATTTCTCACCGGAAATTTCGGCAGCGTAACGCGTTGGGAAGAATCACAACATGCACAACAGCCCTACAAATCACTCTGCGATCATCTCTTCTATATTTATTTATTTTCACATGTTTCACATGCAGGGACCGCCGTCGGCTTCTTCATTCAATTTAATTTGTTGACAATTAACTAGCTAACCAACTACATGTCTTATATACGAATTAATGGATAAAATTCATTGTCTAGATGCAAGCAAATTTACTTCTGACCAATCCAAGTGTGGCGTCGGTCATCAAACCGACGTATTTACACATATTGCCACATTTGTTCTCGTGAAACATCATCTCCTACTATTCTACCAGAATGATCTGGGCAGTTTGGTAATAACGTCTATTTACTAGCTAGCACGCAAAACCAAACATCAAGTGGGCACATTGCAAGGACAGCAGCGAGTAAAAGATGTTTATGTATCTTCCCTTTCTTATGGGAGCCTCTAATTTACATTCGACTGAAAATATTTTTTCTGCCAAACAACAACAACAGCAGTAATATAACATCAGATGAAAATTCAGCGTAATGTCAACAGATGTAGTTTAGTACCAACAACAATAGTTTAGCAGCAGCGGCGGTAGTTTAGCAACACCAGTATAGCAGTGGTGGCCATAGTTTAGCAGCAACAGCGATAGTTTAGCAGCACTAGTATAGCCGTGGTGGCGGTAGTTTAGTAGCAACAACCATAGTTTAGCAGCGGTGGCGGTAGTTTAGCAGCACAAGTATAACATCAACAATAGCTCCCAGTTTAGCAACAATAGCGGTAGTTTAGCAGCACTAGTATAGCAGTGGTGGCGGTAGTTTAGCAGCACTAGCATAGCATCAACAATACCGGTTTAGCAGTAATAGTATAGCGGCAGGGGCGGTATTAAAAACATATTCAGAGACACTGATAAACCATCTCTAGAAAATTACTTGATTTGTGATACTTCTGAGCAATATGTTCCAGGGTCTAGCTATTTCTTTCAAGAAGTTAATAGGTTTCCCATTAGCCAGTTCCCCTTACAGCAAATGTATAGCTAAACAAACACCTAACCCATCCTCAACAACAGCATACCTGCATCCATATCCCGCTAGCTAGCTAGCTAGCTACTGTTCTGCGACTTCATCCCTACCTTCATGTCCCCTAATTGATAAGTTGAACCATCTACATACGTCACAAGAAAACTCATCAGTTGAGTTGTACCATATATCCCAAGATATATGTCTTTGGAGAAAAATAAGGTTAGGTCGAGGTCTTACCAAGCCCTGCTGACCACGCGTGGAGGAGGGATTGGATCATCGGAACGATGATGTACATAAGGCCAGGCGCCCTTGGATAATTGAGGAGGAGATGGAGTGGAAGGGGGAACGCGGGGAGGAGGGATTGGATCGAGGTTTATATGGAGAGGAGGGCGCGCAACGAGAGGGAGAGAAGCATGGGGAGGCATTGGATGCGAGGTCGATCCGCGTGAGTTGCAAGAGAGCGGGTGGATGATGGCGCGTGAGTTGCGGCACCTACGAGAGGAAGGGAGGCGATGGCGCCTGGTTTCCAGGGTGAATTAAAGAGATGGACTATTAACAGCCTGGAGAGAAGGCCCCTGGTTTTCTAGGGAGGATTGACTCATTCCTTCTTTGCATCTCTATCTCTAGTACGTATCTAATCTATCCACCTTTTTTTCGTTTTTTAGGAGCTAGTATCTATCTATCACTCTTGGATGGAAGCAATCCGCTAGATCCCATATGTACGGTACCTGTTGTTATTGCTTGTGCTGCAGGTATGAGATGAGATGAAACCGTAGGGTCACAATAATATAATGGCAATGGCGACAACAAGTGTGGCTGCCGTGCGTGTGCTTTATCTGTTGGCTGTGGTTTGCCTTGCCTCATGTATCGGCCAGCAACAATTCAGTCACCCAAGTGAAGGATTTTATGTACGATGCCAACTGAGCCATGTTGATTCACAATATGCATGCATTATAATGAAAAAAACTTACATAGATAGACAGAATGTTTTTTACACTAGTGTAGTGTCAAAAACGTTCTTATAATATTGGACGGATGGAGTAGAAACGAGCAACTTCTCCCGGGCTAGTTACTTACATGCACTCAATAAGAAGACACCACAGATTTTTTTTCTTTTAGACCTTTCATTTTTTTTCTTCCTTTTTGTCCTTTTCTTCCTCCAACATACACCACAGATTTTCCACCTGCAAGCCCAAGGGAACCTGTGTTATTTTTCTTTCCACCAGCAAAGATGTTTTTTAGATGAGCATAATAGTCCAACTCCATCTCTGCATTTGAATGATCTTCATCAGAACATATCTCTTTTAGAGAAAGGTCTCCAGTGTCAATGAGAATAGTCTCATCTTGCACTGCTCCTTCCTCTTTTTGTTTTAAATTGGTAAAGTAAAAATCTCTTCTACTTTGTTCCATTTTCTCTATAATTTCAAGATTTTGGTTAATCATATCAATAGAACACCCTAAATCAATACCAATTTTATCAGCCATGTACAAAAGCGAGGGGTTATTGACCACCTCATCATTTTCCTTACCATAATTGTCTTTGTCAGCTGCTCTTTGTTTTGCCAGCTCTTCAATCTTCACATCTTGTTTGCTAGCAAGTCTGCCACATCTCCTTAGAGGATCTTCCAAATTGTTGTCCAAGTCATCATCTTCTTTTTGCTCTTCAGTGTTTATCCCCAATCTGGCAGCAAAGGAGTCCACTGATTCCTAACTTGCACCATAATCCACTGGCTCCACATAAGTATCATTGTCATCTATCCTGTTGTCTTCATCTTTGTTTTCCTCTTCCATCTTCTCTATTTATTTTTCAGCAATATCATCCATTTCTTTTTCTCTTTCCTCCCACCTCTCAATCTTCTCCACACATTTGATTATCATCCCCTGTTGTTGATTGACTAGTTCCATTAGCTTTTTCCTCTCTAATCCCATTTCCTGAATCTTCTTGTCATCTTGAGATTTAAGGGCTTTTTGTATGATGCTTTCCTCTTCCAGCCTTTGCATTTTTTGGATGACAACAGCCAGATCAGCTTCCACTTTCTGTCTAGCCTCCTTCTCTTTGGTGTATTCTTATTGTGCAACCATAATTGCCTCACTTCTTTTCTTAAGCTCTTCAAATTGTGTTAAGCTCAAACTCCCCAGGGTCACATTTTCCTTGTTACTGTCACCAGATTCCAAATTCCTCTGTCTCTTTCTCACTTCCTCTCCCACACATTCCATGCCAGTTTCTCTCAAGTGATGTCTCTTGTGTTCACCATACCAACCCATCTCCACAACTTTTTCCAGCTTAGGCATGATTCTATAGATATTCAGGTCTCTATCTGTGATCTCTGTGTATCCTGGGATCTTTTCTGAATCTCTAACACCCACTTTAGCCCTGATCATTTCTTGGGTGATGGTATCCATGTCTATTTCCCGTACTGGTCCCAAAGATGCAGCAACCTCGCACATGTCAAAGAAGTGTCTGAAACAATCTGACACTTTCTCAAGCGTCACCCAAGCTGTGTGAAGTTTTCCAATTGCCTGCGAGTCAAAAGCCCATTTTCTAATATTGATCACAGCCCCAGTGCTCAGAAGCTTGAAATCCTCACAATTAACCAACTCCATTAATCTTCCTTTGTTTGGAAATCTCATCACAAAAGTGTTGTTTCCTTGTTTCTTGCATCTCCACTGCCAGCCCCAAATGAACATATAGTTGAACCCATCTATTAGTTGAGTTTCATTTAACATCCTAGCTTTGACTGTGATTAGGGCCATTGGGTTAGGGTTCTCCATATCATTGTTGTCTTTGGAGCTTTGGACTAATAGCACACCTAGCCATCTCGCAGCAGAACCAACAAATTTGGGAACAAGCTTCAGTTGTCTCAACCAGGTGCAGTCATCTGTTATGTGATTTCTCTTCCCACATACCACACAATGATCTAACTTCCAATCTTTGGTGGCATGCCTGGTGTCCTTACATTTGCTACAAATCTGCTTACTTGATCCCCCTGACACCACCCTGTTCCCCTCATTGATCTGATAATTTTTCTCACCATCTCTTCCCTGAAATTGCTCTCTACCACTAGCATCTCTCTCAGTATTGCTTACTCTATTTGACCACTGATTTCTCTGGGCATCACCATTTTGGACCAAGCTGGCTCCTCCCCTGCTTGTCTCCCCACCTACCTACTGTTGAAACATGTTGCCTCCTCCTTGAACACTCATATTATTACCCCCCAACAGAGCAGCTCCTTGAGTCAATTGGGAAATCAAAACAGAAAGGAGCTTTTGTTGCTGTATCGCTTCAAGCCCACTACCAACAGTGCCAATATCTGCATCAGCCATACCTTGTTGCGAGATCTTCATCTTCTCTTTATCTTTCTCAAATATCATCCTCTCCCTCTCTTCTTCTTGCTTTTCCTTCTCTTGATGTTGATCCTGTCTCTTCTGCAAACTATCACCGCCGCTGATCCCAGTCTCTTTTGGTCTCTCTGTCATTGAAGTTTCTGGATCTATCGCCTCCCTCATCTTTCTTCCTGTACTCATAATTGTCTCTACCCCCTCTATTGAATCCCCCCCCACCACCAAATCGCCCCCAAACCTGTTCATTTCTTCGGGTGGCGGCTGAGAGTGGAACCCTAAACCTAAAACAAAATGCTCGACTGACCCGAGAATAGACGGGGCTCTTGGGTTTATATAGGTCATCTCCTCAAGGCCTCCCCTCCTTGGGCTATGACAGTCATCTGGGTTGGGCTTATAGCCTTTCCAACCCAACAAGTCATCAACCCAGCTTTCCAGATCACTATTTTCAGGTATTTTATCTTTCTATTTAATGCTATCCATCTCTACCACAATATCACCCCCGTATGTAATGAACTCATCATGCCCAATTTCTGACCAAATGTCAGGTATTTTTGGGATTTTTTTCATGTTATTTTTAACATACCATCCATCTAAATAATTCCTTTTATTTCTAACTTCCTCACCCTCACATTTCGCCTCCTTGCAATTTATTTTTGCTGGGGCTATCATTTTTTCACCATTGCCCCTCTTATTTTTCCTAGATTTTTTGCTCTGTGAATTTTCCTTAGGATTATGATTAATACCCTCATCCAGCAAATATTTACAAGCAGGATAAAGAACATGAAGCTTACCCAAATCCGCTAGCGAGTCCCTAGCCTCCTCACCATCGTCATCCCCAGCCAGCAACCAGAAGCAATTGCCGGCAGGGGAGATGCCTACTTCGCTGGTGATTTGGAGAGGCTGAGGAGGCGTGGTGAGCGACGCAGGAAGCGAGGAGATCGCCTTGGCACCAGCACCTTCTGCTTCTTCTTCTCCCCACCGCTGCTCTCGCCCAGATCTGGAATCCCCTTCGGTTCCTCCATCTCCGAATCCAGCTTCTCCTCGCTGTCTTCGATCGGGATCGGCACCCAGCGAGTCCCCGGGGTGGGAATCGCCATCACCGCCCCGACCACGAACTCCTCTGGTCCAGCCGGGTGGCGGCGAAGAGATCTGAATTCCCACCACTTCGCCCTCTGAGACGGGTCTCCCGACTCGGTTTCATCCATGGCCCAGCCAGCGCAGCTAGAGAGCTCACCGGGGCACCCGTCGGAGTGGTGAATCCGTTGGGAGCGAGTCTCTCGCCTTCCTCCACGGTCAGATTCCTGAAGATTTTCTTCGCAGCACGTCGCATCTCTCTCCTCGTGGCGAACCAGGACACCACCTCTGGGCCCTCGCTAGCTTCGCCTCGTCTCCACTCGCCAGGTCTGCCATGGCCTTCTCCATCCTCATCCTCCAATCCGCCATCACTTCGTCTCTTCTGTGTAGGGTTTCGCTCTCGGTGGTGGGAGATGGGGGAATTTTGGATGCGTTGCTCTCCCCAGCCACTGGGCGGTGGGGATTTATTGCCCACACTCCGCCCGCATTCATGGTCGTAGTTTCCCTCGGAATCCTCCCCATCACCTCCCCTCCCCTAATCGAGCGAATCCCCCACACAAATCAAATGACACGGAAACCAAATCCTTGACCGCCATGAAATTACCTCTCTGTCACGCAATCCTCGGCTGTCAATCAACCTGTTTTCCGCATCGAGGAGGATAATCCAGCCAATTTCCTCCTGGATCACCACCGTCCCCTGGTGATAGCAGAGCAGCCCGGCCGCGAAGAGGTTGGGGATGTAGAGTGCAGGCCACCCCTTCCCTCTCCCATCTTCTGCGTGTAGCTCATCGTCGGCGGGCACCCTTCGACCACGCATGTGTGGGGAGCGGTGGTCGCCCGAATCGCTCTTCCAGTCGTCGTAGAAGTGGGGACCATCACGGCCCGCGTGAGGGTTGTCGCCGATGTGGTGGTCGTCGCCGCTCACGCGGAAGTCGTCGCCGAACCGGTGGTCGCCGTCGGCTGCGCGGTAGTCGTCGCCGGTGCAGAGGTCGTCGCCGATTCGGTGGTCGTCATTGCCCGCTCAGCAGTCGCTGGTGTGGAGGTCGTCGCCCACACGGTGGTCATCGCCACGATCGCCCTTGTGTTCGTCGCACGAGTTCCTCATCTCCCACACCGTGCCCCGTGCCATGTCCCGTCGACACGAACCTAGTTCCAGGTATTTCGGTAAAAACAAAATCTGCACATTTAAGTATGAACCGCGTGACAGAAAATATTCTGCATGCGACCTTTTGTTTCCTTCCTCTCAAGGAATCTTCATCACTAGTGTAGCTACCTGGGAAGGGAGAATCTTGGAGAAGAAAATATCAGCCCAACAAATTAATGCCACAGTAGTAGTACAGTAGTAGGCCGAAGGGTCCTGTCTTGCTGATACTGACCGAGTGACGGCCGCGCTCGCCTCGCCTATATTGGAGTGAAGCTCAGTTAATTCGTTGCGTTGCGTTTGCCGGTTGCATGCTTTGATCGAGATTGTGCATACGTGCAGATAAGGGAGTCCCGGGCGAAGGTGACGCTGGTGGCGCGCATGGCGGCATCGGTGGCCAACTACGACTACATCGTCGACTGGGAGTTCCAGACAGACGGCCTCATCCGCATCAAGGTACAGTACGCGTCCTACGCCTTTCATCATCCCAAAACGCACAACAATTCAGTTTTGTCACGCCCACAAAAAAGCAGAGTACAGTGTGGTTCGTACGTGTCTGCTCTCTCATTGGTGAGATGGAAAATATCAGGCTGGTTCTTGATGAGTGCTGGGTGTCATTTTCGCTCCTTCCGTCACTGCTAATTTTTTTTGTCCAATGTGCACTGCCATTGCGTACGTCCTGGCATCCGTCTCCGTCTGAGATCTTTTACAGTACCCCTAAATGAATGTGAGCCATCCATCCATCTTAATCTGACGGCTAATCTTACATGGTACTACAATACAGATCCTAGGGAGTACTATCTCAAAAAAATATGGAGTACCTTGATGTTAGGGGTAATACCGTAATCATGGGTGATTTATTTATTTCTCAATCATATAGTTTCAATTTATTACAGAAATACTAAATAGAATGAGATTCCAATTTAGTACGAACTTGCTTGTAAGGGTGTGAACGCAGACTTTCAAACAAATTTTTTGTCATGAACCCTAATCCCAAATCAATATCATTGGCAAAAAGAAAAATCTCAAAATCAAGATGATGATCATGCGTGGCGGGACATGATGATCACAGGGTCATCACCACTGAGGGGATTAGGGTTAGGCCACATCAGTTCGCAATCCAGGTTATGCACCCGTGATGTGCATATCAATGGCCGCCGCCGGTAGTTGCGCCTATGCGAATTGGTCGGGGGATGAATCCGCCGTGGGATACTCGCGCATCATGGATGTATTAGGAGGAGCACAGTCCTCCTACAGCGCCATAGTTCAATTAATCTGCAATTAACAGGAACTCACGGATGGCTACAAGACGAAGTCTCCAGCCGCTACCACGATGGGGGAACAAACAGTGGGATCGCTGCGGCCTGATGCGGTTGATTCGGTTGGAATAAAAGTCAAAACGAGTAAGACAAAAGTTCTAAAATACCCCTGTAGATGGATGGTTGGATTTATCCAGCACTCCCTCCTCTCCCTAGGGAGTACCAGGGTACTGTAAAAACTTTGGGTAGCTGTCCCCCTTTTATTTCAGAAGAAAAATGGGAGAGTATCCATGAATGATGATTTAATTACTTGTACCTGAAGTAGTGACCTAAAACGTCATATATTAGTTTACAGACGGAGTACATAACACTAACAGAGATCAACATATATGAATATCAATGATTTGACTGTTCCATTTTTACCAAAGTTCACATGACCACATGATCTTCCCTCGACGCTTTCAAGTCGGGCTCAGCGGGATCCTGATGGTGAAGGGCACGCCCTACTCCCACATGAACCAGGTCCGGCAAAACGAGGAGATGCACGGCACCCTCCTCTCCGAGAACGTCATCGGTGTCATCCACGACCACTACATCACCTTCCGCCTCGACATGGACGTCGACGGCGCCGACAACTCCTTCGTCCGCGTGGAGATGTCCCGCCAAGACACCGCACCCATGGAATCCCCCCGGAGGAGCTACCTCAAGGCTACACACCATGTCGTGAGCACGGAGAAGGACGCCCGGGTCCGGCTGAAGCTCTACGAGCGGGCCGAGTTCCACGTCATCAACCAAACAAGAAGACACGTATCAGGAACCCGGTGGGCTACAAGGTCGTTCCTGCGGGAACCGCCGGCAGCCTGCTGGACCCCGAGGACCCGCCGCAGAAGAGGGGCGCATTCACAAACAATCAGGTGAAACATCTACTTGCACGATATTTAAGGAATTTTGTGATACCACTATTAGGAGATGTGCATACTATCTTCTTGATGTCACGTTATGAGTTAGTAAAAGCACCATTTATCAAGGGACAAAAACAAGACGCGCACATACTTGGTGAAAATCAGTTCGTCCTCATCATTTGGTTTTGTGCAACAGATTTGGGTCACGCCCTACAACAAGAGTGAAGAGTGGGCCGGTGGGCTGTTCGTGTACCAGAGCAAAGGAGAGGACACGCAGCTACTTGGTCTCAGAGGTACGTTTGTGTATACACAAAAAAAAGAGAGGTGGATTTGATGGTCCGAAAAATGTTAGCCGTCTGATTTGCGTACATGGCCGCACAGGGACCGTCCAATCGAGAACAAGGACCTGGTGATGTGGTACACGCTGGGGTTCCACCACATCCCTTGTCAAGAGGACTTCCCCATCATGCCCACTGTGTCGTCCAGCTTCGACCTGAAGCCGGTCAACTTCTTCGAGAGCAACCCCATTCTCAAGCAGCGGCCCACCATGGAGAAGGACCTTCCCGTCTGTGCAGCCACCGCCTGAGACCATGCACTAGGATACATGTGTGCTCGACATGGCACACTGGGTTGTTGCCCGGGACATGAGGCCGTACGTGGGCTTCGGGTAGCACCATGTAGTGCCCCGAGCCTTACATAATCCTGCCTCCGCCTCTGGCTAGCCAATAGCCTAGTATGTATAGCTCTATGTTTGTGTTGTATCGTCCTTCCCCCTTCATGAATATGATGTGCATTCAGGCTGTCTCAGAATCTTGAACCGACCGTAATAAATTGGATGACATACATGAAGGAAAATTAAACCATTGGATTCATGTTTAAGAGTAATACTGTATTGTTGTAGTTTGTAACTATTAATATTATGTATACAAAAAATTTGTGGCCAGAGTTTAAGCTTGGACAATCAAAATACATTCTAACAAACGAAGGATGGTCGTACTAATATTAACAATAAAATCCAGCAATCTGCATCTTGTGTGCAAATACTAATATTGGCCGCAATTTCGTCCCGAGAGAGAAGATGCAGACGGTAGCCACCGCCTCAACCCTGCGGTGCGGCCCAGTTCGGCGAGACATGGCCGTGGCTGATCTGGGGCTCCCCGGTGGAGGGGGGAGAAGGTGAGTGGAGGGCTGAGCCGGAGGGTGGGGAAGTGGAATGGATCGGAGGCTGCCTCCTCTCCAGATCAACGACCAGCAGTCCACTAGCAAAGCGGGCACATGTAGAGCCCATGACGCTCCTCGCCACCATCGAGGCCCACCACAGCCCTTGCGCCACGCCTAGAGAATGGGCCATGGATCTGTTGATGCTGCTGCAGCAGGACACAGAGATGGAAGATGTTGTAAATATTTAGATATCGATTCAAGATGTAAACAGTAATTAACAAAAAAATCTTAGCATACATGATAGCATCAGCATCAAGAATAGGAATTCCTCATAACACAAGTGGAATAGTAAATGCCATAACTGCATAACTACTGACAATGCCAAACTACTACCATGAAGAACAACAGTCTACAGGTATTTCATCAATGTTACACTACTTGGTACAAAACTCAAACCAGAGCCTCTTATTGGCAAATGCACCTCATTATTTTTGGGTGCTTTGCTAGACTATATCGAAACCTACACTACTACAGGATCAAAAAGAGTAGCACAGTATTTATCACACAACTACTGTACCCGTGATATTACTACTATGGCCTAACCGCAACCATAATAGATATCGTACCAAGTTAATCAGGGCATAACCAGGAAACCCTTAAACCATAGCATTTCGGCAACACCCCAACCATGGCATGAACGAAGACCACAGCCCAGCAAGATAGTAACATGTTTGTGCCCCATTGAATAGCTCCAGTCCTAATCCATCACTACAAAACCGACGCCGGCTCCTATGCGTAAATCGGATTAACAGTTTAGAGTCAAGTCCGCTGTTTCAGTCACTCCTATCTTGAGAAAAACAAAATCCTCCATATTTCTTCTCTACAGATGTAACAGCAAGCACATGTTTTATATTTTCAGAAGCATATATAAAATACACAAGAGATAGCAGGGGTGGGAATCTCATATTTTACATGACTATAATAGGGACTTTACTTTTTTGTGTGGAAAAGGTTGTCCATTTTCCCATTTGACACTGACTACCTCTCACAGAAAATCAAGATTCTACTATATAGCGTATGACCAACAAGCATTACAACAAGATAAGAGAGATAGAGAACAAAATCCCCTTTCTTTTTACAGTAATTAACTATCTCATACTCTCCAAGCATCCCATCTCTTTCTATCATATTAGAAAGTTTTTATCATTTCTTATCAATGCACAACATGTACAGGTGCATTTCAATTCAGCAACGATGCATTATTATGCAACTAGACAACAACCCTAAAGCAATCAAAATAAGATTAGAGTCAAATCCAAGATTTCATTTACTCCTCTCATGAGAAAAATAATATCCCCTGTATTACCTCTTCTCTACAAATATAACAGCCAGTACATGTTTATTTTTTATTTTTTGAAGCATAAAATAGACCATGGACAATATGAGGACATCTGCTATTTCATATGACTATAATAAGGACTTCATTTTTTCAGCATCGAAAGGTTTTCCGTTTTTTACCGTTTGACATTGATTACCACCAATAGAAACTCAAGACTCTACTCTAGTGAATGAGCGACAAGTATTATGACAGAAACAGAGAAATATGGGACTTCTTAACAAGGAATGTACCAACAGAGGAGCTTCATTTGACATACCAACTATGCATGTGAAAACAAGGCAATCCTGTAAGGTCACGTGTTTGGAGTGTTCAACAACAAAGTCTTACCCTGCTGCTGTTGTGGTACCTTTCGACATGCTTGCCCATCACCGTCACAACCAACCAGGATAACTTGGAAAACGAACATCTGCGTATTTCAGAAATGCGATTAATTCGCCAATTA
This sequence comes from Secale cereale, assembly GCA_902687465.1. Taxonomy (NCBI): domain Eukaryota; kingdom Viridiplantae; phylum Streptophyta; class Magnoliopsida; order Poales; family Poaceae; genus Secale; species Secale cereale. Next base: position 22,256,534 of record LR738710.1, on the reverse strand, counting down.
GTTACTGCAAAAGGCGATGCGATACGAACTAAGTAGCTAGCAGTTGTTAACATGAACAAAGTATAATATTGATCAATCGTGTGATACGAAAGCATAGCAGAAACGATTAGGAAGCGGCATGTTTCTCAGTTTCGATCTTGCTGCAAGCCTGGGATAATAGATGGTCCACCGAACCAAAATGTCTCATGGCAGACTAGAAAGATACGTCAAACTGACTTCTCGGCAATGGATGAAACAAGAGAAACAGAAATACAGGTGCTAAATGGAAGTGTCCATACAAATGAACTAAGCTAACTGATTTTATTGCTGTTCCGTGCAAAAGGGAAACTGGTTGACTGTCCTGGCAGCCCCATACACCACTCGAGGAACAAAATTACACATCGCAAACCAATCTGAACGACGATAACTGCGACCACTTACTTGTCCTCGGAAATTAGTAAACACTGACAAGTTGTCTGACCACAATAGGATGAAATTGGCTTGCTGATTTGTGTCTCTTGGGAACAAACACACACGCAAAAACAAGAACAAAACAAATAGATTATCACACTTGCAACGTTTGAGCCATGTTTACAGGAACCCTGGGAATCTGGCAAAAGGAGACATGTTTACAAGAGAGAAACAAATGATAGCTTGACTATTATATACCAGAATCATCAGGAGCGGCACAAACAACAACCCTAGAGATTGGCATGGCATACAATTTGAAGAAGATTACCATGGGCACAGAGGATGTACGAGAGAGGAGATGAGAGAGACCTGGGTGCTTACCAACAACGCAGGAGTCGAAGAAGCAGATGCAGCAAGGGTTCGGCGGCCGTGGAGCTCAGGGGGGAAGATGGCCGAGCCCTTGCTGGATTCCCTCCCGGAAAGGCGTTCCTTTCCGAGGTGGACGGCAGTGGTGCAGGCGTCCCGAGAGAGAAGACGCCCTCCTCTCCCGGCGCGGCCCAACTCGACGAGACGTGGGCGTGGCGGATCTGGCCGCCGCCACGCCCGAGCTGCTCGACTCGATCTGGGTCTCCCCGGTAGAGAGGGGGAGAAGGTGAGTGGAGGGCGCAACCAGCGGGTGGGGGAGAGGAATGGATCGGAGGCGGATCGGGAAGCGCCGCCGCGGCCGGGAACGCCATGGCCGCCGCCTGAACTGCTTTGTCTGGGGCATAGGGTAGGGAGGGATGGTGAGGGGAGGGAGGGACGAGGTCGGCGGCGGTGGGAGGTCAACGGGGTCGGCGGTGGGTAGGGGAGGACGGCGAGGTCGGCGGTGGATGGGTGCGCCGGGGAGAGGACTGGATCGGGATTGGGATTGGGAGTGAAAGGGGGGAGAATGACGGGCTGGCTGCGTTGGGATTTTCTCCCTATCCCTCCCTTTCTCTCTATTTTTTTTTCGTTTGGTTTGAATTCCAGTAGCGGGATTTTGGCGACGGCGACGGCGGCGGGGAGCGAAATGTTTTCGGAGGACCGAAGTCGCTTCGGCGGGAGCCAAATATTTTCAGAAAATTTCGGCAGCACCAACATCATACGGTGCTCTGTCTACAGGGAGAGGAAGCAGTAGGCGGACATGTCGATGGAGATGAGCCCGCGGGTCCTCGAGTGGTGGGAGGCCCGCGGTCCATGAGTGACAGATATCAGACGCAATGCATGTCACCCGCGGCATGTGCGTGCGGAGGTGGCGCTCCAGCGGGCACAAAGGAACTTTGCGGCGAAGAGGTAGTCGGCCTCATTGTCTAGGCGTCGTCCACCCCAGACGTGAAATCTAGATGGAGCTCCACGAGCCACATCGGCAGGCCCGTCGACTCGACCACGGGGCAGCGGCAGGTGGTGTAGGGACTGCGTGATGATGATGCTAGCGAGCGCGTCGTGGGCGAGCGGCTTCAACGCGGCATCCACCGGCGAGATCAGCCGGCCCACGCACGTGCATAACCCGGACGGTCACCACGTGCGCTTTAGTGGCCATGTTGTCGCCGGACTCGGAGCTTACAAGCTAGGTGGTGTGTTTGAGTTCCACGGGCATGCATGAATGAATGATTAGCTAGGTGGTATCTCACCAAACCTTTGAAGCGTCCAATTTGTTTGAGATGCCACAGGGTCATGGAGCTCAAGTTGTCGAGTAAAGCACGACATGCTTAGCGGGGTGTTTTGTTGTGTTAAAGTAGGCGGCATGAAAACGAGAGAAAATTTGTTATTGTATTATCTTTTTGTCCTTTTTTTTTTCATTCATAGCTAGCATGAAAACGAGAGAAAAAGCGGACGATGGATGTACCCTCTCGCTTGTTGCCTTGCGTTTGCTGCCTTGGGGCGACGTACGCGATTCGGTGCTTTGCATGATCTGACCGAACTTGCTAGACCAATGTGTGCAGTGCAGTGCAGATATAACCTTTTTCCGAAATCATGAACATGTGTTTTCTGAATTCACGAACTTTTTATAGAATTGTTTGTTCTATAAAACGGACCATGGCACACGCTACATAATACGGCCGATCAGCAAGTTTGTGTGTTCCCTACGGATGGCAAGACGCCAGCTTCAAAGATCGCTTCGCCCGCACTTCCGAATCCCCGGACCTTCTGGGGATCATTTCTCACGTTAAACTAGAATACAACACTGTGCCCCGTGCGCGTTCCCTATACCAAATCCTGCCTCCCGCTTCACTTATACCGTTAACAGATGTACTAGTAACGAGTAACTAACTAGAGGAAATCTACGTAGAGTAACTATCCAGGGGAACCTACGTCGACATTGACATTGTCTGTTTGTGGCAGCTGAAAGTTGTTTTCGCGTCAGTTGATTCGTCCTTCGCGCCCGAGGGGTAGACTGTGGCCATGGCAGCTCGGGTAGGGTGGGGCGTGGGAGGCGGCACGGCGCGGGAGGCGCTTGGGCCTGGGTTGCAGCTTGCAGGGACGGTGGATGAAAAAGGTTGGAGTAAGTAGATGACCATGACTAATGTTGGAGCACGTCGGCCACGAGAATGAAGAGGTAGGGCAACAGATGATCACCCTGATGGAGCCCTCCTCCGACAATTGACTTACCCGGCATCCGTTGAGGACCACCGCCGATCTGCCGTGGAGTTCAGATCCTGAACCCAATGGCGCGAGCGTGGCGGGAAGCCTTTAGCCTCCAGAACGTATGTGCTCACACTACAAGAAATATGTTAATACATGACTGATCCTATCCATCACAGATAAGTATAAAACCATCACAAATGTGCATGCATCACGAGCCAATATTATTCATCAACACTTGCACACACATATATCCCTCACACATCGGCCTACATGTTCCACACGTCACCCCTTGCAGGCTTACACACTAGAGATTGATCCGAAGTTCTGACCACACATGGATTAGGGAAAATGGATGGCAACTGAACACACATCGTCTTCACGGGTGGCCGCTGCTCCCGCCCGCACCGCCGCCTCCGCCGCCACCGGATCCTCCTGGCCCGGAGCCGGAGCCACTCCCGCCGCCGCTCCCCGTGCCACCGATCACGCTACCAGAACCTTGGCCGCTCCCCACGGCATTGCCTGCACGTCCAACCCCGCTGCCGCCGCCCGAAGCACCGCCACCACTGCCGTCACCTCCTCCACCACCATTGCCGTGTGTCACCGTGACAGTGACACCTTCTTTGCTGATATGGAAACCAAAGCCTTCCCCGCCGCCAAGTCCCACACTGGCGATGCCGTTGTGCGTGCTCGCGGCGCCGCCTCCACCGACGCCGATGGCCACGTCGATCCCGTCCTCCCCGATGTCGATGCCGACCCCAGCGCCAACACCACCACCGGCGCTGCCTTCCTCGCCGTCGCGGGTGCTTCCCGCGCCGCCGCCGCCGATGCCGACGCCCACCCCGATGGTCGTGTCAGACCCGTTGCGCGACACGACCCAACCGAACCCATGGCCGCTTCCGGAGCCATGGCCACTGCCGGCACCGTCCCTAGAGAAGGGCCAATAGAACTTGCTACCGGCGCCATCGATGACGCTGGTACTGCCAAGGTTACTAGGAAAATGCCTCGCGTTGACAGGTGAAGGTACAAGTGTAGGAAAACACAAGATTGTGATGAAGAGGAAGCCACTACTGGTAGAGATGGCCATTCTCGTTTGCGTTTTTGTGAAGGGCTTCGGCTCGGCATGCTGGTTTTGTGAGTTAGCCAGGAAGGAACCCTGATTTTTTTTTTAATCTGGTCCGGATCTAGAGGCGGGGATTAGCTAGTCGGCTTTGGATCGAACAGCTTGCGTGCGTTGCATGAAACCTGGTAATACGGTTAGCTTGCACGCGGAGCTAGCGTATGTTGACCATTCATTTGGCTGTAGCTTTGTGGTATATGAATTTCTGGTCTTGTTTCTACTCCCACTCAGTGGCGGGGTGCCAGGACTACAATTTTGTCTAGTCAATTTTGAAATTGTATAGTTAAATATTATATGTGCTTGTATAAATTTATATCATTATTTTGCATGATTTCTGCTTGTATATGAGGTTGTTGCCAAAAAGGTCAATTGACTACACAGCATATATGTTGCTTCACCACTGATCATTGTGAATTATACTTTAAAAACTACGTCATGGACTATTTCGATTCAAAAAGAAATGTGCGTGCGCTAAATAATACTTGTCACCAACCCGTGGGGTCCTCCAGGCTACTAGGCTGTGAAAAGGAAAGAAATGAAGGTCTCTTGTATTTGTTTTGTTTTAATCAGTCCCCTAAAATATAATTTGGGAATGGGAAATTAATTCTTAAAAAGTTAGTGGTAAAAACAAGTGAGCTCCCGTTTCAGTGTAAGAACATTATATATTCTTCATTAGTTTCTAATTAGACGATAAAAACAAGTGAACTTATGGTATGAAATAATTTAGTTATAGTAAACATAATTTCCTTTCTCTTCTAACAATTATATAAGGCTGTTCTTGCTACATAAAATCGTGCATACATATGTCAGCAACATATAATCCAGACTAGTGGTTGGGGCGCGCCCGTGGCGCGCCGCCTGAGCGGAACCTCGGCGGTGCCAGGTGGGTAGCGCCCCTTTCACTTTCTTGTTTGGTCTGGGCACAAGTGTATGCAAGGCTTTTTACAACGCAAAAAGTTGACACCGAGCATAATAAATACTAAAAGCCAAAGAAAAAAGACTACTTCGACGCGGCTCGAGCCGAAGCCGCTTGCCTCATCGTCGTTGGCGGCAGCGCCAACCCGCGCTGCCGACATGTGACTTTTTGGCATCGGCATCGTGCTGGTTCAACTCCTCGTCATCCTCGGTCTCAATCTCCTCAAAGAGCTACTCCTGCCGTGCGTGGTTGACGATGGCGCAATGGCTCCGCACCAACGGTAGCATCATCTCGTTCTCATCAAGCCCATCGACAGCATGTGGGCACCAGTGCCACAACAGAGCTCGGTGGCCCAGTCCCCGGGGGCGGTGATGTCCGAGGAAACCACTGGGCTTGTCATGCAGAATGACAACGAGATGATCGGGTGCCGACAGAGTGGGCACGATAATAGCGCCTGTGGGTTCACCGACATGTAGCTGGTCAAGAAAATGTACGTGGCACATCTCATGCAGAACTCATGTTTGCATCCTGCACAGGTGAAATTTTTCACTGTAAGGCTAGCTTTCATTTGTCGAAAGCAAGACAAACTTGCTTACTTTTGTACTCTATGCAGTTATTGAGCTACCAAGTGAATATTAACGAGAATATGAAAAGTGTGAGCCACTTGATGAACTCCATATGACACTCATGCTAGTAGTGCTTTTATGTTCTTTTGTGAAAGATGGTCATTTCCAGCAAACAGCAAACTGACAGGGTGCTTAAACTACTACAAATAGCATGTGATATCAGTAAAATGTATATTTCAGTGTGTACCTTCTGTGGCAACAGAGTTATGTAAGCAGACAGCACATGAGACAATATATACAGGTGACTTGTTCAGGTACCTTCAACTCACTCCCTGCGAAGCAAAAACGCCACTAACTATAAGATAGATGATGTTGCCACTTACCAATATAAACATTGGACAATAGCTTAATATGACAGTCGGTTAAAAAATTGCAGCTCTGTAGGTTTCCACTAACTCAGGGAAGATGGTGGACTCGGTATTGAAAATTTCAAATGACAAGAGAAATCGAACGTATAAAATAAACAACGATGCTATATATCAACATGCAACTGTCATGTAAACGAAGACATGAGATTTACACACTCAAACTATTAAGATTTGGTACAAATAAAAAAAGTTCGGAGGATACACCTGTTGTCTTCCAATTAAGTCTCCAGTTCCTTGTTGTTATCCCACAAAAAAATGCAATGCAACTTCTACTCGTTCATGCGCAAAGCATTTGCAATTATAATTCAGTATGAGCAAGTATTCATTGTGGCCAAACATGAAGAAAAGTGAAGTTCAGTTAACCAAGAAGACCGAAAGAACATGTACCATCTCATAAAAAATATTCACGTTATTAAATGGAAGAAATGAGAATAGAAAAGTTCAGTTAACCAAGAAAGAATGCAATGTAAAAGACAGAAAATGGAGCTTGTTTAGTTCCAAAGTAAAGGACAATCATATAGAATAGTGAATAAAATAATTAAAATAACAAATCTCTTGCAAGCAAACCAAATCAAAATCTGCAATGTGCTGCTGCCAGAACCAAAATTAGGTTGGCAAGCTCCTTTAAGTAAAACTGAATTCTATTTGTGTGGTATCTTGACTGCAAGCTATATCTGCTGTAGAACATTATTACTTCAATGCAGACACAGAAAAAAAAACTCCAAGTAAAATAATTGTCTTTCTACAACCATCCTTTTCTATCTTCCATCACAATGAGAAAATATCTTGAATCAAAATAACAATGATCTTGAAACAAAATAGATGAAGATGGTGAAATCTAATGCATCTGACCTCCATTGTAGGTAATAGATATTGGATACTCTCTCGTTTGATTGCCACACAAAAAACATCAATTAAGAATCCAAAAGTAGTGATCCTTGAAACTTTCCCTAAACCAAAAGGAGAAATCAAGTAGATGCACCTAGAATAGTTACAGGAAAATAGGATTGATATATGAGTTAGCTTGGAGTTCCTACATTTGACAACAAATGGTAAGACTGAGCTGAGGGTTTGCTTCTCTAAGTAACTGTGCACTGTACATGTTGAAGCATGTGGATATTGAATAATACTGGCCTATATGAGATGTGGGCATTTTTTTAGGCAAGGTCAGCAATAACTCAAGAGTGGCCATGAAACCTCCAGTGCTCATTGCCCTCAGACTGAAGCCATACGAAAATAAATCATGAAGAGCGTATTACTAAATCAAAGTTATATTCCAATTTATTTTAATAGAAGGAAACTCCTTCGCTGATCACATTTTCTTCAATGATGACATATATAAAATTGTTAGGGTGCTCTGTATCATGCAGTTTACAATCATGAGCATCGGTTAAATTGTTCAAATGTTTTGCTAAGCAATCACCAGTCCTATGAACTATGGATATTTGAAAAAAAGAGATTACTTGTCGAATACTCCTAGAAGGATGGTGAAGGAAGAGAGAACATACATGCGGGATTCGGAGACATGATGATCAAGAAGAAGTGCACGAGAAGAGAGCTGGGTATTGAGGATGAGTATACCTGCAACAAGCAGACACCATGCCATGAGTTGGTCACTCTCCTGGAGCTCAGAGTTGGACTCTATTCTCAACCTTGCAACAATCTATAGTAAGCAAAACAGAAACGAGGTGAGTAAACCGTCGAACCGGTGGCAGACACTAAAAGAATCGAGAAACACTATGCCCATCCATCCATTTAGCGGTGACTGTAAAATATGGTGGGTCTTTGCTGGAAGTAAGCATGTCAGCATCAAAGGAGGCAAGTACTCAAAGTTGCCAGTGTAAGAGAGAATTCATCTTATTTGCCGTGTTCTTCGCTACCGCTATCATCACATCCTCCATAATTTGCATTTTACAAGTTCAGTATATCTCCTCATTTTTTTAAAGTTACATTGATCATCTCAAGCGAGCCAATCAACTAAGAACTCTATCATCTCAGGCTTCAAAACTAACACCTAAAATTTATAAAGAATTACCCTCTGCGCACAGCAGAAGTGCATTATCTTTATTCGTCCACCAAAAATGACACAAGGATGCCAAACCAAAAGAACAAAATGTCGAACCCAGCTAAGCTAACAGAATAATTGTCCACTTCAAAAAGTACAAAATGTCACTTTGAATCCTAGCAATAATCTGTACATGCTGCTTTTTCACAATGCATAACTTACTGACTGATTGGTTGTCCATTGTTCATAATAATGTGTATATTAAGGGAGTTCTTTGCCATTTCTCTTCTCCTTTCAGATTCATCATATTGTAATTTTCTGGGCAGATAGTAAACAGAAGTATCTGTGAATAATATGAAATCTAGCACCAAATCGAACATTGTGGGGGTTTGCTTATTGTGCTATGGAAATAGATAGACTTCAAACTCCATTTAGATAAGCCAATGAAGTGTCTCACACATTTATATAAGAAAAAAGACATGAAGTCCCAAGTCAGGAAGATCAAATGTGGATGCAGTAATCACCTTGAAGATGGGTGGCTTGAGGGGCTTGGAGCAGATCCACCACACGAGCAACAAGGGATTGAGAGAAGTAGTGGCAGCTGTCCTCCCGCTCTTCCTCAGCTGGCAGCCCGAGACGATCAGTAGTTCATGTCTTGCTATCTCTGAATTTAAGTAGGATTAATTCTCCCTTTATGTACTACAGCAACAGGCTTCTTGTAATATGAAAATTGCTGTATTTATTACATTCTAATAAGAAATTCACTGAGATGAGCTGATATATTGTTCTTCAATTCGAATCGAACCCAACATACACACAGGAGATGGGGAGGGCACCTTGTACCTACCCAGAAATTTTCAGGGAGGTGCGAGATGGCTGGGATCGAAGATGGAGTAGTAGCTCCAAACCTAGCAGAGAACTTTAAACCGTTGTGGTCGATCTGCTCCTCCTCTTGTCACCGCTGCAGGAATAGTGTAGTGGCGAGGTGTGGCAGTGGTGGCGGCCCTGACTAGAGGAGAGGGAAGGCAGAGGATGAAGGAGAGGGCAGGCGATTGCGCGCGGGTATGGAGTTGCCTCTCCGTTCGCACCACCCCGCACCTCTGCATCTTGCCGCCTCGACGTAGGTGCTCCGTCGGCACCTCGATGCCATCCCCTTCCTACCCTCCTCTGCAACCACCATGGTGACGGGGTGTAACGACACCTTGCCGCGAAGACGAGAGGTTTGGAGGAGAAGATCATCTCAGAAGGGCGCCTTGCTGCCTTCTCCAGTGGCGGATTGTGGCGGCGGCTGCGGCGTCGCCGGTGGGAACCCTAGCCGCCAGTCGGGGGGAGAAAAGAAGGAGACGCGAGGGAGGAAGTTGTGTAGGATGACAGACATCGTTCTAAACTCTCTCTTTTTTTCCCCACACACAACGCGTTCTCTCTCTCTCTACTGTTCCCTTGGCCACGTGGAGACAATGAGAGGGTGCACATTGCGCGACTGTTAATGGGTTTAATGGAGTACATAGTTAATCTTGAGCATAATCCATTTTACAAATATGAGTACTTTTTAAAATTTATTGGGAGACATGCAGCAAGAAGCCATGATAATCACTTTTAACTAAAACCTTTTGTTAGCTTAATTCTTGGAAAATGAATATTAGTATGATAATGATTACATGGTGATTTAATATTATTTTTCATGCTCCAAGCTTCGCTAAGTTCCATGATTAATAAAAGAAAAAATTAACATACAACATGCACACATAATCTTTTCCTCCTCGGAGATGGACCATTACATGCGGAGTGGTTGTGTGAGTATTGGTCCTTCTTTACCTTTTAACCAATCAAACAGTTTAAAAGGCTAGGGAGATACACCTGCAAGGAGTGTTGGAGAACAAAATGTAGTTTTTTTTTTTTGCAGGATTTTTTTGCATTTTCTATACTATCTATGTTCCACAACGTATTTTGTTTCAAAAAGTTAAATATGTCTATGTTTGACAAGATTAAGAAATAATGGCAACACCCAAAATTAATATAATAAAGTGCATTTCACTCAAACACATTATTATAACAGTTTGGTGGAATTGACACGTTGCTTCTCTGTTTCTTATCATGCTCTAATTTTAACAATGCATCTTGCACACTGTAGAACTTCTCAATTAGTTCAAGCGTCCAAGTTATGTAAAGTCTAGAAAACAATACTTCGATAATATCGTGCGAATAACTCTATAGAATAGAGGTAGAGCAGATTCACAATAGATATACGAAACATTTAAGAAAAACTAAATGCTCTTCTTCAATTCTAATTTGAAATATGGGTTGTTGGGAGGGCCAGGTGGGACACACTCGCGCGGATTCATTGGAAGCATCAACAACAACGATTCACGTTGCGCGCACATACAGTTAGCCATTGCCTTATTTGTTCCTTAAGTCACCCCACACATTGCCCACGTCCCTGTTCAGTCTGAAAAAAAAAACACCTCCAGACCACACCCGACCATTTTCCCTGTCCTCTTGCTCTCCGGTTACCCGCCATAGGTGGTTCCTCCTCACCCTTGACCTATCGCATCACTGCCGTTACACCTATCCCTCCCAGCCGACCGCCTGCATCACCTTCATGGATTGATTCACATATGTCATGCCACCCCATCCCCCATGGCTGACTTTAAGCTCGATGGCATGCCGCACCACGCCGCCATTTCACAACCTCCAGGACACGCAAATTCACCCTCCTACGACCCCAACGCTGGTCACACGCCCCTCCCCGGACCTTAAACCTACGGCTTGCCACGTTGCACTACCGATGTTGTCTGGCAGTGCCGTTATTGGCAGAGCCATAGAGTGGACAGGATGGGGACGTGATTCACCCTGGAATTTTGGGCCAGCCTATATTCCTATGCATTAGAGATAGGCCAGGGAGAAGAAAGAAGCCCTATAACATTTGATCGGTTGACCTAAGGGATGCACGCAACCACCAGATCGACGCATTTCCTATACAGCACTTAAGGCATTGGTTCTTGTTTTATTGCAAACTGGTACACACCTCTCCATCCTTCTCGATCGGGCCCAATTAATTTATTTATGGCGACTGATAAGCGCCGGCGCGCCGGCCTAAATTTGGTCTGTCGCACCTGCGCCATGCGATTCAGCAGCTTAGAACCGCAGGATCTCCCTAACTATTTCCCAATGTCTTCTTCCCTGGGAAATAGCCCCATGGCGCCGCCATGGACGAGCGGCGCGCTCGGCTAGAAGCACCATCCGTCGCATCTTGCTGGTAGCCACCGACGCCGTCGATCGCTGCCCTCGCCGCCCCTCGCCGTCATCATCTCCTATGTTTCTCGTCGGCTCCATGCATGCAGCAGCGTGTTCCCGTAGTTGCAGCTCCCAATGATGACGGTCGCAGCTCCGGTGACGACGGCCGCAGCTCCGACGTTCAACGGTTGTAGGTCGTAGCACGTCCGACGTCGAGCTCGCAAAAAACTGTAATCTCCTTCAGGTTGTCTGTAGCAGCAAAAATGACAATCGATTGTAGCAAAAGAAATAACGGTTCCAGCAAATTAAAGCTCGCCAGCGCGGCCCATCATTGCCATTGTAGCAAAAATGTTAACCGATTGTAGCTTCCGTGGCTGCCGATTGAAGCAAAAAACCTACACGGTTGTAGCAAGAAAAAAATTGACGTCGACCGGCCGCTCCGTATCGTGGTAGCAAACCATGTTGCCGGTGGTAGCAAAAAACTACATGGTTTGCAGCAAAAAAAACGCCCGTCGTCAAGGTTGCATCATCTTCGCGATTGATGTAGCAAAATAAAAGTGGTCGCCGCTAGTAGCAAATGAAGCCGCCGATAGTAGCAAAACAAAACATTGGTTCCAGCAAAATAAACATCAGCGACCAAATACAGTAGTTGGTTCCAACCAAAAAGTTTACGGGTTGTAGCATCCCTCGCGGCGGATGTAGCATTTCCTGCGGGTGGTTGCAGCACTTCATAAAAAGAAAAAAGCGATGCTGTGTGGGCACATCCATGGCGATGCTGCTTCATCATGAGCATTGACCTCGCAGCGGCGTGCGCGCGCGCAGCAATAGGGGGAGCGTAGGCTCAGCCATGAGGTGGCTGCCATGCAGCCCCACCGCCTCCCGTGCAAAAAAAAAAAACGACAGCTCGCAAGAGGAAAAAGAAGCAGCTGGGTGAAGTGTAGATGCGGACGGAGAAAGAAGAAGGAAGAAGAAAAGGATAAGGAATGTTTGGTGGAGAGTGGGCCACATGACCTGTCCAGCTGTTCCGCGAATAGAAAAATGGTTCGTTGGATCCCGCTCGATCGAACGTGTCCCACGCGACCGGCCGAAGCTTCGGCTGGCGCGCGGGTGGGAAACGTTTTCCTTTATTTATTTATGTTGCACCCGCGCATCAACAGCAGGCAGCGTGTATTTGATTATTATTAGTGAGAAGCTGGCGCATTCAGTTTTTGGAAGATTCCACCATCCGGTCGTATTTTTCCTTGTCGTTTCTTGTTTTTCCGGTTCGGTTGTCTCTGGTTTTAATGGTTTTTTTATTTTCCCTTTCTCTTTTTATTTCTTTCTTTTCCTTTTTTAAATGTGCAAACTTTTCTTCAAAAGCAAAATTTTCTGTAAAATGTGATGTTTTTTTTTATTTCATGCACTTTTGAAAATTTCATAAACTTTCCAAACTTCACAAAGTTTTTCAAATCCATGATTGTTTCCCAAATTTGGTTAACTTTTCAAACTACAAATTATTTTCAAATTCATGAACTTTTCCGAAGTCATGACCATTCCAAATTTGTGAAATTTATTTCAAATCTGTAAACTTTTTTCATATATGCACACTTTTTTCAAACTAGTGAACTTTTTTCTATTGTGCAAAAATTGCAAAAAAATTGAAGCTCACAAACTTTTTAAACATTTGAACTTTATTATTTTCATATTCTTGTTTGACAAGTTGAGAATCTTTTTAATATCTAAATAACAAAATTTGTTATTTATTTTCTAAAGCTCTATGTTTTTTTTAGTGAAAATCGGATTTACTGAATCACAGCAACATTGAAGGAATACAAATAATCTCTACTAACGAAATAAGCGAAACATGGCACCCGATGGGTAAAGATGCCAATGCTTTGGCAAAAGCGTGAGGCTCTGCATTGTTATGGCAACTTTCATGGCCAAACGTAGCCTTTGGAAAGATCTCCATATGTGCATTGTTTTCTTACTGAAGGCGTTGTTTTTGGAGAACCTTCTTTCTAGTCCGGGTGTTGTCTTTGATGGTGGTTCGAGTGTTGCTGCAGGTTATTGATCACCGTGGCAGGGTCTCGTTTTTCTCTTATTAATATTTTTTGGATGTGTGCAACCTAAATGTTCGTAGGCATCTTGTTAGTGCAGAGGCTGGGTGTAATTGGTATCTATTTGATATTAATATATTCCCCTTTTCAAAAAAAATGCTCAATCTCATGAAGATGGCTGCATAGTGACACACCAGCGAAGATTTGATGTTGCTGATACTTCCAGGCAATCCGCCACGACGAACATCAAAATTGATATCTTATAAATTTGTGTAAGTTGACTTTCATACTTCTTTCTAACATAGTACGATCGCAGATGCCCCCTCTGAACGCACGCATGAACACCATATCCCTATGAGTACCTTCGAGATATTGAGCCGTCACAACATCTTGAGATACCATATGCGTCTTCGTAGACGACGGGAATGGCTTCTCCCATTGAATGAATATTGAGTGTGTAATATTAACGTACAGTTATACTCCCTCCGTTCGGAATTACTTGTCTCGGAAATGGATGTATCTAGAACTACGTCTAGATACATCCATTTCCGAGACAAGTAATTCCGAACGGAGGGAGTAGTATTTTGTGCAAACTTTTCTATAATTACTCTCCCTCTATTTCATAATTCTTGTCATGATTTTATTTTAAATTTGAACTAAAACCATGATATGAATTATGGAATGGAGGCTATATTGCAATTGATTCAAAGATACACAGTGCAAGAAAACGGAGTGTTGCTACCCATTTAAATTACCTTCGCACAATACAAGATAATCAACTGACAGTAATTTCACCGAGGAGCGTACATAGAAAGTCAAGAGGGAGAAATAAATATACCAATTGACATGGATCAACTCATGAAATTAAAAGTATAGACGTATGTACTCCATAAATATGTAAACCGCGGATGCGACGCCATCTCGAACATGTCCGGCGTTAGAAAATCTACGCTACCCTTGAGGTGCGTCGTGGCCCACTTCAAAGTGTCTATCAGGGGAGGCATCGCTAGAGTTTGTGTGCACCAGTTGTGCGATTATGATCATCATTCCATAACAGGGGAATAAAAGAGCGACAACGTGGCTCGAGGCGGGTGTTCTTAATCGCGCAATTTTTAGAGATTAAGGAGTGGATATGATATACTTTTTCTTCCATTACAAAACACATTCATCTTTTCTAGTGCTCCCCCCCCCCCCCACACACACACACACAAAATTCAACCATTATCATTCCCTACAACGTACGTAAGTTAAGTTCAATTAACATTTGCATGACTTATACCGTCATACGGTGTCGCCATTAGGTGCAGCTGGTTCTTCCTCCTTGAGGTTAAGGCAACGATCATTTCCATGTCCAACTCACTCGGCTTCACTCCGGCAGGCAGGCTCCAGTCAAAGTAGTAGAGAAGTCGTGCCACCATGAGCTCCAACACGGCAACCCCAAAGGTATCACCCGGGCAGATTCTCCTCCCGCTTCCGAACGGCAAGTAGTCGAACCGCGAGCCTTTGTAGCTCGCCGTGCCATCCTCGAACCGCTCCGGCCTGAACTCCTCAGGCTCATGCCAGTACTTGGGGTCCCTACCCAATGCCCATGTATTCACCATAATCCTGGTGCCCTCCACGACCTCAAACCCGCCAAGGTCACAGGTCTCTCGGCAGACACGGGGAACCAGCAGCGGCAGCACTGGATTTAGCCTCATGCTCTCCTTGATCACCATCTTCGTGTAGTGTAGCTCCACTATGTGTCCCTCATGGTCTTCAGAGCTCTTATTGTCAAACGTCCGTCTCACCTCAGCCTGTGCCTTCATCATCACCTCCGGGTTCCTCATGAGGTCGGACATGACCCACTCGGCGGCTGACGATGTCGTCTCCGTCCCGGCCGAAAACATATCCTACACAAAGTAGACGACATGCTTGAGCAAACACAATGGAATGGTAAACTAGAAAATTTAGAGCATGCATATGTCATGTTATCACTTAATTACCATTATGATTGCCTTGACGTTATCCAGTCCAATCGGGATCGAGTCGATCTCCCCCTTGTCCCTGATGCTAAGCAAAGAGCTCAGAACGTGATCACCTGGCCTCATCTGGGACTGAGAGATGATCTTGTCCAGGACCTTATCCTGCTGCCGGCGGGCTCGCCATAGCCGGCCTCTCAGCCCGGTGACCACGTCGATGAACCACAGCGACGGGAAGAGGTCCCCGACGCAGAGCCCCGTGCCGAGCTTCACCACCTCGTCCATCACCGCCAGAAACTGCTCCTGGAGCTCGGAGCTGCACCTCTCCCCGAACGCCGTCTTCCCGGTTATCGAATTGGAGCACACCACGAGCAGCCTGCGCAGGTTAAAAGGCTCGCCACCCCTGCTTGCCTCGCGAACGTTGCTGACGAGGGACATGGTCTCCTTGTCCCTCACCGGAGAAAACTGGTGGGAGAGCGAGAGACACAATTGGTTTAAGCGAAGCTTCTTTGCAGTACTACTTTCGTCTGGTGGCGTAGATGGCCGCATCGGTGGGTGGCCATCTTTCATCTCAAAACGTACAACAAAAACAAATTTGTCACGCTCACAGAAAGGCAGAGCACAGTGTGTGCTTCGTCCGTCTACTGGCTGATGTCGAGATTCTATTGTCCCATGCGTTGTGGCCATCTTTTCTTTATCTCAAAACACGTACAACAAGTACAAATTTGTCATGCTCACAAAAAAGCAGAGCACAGTGTGGTTGAGTGGTTCTTCTGTCCGGCTGCTGTCGAGATTCTAGGGCATGTTTGGTTGCCCGTATAAAGACCAACAACCAGGCCCGCGCGGGAATGAAACGGACTCATTGCTTGTTCGCATATACTATTCGGCCTACATAGCATGAACTTTAAAGCACTTTCGAGCTAGGCCCAACAACTATGTCCGAAACAGCAGTTTCTGCAGAGCCAGACCCGAGCAATGCACAACGAGCGCATATGGGTGGGGCCGTGGGCCCTTTGCACTAGAGGAGGCTCGAGGGATGCAAGATGTGCTTCTTCTTCTACCTCCACTAAGCTACTCCCCGATCTCATTTCTTCCTTCTCCCCTTTAATCAACACAACGGTGCTTCGATTCAAGATAAGCTCTACATGAAAAAGATGCACATTGATGCCACAGTTACACTCAGCCAAACCGTTAGCAGTTTTGCCGGTCGTAAATGCTCAATTTTGTGTTCACATTTGAAACTATTTTGGAAGAATTTTGTCAGATTCGTCGTGCACGATCGACCATTTGAAATTTCCTTTAACCAGTAGCATAATCTCGCAGTTCCTCACCATATTCGTGTTGCAAGTTTTCTGTTTCGACGATCTTATTGCAGTGACGCCGTCATTACGCGCATACTATATTTCTTCTCCCCCATCCTCTGCCTCATCGCTCCTCCGCACGGACTTTCTCTGCGGCGGCGACGCTAGCAACTAGTTCCTCGCGGCGCCGGCAACAACGCTCGCCCGAGACTCCGTGCTCGTCATGTCGGACGTGGCGCTGCAGTCATTGTCCACCGTCGTTATGGTCCGACACACACTGCATTTTTCCTCCCCTGCTTCCCCGTCCTCTCCCTCAACGCTACTTCGCATAGACTTTCTCTGCGGCGCCGACGCTAGCAACTAGTTCATCGCGGCACCGGCGGGAACGCTTGCCCGAGACTCCGTGCTCGCCGTGCCGGACACAGCGCCGTGGTCACCGTCCCCCGCGCAGTCGGGAGGCACAGTGTACTTGTGTGTGTTAAGTGTAAGTGTTAGCTCTTAATCATATTCCGTGTATACAACCAAACACCGTGTAGTTGCATGAGCCTAGCCAATGCAGGCAACCAAATGCTATGCCAAAATTGCTTCCGTAATGTGAGAGTTCTAGATACGGGCAACCAAACAATACATTGGTGTTATTTTTTCGCATGTATTTCCTCAACCAGCCTTCGGTGGGCCAGACTTCACTGGAACAGCTGCCATACATGCCCTACATCCCTACCACGTAAAAAAACAAGAGCCGCACGAGGCGCCAAATTTCACTTAATCAAGCTCAGGTACAAAGTAAAATGGGGAGTCGTTTACATGCTTTTCGGTTATCTTCCTAAGAAATTAGTCCGCCCAAAGAATATGAATGTATGTTTTTGAAATAGACTTTCAGCCCGTTTTCTAGATAAAGCACGGATCAAAATACACGACCAGGCCATACAAAGTAGTAAGACAACTCTCTTGCCAAGCAGACGTCGGAATAACTGGACACCATGATACGCATACGACTACAGTGCCAAAAAGAAACGCATAAAGGTCTAAATACAACACCACACCACGCTCTAGGACACCTAAACTTCACGACAACGCCCTAAGGAGAAAGAATGACACAAAATGCCACCGCTACCAAGTCTCAAAAAGACAAGGGTCTTCACCCAGAACCCTCTGTTCTTTTAGGGATACGAAGCCGGTTCAATGGTCCAATATCGAGTGGCCTAATGTTCTTTGAGCAACATGGTCCGGCCTATTTTAATACTCAATTGCACAAGAATAAGGGGCACTTACATGATAATATTATTTCAGCTAGCATCACTTAGCAGTATTGTTAGGATATTTATAATTTGTTTGTCGCAAGGAAAAAAATCGTACAATTTTGTTTCTATTTCTGCCATGAATCTTTTACATCGTAATGTAACGTGCAACACAACATATTTGTAACTCTGAAACAAACCAATCTTGGGTTAGTTTATAATTTATTTGTCGCAAGGAAAAACATATACAATTCTGTTTCTATTTCTACTGTGAATCTTTTATATCGTAACATAACATATTTGAAACTCTCTTTGGTGGATTTGCTCGGATCTCGTCGTTGTTCGTATACGTTCGTGTGTCTCCGGATTGGATCTTTCTGATCTACGTTATTCTTCCTCTGCGGCGGTTATTGTTCTGGTGCGCTGGTCCTACGAGGCCTTAGCACGACGACTTCCCGACTGTCTACTACAACAAGTTATGCCTGACTCCGGCGATGGAGGGGCGATGATGGCGGCGCGCCTTCGGCTCGCTTCAGTGCTGGTAGTTGTCGCTAGATGGTCTACGGATCTGGTTGTAATTTTTTTTATTTCTGGTATTCGTTGTACTGCCATGATTGAAGATGAATAGATCGGAAATTTTCTCGCAAAAAAAAAAAAACTCTGGAACAAAGCAGTCTTCGGTCAATAGTTTAAATTTTTGATTTAAACATGACGATAACCTGTCGTCCAGATCCTCTCCTCCTGGGCGGCGACTCTCGCAACTCGGGGGCGATACATTCGCACGACCACCACACTCTTCCTCCCTCCAACTTGTCCCACCGTTGCCTGAGGACCTTCCGGCGAAGTCCGGGCGGGTCTGGGGACGGCGGCGGCGGGGCGTTCCCCTGAGCCTACCTCTCTCTCCCCCAATCTGGATCACAGCGAACCCACGGGATGGTTGGTCCTAGTGGCGGTTGCCCCATAGGTTGTCTTTGCCGGATCTGCGGGGAGATGGTGGTGGTGCTGTGGCGCTCTCGGTGGGCGACGGCGTGGTGTCGGCGGCGCTGAGAGGCCCATATACATGGCGTGGCGACGACTGAATGGCGTGCTCGAGGCGGCGGTGCTCCGATGCTCCGGCGCTGCGTCTTCTTCGGGCGGCGCGGTCCCGATTTGATGCATATCTCATCGGGGCATGCCTCGGGATTGTATGACTGGATGGATCCAATCTTCCTGTTGTTATGGTCCCGTGGTGCCGAAGGTGGACATGGTGGTGCAGCTAGGCTCTTTTTCTAGAGGGGCGGAGACTGTCGGTGAAAGCCAGACTTCGACTGTTGTCGGAGCCAACGGCGGTGGCGCCTGCGGGTGTTGCTACCTTGCTGAAGGCGTCGATATGTAGTCCCCGACTTTCTTCCCAGAATACTTCTGGAAAACCCTAGGTCCAGGTCTTCCCGGATCGATGATGGCGACGCTCGGCATCATGTTCCGTGTTGGGGGCATCATCTTGAAGTTGGGCTTGGCTGCCGAGACTAGTGGTTGGTGGTGGTTCTCGCAAAATCACAACCATGCCTCTGGCGGAAGCCGAACCAGGCGCACTGTTTTTTCCCTTTCCGAAAGAGGCACGCCCATGCCTCTCGCAAAATCACAACCGTGCCTCTGGCGGAAGCAAAAACCGTGACTCTCGCGGAAAAAAAAAATACATTTTTTTTTGTTTCCGAGGAGGCACGACCATGACTCTCACGAAAGTCCAACCGTGCCTCCCGCGGAAGCAAAAACCGTGACTCGCGTGAAAGAAAAAAAAAACAGAAAACATGTTTTTTTTCGTTTTCGAGAGGCACGGTCGTGACTCTCGCAAAAACACAACCGTGCCTCTACCGTGCCTCTGGCGGAAGCAAAACCGTGACTCTCGCGAAATGAAAAAGAAAACTGAAAACACATTTTTTTCCCTTTCCAAGAGGCACGGCCGTGACTCTCGCGAAAACACAACCATGCCTCTCGCGGAAGCAAATCCGTGACTCTCGCGAAAAAAAAACGAGTTTTTTCGCACACAAAAAAAATTGAATTTATTTTTATCGAAAAGTTAAGGAAGACCGGTGGAAAACCAAAAAACCAGAAAAAAAAGCATTTAAAAAGCCGAAAACGCGTGCGGAAAAATAAAAAAAATCCGGAGGAAGCACCCAGAGCGCGACACGTGACGAGCGGCTGAGAGCGCGCCAAGTGGCGCTGATCGCTGCGAGGCTCCCAAAGGAGCGCTCATTAACTAATTGCTTCAAAAATGGCACCAGTCTCCCGCGAATTGCCTATGCATGGGCTGGCCCAAAATACTTAGCTAGTGAGCGTCAGGTATGAATTTAGAAACATTATAACTGAGCACTTTTCTAGCCATCTCAGATCATTAGCAATTTTAATCGTTGGATGCACTGTTGTGGACATTCTTGTCCGTCAGATCTTTTTTTTTTTGAGGTGAGCCTGTCCGTGAGATGCCCCTTGCGGTCCCGCTTGGGCTTTGTTACGATGACCACAGAGCGTTGGATGGTACTGGGCCGCTGCTCCGATAACTATTTTGGACGTCTGTCATCAATTTGGCCCAGATTTGCTAGACGTATTGTGTTGACCGTGAGAAAAGTACTAACGCATCGTCCGCGCACAGGCGCAGGTGCGCAACTATTGCATGTCGGCGGACACGCCTCGCCTGGGGCCGAGCCTACGGTCGGACGGAGAATGGCTCGCATGGACGCCACGCCTGCGGTCCGGTCTCTTATTCCGAGCAACGCAACGGGGCGGTGGGGGAAAACAAGCATCAGCCGCGATTGGAGTCGATTCGTCCGGGACTAAAGATGCAAACCATAATTGCTACAGCCCATTACTTGTAGTTACTACCCCGATTCATCTTCTTCGTTTACTCACCGCTCGATAATCTGCGTCGACTTTGAGGATAACCCCCCCC
>LR738710.1:22191182-22217462 GCA_902687465.1 Secale cereale | reverse complement strand
CTGCCGGAGTGAAGCCGAGTGAGTTGGACATGGAAATGAGCGTTGCCTTAACCTCAAGGAGGAGGAACCAGCTGCACCTAATGGCGACACCGTATAACGGTATAAGTCATGCAGATATTAATTGAACTTAACTTAGGTACGTCTTAGGGAATGATAATGGTTGGTTTTTTTTGGAGGGGGGGGGGAGGGGGGTCAAGCACTAGAAAAAATGAATTTGCGTTGTAATGGAAGAAAAAGTATCTCATATCCACTCTTTAGTCTCTAAAAATTGCACAATTAAGAACACCCGCCTCGAGCCACGCAATTGCTCTTTTATTCCCCTATTATGGAATGATGATCACAATTGCAAAACTGGTGCACACAAACTCTAGCGATGCCTTCTCTGGATAGACACTTTGAAGTCGGCCACGACGCGCCTCAAGGTAGCGTAGATTATCTAACACCAGACATGTTTGAGATGGTGTCGCATCCGTGATTTACATATTTATGGATTACATATGTCTATACTTTTAATGTCATGAGTTGATCCATGACAATTGGTATATTTATTTATCCCTCTTGACTTTCGATGTACGCTCCTCGGTGAAATTACTATCAGTTGATTATGTTGTATTGTGCGAAGGTAATATAAATGGGTAGCAACACTTCGTTTTCTTGCACTGTGTATCTTTGAATCCATTGCAATATAGCCTTCATTCCATAATTCATGTCATGGTTTTAGTTCAAATTTAAAATAAAATCATGACAAGAATTATGAAATAGAGGGAGAGTAATTATAGAAAAGTTTGCACAAAATACTATAACTGTATGTTAATATTACGAACTCAATATTCATTCAATGGGAGAAGCCCTTCCCGTCGTCTGACTTCACCAATCTCAAGATGTTGTGACGGCTCAATATCTCGAAGGTACTCATAGGGGTAGGGTGTTCATGCGTGCGTTCAGAGGGGGCATCTGCGATCGTAATATGTTAAAAAGAAGTACGAAAGTCAACTTACACAAATTTAAAAGATATCAATTTTGATGTTCGTCGTGGCGGATTGCCTGGAAGTTTCAGCAACATCAAATCTTCGTTGGTGTATCAGTATGCAGCTATCTTCATGAGATCGAGCATTTTTTTTGAAAAGGGGAATATATTAATATCAAATAGATACCAATTATACCCAGTCTCTGCACTAACAAGATGCCTAAGAACATTTAGGATGCACACATCCAAAAAATATTAATAAGAGAAAATCGAGACCCTGCCACGGTGATCAATAACCTGCAGTAGCAACACTCGAACCAACACCCGGACTAGAAAAAAGGTTCTCCAAAAACAACGCCTTCAGAAAGAAAACAATGCACAGACGGAGATCTTTCCAGAGGCTACGTTTGGCCATGAACGTTGCCATAACAATGCAGAGCCTCACGCTTTTGCCAAAGCATCGGCATCTTTACCCATCGGGTGCCATGTTTCGCTTATTTCGTTAGCAGAGATTATTTGTATTCCTTCAATGTTGCAGTGATTCAATAAATCCGATTTTCCCTAAAAAACATAGAGCTTTAGAAAATGAATAACAAATTTTGTTTTTTAGAGATTAAAAAGATTCTCAACTTGTCAAACAAGAATATGAAAATAATAAAGTTCAAATGTTTAAAAAGTTTGTGAGCTTCAATTTTTTTTGCGGTTTTCGCACATTAGAAAAAAGTTCACTAGTTTGAAAAAAGTGTGCATATATGAAAAAAGTTTACAGATTTGAAATAAATTTCACAAATTTGGAATGGTCGTGACTTCGGAAAAGTTCACGAATTTAAAAATAATTGTAGTTTGAAAAGTTCACCAAATTTGGGAAATAAATCATGGATTTGAAAAACTTTGTGAAATGTGGACAAGTTTATGAAATTTTAAAAAGTGCACAAAATTAAAAAAATCACATTTTAAAAAAATATTGATTTTGAAGAAAAGTTTGCACATTTAAAAAAGGAAAAGAAAGAAATAAAAAGAGAAAGGGAAAATAAAAAAACCATTAACACCAGAGACGACCGAACAGTAAAAACAAGAAACGACAAGGAAAAATACGACCGGAAGGTGGAATTTTCCAAAAACTGAATGCGCCAGCTTCTCACTAATAATCAAATACACGCTGCTTACTGTTGATGCAAGGGTGCAACATAAATAAATAAAGGGAAATGTTTCCCACCCGTGCGCCGGCCGAAGCTTCGGCCGGTCGCATGGGAACAGCTGGACAGGTCATGTGGCCTACTTTTCACCAAACATTCCTTATCATTTTCTTCTTTCTTCTTCTTCCTCCGTCTGCATCTACACTTCACCCAGCTGCTTCTTTTTCCCCTTGTGAGCTGCCGGTTTTTTTGCTTGGGAGGCGGCGGTGCTGCATGGCAGCCACCTCATGGCTGAGCCTACCCTCCCCCTCATTGCTACGCGTGCACGCCGCTGCGAGGTCAACGCTCAGGATGAAGCATCATCGCCATGGATGTGCCCACACAGCTTCGCTTTCTTTTTATGAAGTGCTGCAACCAGCCGTAGGAAATGCTACATCCGCCACGAGGGATGTTACAACCCATAAACTTTTTGGCTGGAACCAACTACTGTATTTGATCGTTGATGTTTATTTTGCTGGAACCAATGTTTTGTTTTTCTACTATCGACGGCTTCATTTGCTACTAGCGGCGACCACTTTTATTTTGCTACATCAATCGTGAACATGATGCAACCTCGATGACGGGCATTTTTTTTTGCTGCAAACCATGTAGTTTTTTGCTACCGGCAACATGGTTAGCTACCACCATACGGAGCGGCCGGTTGACGTCAATTTTTTCTTGCTACAACCATGTCGGTTTTTTGCTTCAATCGGCAGCCACGGAAGCTACAATCGGTTAACATTTTTGCTACAATGGGAATGACGGGCGGCGCTGGCGAGCTTTAATTTGCTGGAACCGTTATTTTTTTTTTTGCTACAACCGGTTGTCTTTTTTGCTGCTACAAACAACCTGAAAGAGATTACAGTTTTCTGCGAGCTCGACGTCGGACATTCTACGACCTGCAACCGCTGAACGTCGGAGCTGCGGCCGCCGTCACCGAAGCTGCGACCGTCGTAACTGGGAGCTGCAACTACGGGGACATGCTACTGCATGCACGGAGCCGACGAGAAATATAGGAGACGACGACGGCGAGGGGCGGCCAGGGCAGCAACCGACGGCGTCGGCGGCTCCCAGCAAGACGCGACCGATGGTGCTTCTAGCCCAGCGCGTCGCTCGTCCATGGCGGCGCCATGGGACTATTTCCCAGGGAAGAAGACACGGAGAAAGAATTAGGGAGATCCCGCGGTTCTAAACTGCTGAATCGCATGGCGCGGGTGCGACCGGACCAAATTTGGGCCGGCGCGCCGGCGCGTATCAGTCACCATAAATAAATTAAGTGGACCCGATTGAGAAGGATGGAGAGGTGTTTGCCAGTTTGCAATAACAACAAGAACCAGTGCCTTAAGTGATATATAGGAAATGCGTCGATCTGGTGGTTGCATGCATCCCTTAGGTCAACCGGTCAAATGTTAGGGGGCTTCTTTCTTCTCCTTGGCCCATCTCTATTGCATAGGAATATAGGCTGGCCCAAAATTCCAGGGTGGAGCGCGTCCCCATCCTGTCCACTCTATGGCTCTGCCACTGACGGCACCGCCAGACAACATCGGTAGTGCAACGTGGCAATCTGTAAGTTTAAGGTCCGGGGAGGGGCAAGCGACAAGCGTTGGGGTTGTAGGTGGGTGAATTTGCATGCAATGGAGGCTGTGGAATGGCGGCGTGGTGCGGCAGTGCATGGAGTTTAAAGTCAGCCATGGGGGATGGGGTGGCATGACAAATGTGAATCAATCCATAGAGGTGACGCTGGCGGTCGGCTGGGAGGGATAGGTGTAACGGCAGTGATGCAATAGGTCAAGGGTGAGGAGGAACCATCGATGGTGGGTAACCGGAGAGCAAGAGGACAGGGAAAATGGTCGGGTGTGCTCTGGAGGTGTTTTATTTTTCTTCCAGACTGAACAGGACGTGGGCAATGTGTGGGGTGACTTAAGGAACAAATAAGGCAATGGCTAACGGTATGTGCGCGCAACGTGAATCGTTGTTGTTGATGCTTCCAATGGATCCGCGCGAGTGTGTCGCACCTGGCCCTCCCAACAACTCATATTTCAAATTAGAATTGAAGAAGAGCATTTAGTTTTTCTTTCATGTTTCATATATCTATTGTGAATCTGCTCAACCTATATTCTATATAGTTATTCGCAGGATATTATCAAAGTATTGTTTTCTAGCCTTTACATAACTTGGACGCTTGAACTAATTGAGAAGTTCTACAGTGTGCAAGATGCAGTGTTAAAATTAGAGCATGATAAGAAATATAGAAGCAACGTGCCAATTCCACCAAACTGAACTAATAATGTGTTTGAGTGAAATGCACTTTATTATATCAATTTTGGATGTTGTCATTATTTCTTTAATCTTGGTCAAACATAGACATGTTTGACTTTTTGAAAACAAAATACGTTGTGGAACATAGATAGTATAGAAAATGTAAAAAAAAAATCCCGTAAAAAAAAACTACATCTTGTTCTCCAACACTCCTTGCAGGTGTATCTCCCTAGCCTTTTAAACTTTTTGATTGGTTAAAAGGTAAAAAAGGATCAATACTCACACAACCAGTCCGCATGTAATGGTCCATCTTCGAGGAGGAAAAGATTATCATGTGTGCTTGTTGTATGTTAATTTTTTCTTTTATTAATCATGGAACTTAGTGAAGTTCGGAGCATGGAAATTAATATTACATCACCGTGTAATCATTATCGTACTAATATTCATTTTCCATGAATTAAGCAAACAAAAGGTTTTAGTTAAAAGTGATTATGATGGCTTCTTGCCGCATGTCTCCCAATAAATGTTTAAAACTACTCATATTTGTAAAATCGATTATGCTCAAGATTAACTATGTACTCCATCTAGATTATATGTTGCTCACATAACTATGCACGATTTTATGTAGCAAGAACAACCTTATAAAATTGTTAAAAGAGAAACGAAATTATGTTTACTATAACTAAATTACTTCATACCATAAGTTCACTTGTTTTTACCGTCTAATTAGAAACTAATGAAGAATATATATTTGTTCTTACACTGAAACGGGGGCTCACTTGTTTTTACCATTAAGGGCCCGTTCGCTTCACAGGTTTTTTAAATTTTCCAGAGGTTTGTCCATTCCACAGTTTATATTTCCTTTGTTGGTGTTCGAATCAAAGGAATTGTCTACAGTGTTCGTATGGAAAGGTTCGCTCGTGGTGGCCATTCCACAGGAATGTAAAAAATCTGGTCCGGTCGGGCGGAGGCCCGAGGCAGCAACAATACAAGTTTGAGTAAAAAATTACTTTTACATGGCACTGAGAGTAATCAAACCATCATGCAGTGAGTAAACTAATCTAATATTGCTGCACTGGTACGAACACATCGGAAGGATTTCCGGTGAACCGAACAGCTCAGCTTTCTCCTATTCATCTGTTTTGGGTCATGAAGATTCTCCCCGTCTAGCCCGTCCCGATGGTGTGTCTAGCATCGTCGGAGGACGTGTGGAGGTGTGTCTCCGGCGGATCTTGCCGGATTTGGTCGGTGGTTGTCTTTGGTGGATTCGGTCTTTGTTCGTCTTTGTTCACGTGTCTTCAGGTTGGATCCTTTCGATCTAAGCTTTTCTTCATCGGCGGCAGTTACTGATCTGGTGCATTGGTCCAATAGGGCCTTAGCACGACGACTTCCCGTCTGTCTACTACAATAAGGTGTGCCCGCCTCCGACGAGGGAGGAACGATGATAACAAGTTCCAGCCGCCTCCTCCTCCTCTAAGAAAGAAAGTTAAGGTTTCTGCCTCTCGCCGGCGCCGGCGAAGGTCCGCCTCGTCTCCGGTGGCCCTAGGGCCATGGAGGCGCGGTGGATCCTGGCAAGGGCCGGCGGGAGGGCTTCGCTTTTAGTCGATGTTTTCAATCTTGCTAAGGTTTGTGTCCTGCTCAGGAAGACGAGACGGCGACGGCTCCCTGAAGATGGAATAAAGGTCTCCCCGCCTAGCCCCCGTTCCGGCGATGCGTCTAGGATCGTTGGTGGGCGTGTGGAGGTGTGTCTCCGGCAGATCTATCTTTGGTGGATTTGTTCGGATCTCGTCGTTGTTTGTCTACGTTCTTGTGTCTTCGGTTTGGATCCTTCCGATCTACGTTATTTTTCATCGGCGACGGTTGCTGTTCTGGGGTGCTAGTCCTATGGGGCCTTAGCACGACGACTTCCCGACTGTCTACTACAACAAGGTGTGCCCGACTCCGGCGATGGAGGGGTGATGACGGCGGCGCGCCTTCGGCTCGCTTTAGTGCTTGTAGTCGTCGCTAGGTGGTCTACGGATCTGGATGTAATTTTTATTTCTGGTGTTCGTTGTACTGCAATGATTGAAGATGAATAGATTGGAAGTTTTCTCGAAAAAAAAAAGAAGGAGGGACGATGACAGCGGCGCGCCTTCGGCTCGCTTCAGTGCTTGTAGTCGTCGCTAGGTGATCTATGAATCTGGATGTAATTTTCATTATTTCTGATGTTCATTGTACTTCCATGATTGAAGATGAATAGATCGACAGTTTCTCGTAAAAAAAAACCCTCATTCATGTACCTTTTTGTGGTCCTTTGTTTTTCTGACCTGTATACCCAACGGAGCCTAACTTTTTAAGAATTAATTTCCCATTTCCAAATTATATTTTAGGGGACTGATTAAAACAAAACAAATACAAGATATCTTCATTTCTTTCCTTTTCACATCCTCGTAGCCTGGAGGACCGCACAGGTTGATGACTAGTACTCCCTCCGTCCGAAAATACTTGTCATCAAAATGGACAAAAATGATGTATCTAGAACTAAAATACATCTAGATACATCTCCTTTTATTCATTTTGAAGACAAGTATTTCCGGACGAAGGGAGTATTATATAGTGCACACAATCTTTTTTTTTTGAATTGAAACAGCCCATGACGTGCTTTTTAAAGTATAATTCACAATGATCAGTGGTGAAGCAACATATATGCTGTGTAGTCAATTGACCTTTTTGGTAACTACCTCATATACATGCAGAAATCATGCAAAATAATGATATAAATTTATACAAACACATATACTCCCTTCGTTCTTAAATATTTGTCTTTCTAAACATTTCAAATAGACTACAACATACGGATGTATGTAGACATATTTTATAGTGTAGATTCACTCATTTTACTTTGTATGTAGTCACTTCTTGAAATCTCTAGAAAGACAAATATTTAGGAACAAAGGGAGTAGTATTTAACTACACAATTTCAAAATTAACTAGAAAAAAATTGAAGTCCTGGCACCACCGCCACTGAGTGGGGCTGCCATTGAGAAACAAGACTAGAAATTCATATATACCACAAAGCTACAGCCAAATGAATGGTCAACGTACGCTAGCTCCGCATGCAAGCTAGCCGTATTGCCGGTTTCATGCAACGCACGCAAGCTGTTCGATCAAAGCCGACTAGCTAATTTCCGCCTCTAGATCCGGACCAAATTATAAAATCAGGTTCCTCCATGGCTAACTCGCTATATAAACCCTAGCAGCATGCTGAGGCCCTTCACAAAAAACGCAAACGAGAATGGCAATCTCTACCGGTAGTGGCGCCAGTGCCTTCCTCTTAGTCACGCTCTTGTGTTTTGCTACATTTCTCTCTTCACCTGTCAACGCGAGGCATTCCCCTGGTAACCTTGGCAGTACCAGCGCCATCGATGCCGCCGGCAGCAAGTTCTACTGGCCCTTCTCTAGGGACGGTGCCGGCAGTGGCCATGGCTCGGGAAGCGGCCATGGGTTCGGCTGGGTCGTGTCGCGGAACGGGTCCGACACGACTATCGGGGTGGGCGTCGGCATCGGCGGCGGTGCGGGAAGCACCCGCGACGGCGAGGGAGGCAGCGCCGGTGGTGGTGTTGGCGCTGGTGTCGGCATCGACATCGGGGAGGACGGGATCGACGTGGCCATCGGCGTCGGTGGAGGCGGCGCCGCGAGCACGCACAACGGCAGCGCCAGGGTGGGTCTTGGCGGCGGGGAAGGCTTTGGTTTCCATATCGGCAAAGGAGGTGTCACTGTCACGGTGACACACGGCAATGGTGGTGGAGGAGGTGACGGCAGTGGTGGCGGTGCTTCGGGCGGCGGCAGCGGGGTTGGACGTGCAGGCAATGCCGTGGGGAGCGGCCAAGGTTCTGGTAGCGCGATCGGTGGCACAGGGAGCGGCGGCGGGAGTGGCTCCGGCTCCGGGCCAGGAGGATCCGGTGGCGGCGGAGGCGGCGGTGCGGGCGGGAGCAGCGGCCACCCGTGAAGACGATGTGTGTTCAGTTGCCATCCATTTTCCCTAATCCATGTGTGGTCAGAACTTCGGATCAATCTCTAGTGTGTAAACCTGCAAGGGGTGACGTGTGGAACATGTAGGCCGATGTGAGGAATATATGTGTGTGCAAGTGTTGATGAATAATATTGGCTCGTGATGCATGCACATTTGTGATGGTTTTATACTTATCTGTGATGGATATGATCAGTCATGTATTAACATATTTCTTGTAGTGTGATCACATATGTTCTGGAGGCTAAAGCCTTCCCGCCACGCTCGCGCCATTGGGTTCAGGATCTGAACTCCACGGCAGATCGGCGGTGGTCCTCAACGGATGCCGGGTAGGTCAATTGTCTGAGGAGGGCTCCAACAGGGTGATCCTCTGTTGCCCTACCTCTTCGTCCTCGTGGCCGACATGCTCCAACATTAGTCATGATCATCTACTTACTCCAACCTTTTTCATCCACCGTCCCTGCAAGCTGCAACCCAGGCTGAACCGCGCCGCCCCGCCCTACCCGAGCTTCCGTCACCACAGCCTACCCCTCGGGCGCGAAGGACGAATCAACTGATGCGGAAACAACTTTCAGCTGCCACAAACAGACAATGTCAATGTCGACGTAGGTTCCTCCTGGATAGTTACTCTACGTAGATTCCTCTAGTTAGTTACTCTCGTTACTAGTACATCTGTTAACGGTATAACTGAAGCGGGACGCAGGATTTGGTATAGGGAACGCGCACGGGGCACGGTGTTGTACTGTAGTTTAACGTGAGAACTGATTCCCAGAAGGTCCGAGGATTCAGAAGTGCGGGGGAAGCGATCTTTGAAGCCGTCCGTAGGGAACACACAAACTTGCTGATCGGCCGTATTATGTAGCGTGTGCCATGTAACTTTAGGTTCAGAAATATAAAGCTAAATATTTCAACATTTCAGAGGTTAACTAACTGTAACTAAATATTTCAACATTTCAGAGATTAACTGTAACTTTAGGTTAACTCTTGCTCCCAGTTTCATTTTCTGAAACTGAATGCAACAGCTAGCCATCGGTAGGCCTTACGGGCCAGAAGATTAAACAGCTAGCCATCGGAAACGCACACTCCCACCCATGCGCGAGGCCGGATGCGCACTGTTTTTCTTTTTCCATTTTTTTCTTTTTAAAAATAATTGGCGAGCTCAACAAATTACCAAATTTCACAATAATTAATTTTTTTGAAAAAAAAAACAATTCTAGAAATAGTTCGTGAATTCAGAAAACACATGTTCATGATTTCAGAGAAAGGTTATATCTGCACTGCACTGCACACGTTGGTCTAGCAAGTTCGGTCAGATCATGCAAAGCACCGAATCGCGTACGTCGCCCCAAGGCGGCAAATGCAAGGCAACAAGCGAGAGGTTAGAGCATCTCCAGCCGCGCCCCCCAACAGGCCCCCCAAGGTCACTTTTTAGGCGCCGGCGCCGAAAAAATGGCCCAGTCGCGCCCCCAGGACTCCGAAAATCGCCGGATTGGGCCGAAGCTGGCGCCGGCGGACCCAACCCGAACCCGGGGCGCGGGGGTCGCCTGGGGGCGCCGGGCGAGGCGTTTTTTGGCGCGAATGTGATGGGCCCGCCCTGTCAGCGACGTGCTGCTTCGTCGTCCTCATCCCCTCGGTTCCCGCGGGAATCAATGCCAAAGCTGCCGCACTGTCGAGTGTCGCCTGCCATTGATGCCGCCCAGCGACCCGTCGCGTCGCCCAGCACCACGGGCGACCACCACGCGTCTCCTGGCATGCGCCTCTCGCCGTGCGAGCTCCGGCTATAAAAGCATCCTACCTCGCCGGTGAACGCCCACACCGCAGCCCCATCGCCCACCGCACTCTCCTCCGCACTGCCACACACTGCGCCCCTCCGGCCGCTGGCTGCTTCGTCGCCGACACGCACTGCGCCCCCATGCCGCCTCGCCGCCGGGGAGGTGCGGGCTACCGCGGCGTCCGGGTTCGTCCGTCCGGCACCTACTCCGCCGAAATTCAGTCGGGCGACGTGCGCCTCCGCCTCGGAACCTTCGACACCGCTCAGGAGGGCGCCCGCGCGTACGACGCTGCGGCGTGGTGCCTCCGGCGTTCCCGTTGGGACCTGAACTTCACGGACGTGCCGACTCTGGAGCGGGCACAGGAGTTGGCGCCTCCCCCGCGGCTTAGAACTGACGAAGATCGTCGGAAGAACCGTAGGCGGGCGTACCGTCTCCACTTGGCCGAGATGGATGAGGAAGCCATGGCGACGTGGCGCCAAAACTTCCCGCAAGACTTCATCGACGAGCACCGGTTCTTGGCCGAGAGGAGGGCGGAGAGGAAGAAGAGGAGGATGGAGCGAGCGGCTTATCGCGAGGACAAGCGAGTGCGGAGGGCGGTCGCTAAGTCCAACGTCGAGCTAGGAGATGCGTCCTCCTGAGACTTCACCGACGAGCGGTTCCTTGACGCCTACGCTGAGACGTCGGAGGAGGACATCACCGAGAAAGAGTC
The DNA here is from genome assembly GCA_902687465.1 of Secale cereale. NCBI lineage: Eukaryota > Viridiplantae > Streptophyta > Magnoliopsida > Poales > Poaceae > Secale > Secale cereale. The sequence goes on along the minus strand of LR738710.1, from coordinate 22,206,571 downwards.
CGAGTCGGAGAATGACTAGTAGTAGTAGGTCGTAGGAGAAGACTATGTGAACTATCTATTTATCTATCTATCTATCGTAGGGTTAATAAGATTATGTGACCTATCTATCTATATATGTGAACTATCTATCTATGTGAACTATCTACGACAACGTCGAGCCTAGGCCGTTTTGCGCTGGAAATGGGCTGAAAAGCGCCGTCAATGGGCTTAAAGCACCGAAAATGGGCCGATATTGGCGCATGGGGGCGACCTGGGGGGCCGGCGACTGGGAACGAACTGGCACCCAAGCCGAAACTAGCGCCGGCTCGCCCCCAGGCGGCGGTTTTCGGCGCGTCCTGGGGGGCCAACGGCTGGAGATGCTCTTACATCCATCGTCCGCTTTTTCTCTCGTTTTCATGCTAGCTATGAATGAAAAAAAGGACAAAAAGATAATACAGTAACAAATTTTCTCTCGTTTTCATGCCGCCTACTTTAAACAACAAAACACCCCGCTAAGCATGTCGTGCTTTACTCGACAACCTGTGCTCCATGGTCCTGTGGCATCTCAAACAAATTAGACGCTCCAAAGGTTTGATGAGATACCAACTAGCTAATCATTCATTCATGCATGCCCGTGGAACTCAAACACACCACCTAGCTTGTAAGCAGTGGCGAATCTAGAACATAATTGCAGGGCAGGCTCGACTTGAAGGATACTGATTTTTTGGTGTTGGAAGCTATTTTTATGCGCTGCACCTAACTACTATTGTGCTGATCATTGGTGGTGTTTTTGTGTGTGACAAATTTTGAGGGTAGGCTAGAGCCTGATGAAGCCTGTTGAGTAGAATCGCCACTGCTTGTAAGCTCCGAGTCCGACGACAACGTGGCCACTAAAGCGCACGTGGTGACCTTCCGGGTTATGCACGTACGTGGGCCGGCTGATCTCGGTGGTGGATGCCGTGTTGAAGCCGTTCGCCCATGACGCGCTCGCTAGTATCATCATCACGCAGTCCCTACACCACCTGTCGCCGCCCCGTGGTCAAGTCGACGGGCTTGCCGATGTGGCTCGTGGAGCTCCATCTAGATTTCATGTCTTGGGTGGACGACGCCTAGACAATGAGGCCGACTACCTCTTCGTCGCAAAGCTCCTCTGTGCCCGCTGGAGCGCCACCTCCGCACGCACATGCCGCGGGTGACATGCATTGCGTCTGATATCTGTCACTCATGGACCGCGGGCCTCCCACCACTCGAGGACCCGCGGGCTCATCTCCGTCGACATGCCCGCCTACTGCTTCCTCTCCTTGTAGACAGAGCACCGTATGATGTTGGTGCCGCCGTGCTTTTCTGAAAATATTTGGCTCCCGCCGAAGAGACTTCGGTCCTCCGAAAACATTTCACTCCCCGCCGCCGCCGCCGACGCCAAAAGCCCGCTACTGGAATTCAAACCAAACGAAAATAAAAGAGAGAGAGAGAGTAAGGAAGGGAGAGAGAGAAAAAAATCCCAACGCAGCCAGCCCGTCATTCTCCCCCCTTTCACTCCCAATCCCAATCCCGATCCAGTCCTCTCCCCGCCGCACCCATCCACCGCCGACCTCGCCGTCCTCCCCTACCCACCGCCGACCCCGTTGACCTCCCACCGCCGCCGACCTCGTCCCTCCCTCCCCTCACCATCCCTCCCTACCCTATGCCCCAGACAAAGCAGTTCAGGCGGCGGCCATGGCGTTCCCGGCCGCGGCGGCGCTTCCCGATCTGCCTCCGATCCATTCCTCTCCCCCACCCGCTGGTTGCGCCCTCCACTCACCTTCTCCCCCTCTCTACCGGGGAGACCCAGATCGAGTCGAGCAGCTCGGGCGTGGCGGCGGCCAGATCCGCCACGCCCACGTCTCGTCGAGTTGGGCCGCGCCGGGAGAGGAGGGCGTCTTCTCTCTCGGGACGCCTGCACCACTGCCGTCCACCTCGGAAAGGAACGCCTTTCCAGGAGGGAATCCAGCAAGGGCTCGGCCATCTTCCCCCCTGAGCTCCACGGCCGCCGAACCCTTGCTGCATCTGCTTCTTCGACTCCTGCGTTGTTGGTAAGCACCCAGGTCTCTCTCATCTCCTCTCTCGTACATCCTCTGTGCCCATGGTAATCTTCTTCAAATTGTATGCCATGCCAATCTCTAGGGTTGTTGTTTGTGCCGCTCCTGATGATTCTGGTATATAATAGTCAAGCTATCATTTTTTTCTCTCTTGTAAACATGTCTCCTTTTGCCAGATTCCCAGGGTTCCTGTAAACACGGCTCAAACGTTGCAAGTGTGATAATCTATTTGTTTTGTTCTTGTTTTTGCGTGTGTGTTTGTTCCCAAGAGACACAAATCAGCAAGCCAATTTCATCCTATTGTGGTCAGACAACTTGTCAGTGTTTACTAATTTTCGAGGACAAGTAAGTGGTCGCAGTTATCGTCGTTCAGATTTGTTTGTGATGTGTAATTTTGTTCCTCGAGTGGTGCATGGGGCTGCCAGGACAGTCAACCAGTTTCCCTTTTGCACGGAACAGCAATAAAATCAGTTAGCTTAGTTCATTTGTATGGACACTTCCATTTAGCACCTGTATTTCTGTTTCTCTTGTTTCATCCATTGCCGAGAACTCAGTTTGACGTATCTTTCTAGTCTGCCATGAGACATTTTGGTTCGGTGGACCATCTATTATCCCAGGCTTGCAGCAAGATCGAAACTGAGAAACATGCCGCTTCCTAATCGTTTCGGCTATGCTTTCGTATCACACGATCAATTAATATTATACTTTGTCGATGTTAACAACTGCTAGCTAATTAGTTCGTATCGCATCGCCTTTTGCAGTAACTAATTGGCGAATTAATCGCATTTCTGAAATACGCAGATGTTCGTTTTCCAAGTTATCCTGGTTGGTTGTGACGGTGATGGGCAAGCATGTCGAAAGGTACCACAGCAGCAGCAGGGTAAGACTTCGTTGTTGAACACTCCAAACACGTGACCTTACATGTTGTGGTCTGATCTCCCCTTAGTCTGGATTGCCTTGTCTTCACATGCATAGTTGGTATGTCAAATGAAGCTCCTCTGTTGGTACATTCCTTGTTAAGAAGTGATTTAAAATATAAATAGAAGATGGAAAGGGACAGGGGTTCTGTCCCATATTTCTCTGTTTCTGTCATAATGCTTGTCGCTCATTCACTAGAGTAGAGTCTTGAGTTTCTATCGGTGGTAATTAATGTCAAACGGTAAAAAAATGGAAAACCTTTCGATGCAGAAAAAATGAAGTCTTTATTATAGTCATATGAAATATCAGATGTCCACGTATTGTCCATAGTCTATTTTATGCTTCAAAAAAACATGTACTGGCTGTTATATTTGTAGAGAAGAGGTAATATGGGGGATTTTATTTTTCTCAAGAGAAGAGTAAATGAAATCTTGGATTTGACTCTAATCTTATTTTGATTGCTTTAGGGTTGTTGTCTAGTTGCATAATAATGCATCGTTGCTGAATTGAAATGCACCTGTACATGTTGTGCATTGATCATCACATATCTTGCTAAGAAATGATAAAAACTTTCTAATACGATAGAAAGAGATGGGATGCTTGGAGAGTATGAGATAGTTAATTACTGTAAAAAGAAAGGGGATTTTGTTCTCTATCTCTCTTATCTTGTTATAATGCTTGTTGGTCATACGCTATATAGTAGAATCTTGATTTTCTGTGAGAGGTAGTCAGTGTCAAATGGGAAAATGGACAACCTTTTCCACACAAAAAAGTAAAGTCCCTATTATAGTCATGTAAAATATGAGATTCCCACCACTGCTATCTCTTGTGTATTTTATATATGCTTCTGAAAATATAAAACATGTGCTTGCTGTTACATCTGTAGAGAAGAAATATGGAGGATTTTGTTTTTCTCAAGATAGGAGTGACTGAAACAGCGGACTTGACTCTAAACTGTTAATCCGATTTATGCATAGGAGCCGGCGTTGGTTTTGTAGTGATGGATTAGGACTGGAGCTATTCAATGGGGCACAAACATGTTACTATCTTGCTGGGCTGTGGTCTTCGTTCATGCCATGGTTGGGGTGTTGCCGAAATGCTATGGTTTAAGGGTTTCCTGGTTATGCCCTGATTAACTTGGTACGATATCTATTATGGTTGCGGTTAGGCCATAGTAGCAATATCACGGGTACAGTAGTTGTGTGATAAATACTGTGCTACTCTTTTTGATCCTGTAGTAGTGTAGGTTTCGATATAGTCTAGCAAAGCACCCAAAAATAATGAGGTGCATTTGCCAATAAGAGGCTCTGGTTTGAGTTTTGTACCAAGTAGTGTAACATTGATGAAATACCTGTAGACTGTTGTTCTTCATGGTAGTAGTTTGGCATTGTCAGCAGTTATGCAGTTATGGCATTTACTATTCCACTTGTGTTATGAGGAATTCCTATTCTTGATGCTGATGCTATCATGTATGCTAAGATTTTTTTGTTAATTACTGTTTACATCTTGAATCGATATCTAAATATTTACAACATCTTCCATCTCTGTGTCCTGCTGCAGCAGCATCAACAGATCCATGGCCCATTCTCTAGGCGTGGCGCAAGGGCTGTGGTGGGCCTCGATGGTGGCGAGGAGCGTCATGGGCTCTACATGTGCCCGCTTTGCTAGTGGACTGCTGGTCGTTGATCTGGAGAGGAGGCAGCCTCCGATCCATTCCACTTCCCCACCCTCCGGCTCAGCCCTCCACTCACCTTCTCCCCCCTCCACCGGGGAGCCCCAGATCAGCCACGGCCATGTCTCGCCGAGCTAGGCCGCACCGCAGGGTTGAGGCGGTGGCTACCGTCTGCATCTTCTCTCTCGGGACGCCTGCACCAGTGCTGTCCACCTCGGGAAGGAAGGTCTTTCCGTGAGGGAATCCAGCAATGGCTAGGGCATCTTCTCCCCTGAGCTCCATGGGCGCCGAACCCTTGCCGCATCTGCTTCTTCTACTCCTGCGTTGGTAAGCATCCCGGTCTCTCTCATCTGCTCTCTCATCCATTCTCTGTGCCCATGGTAAATTGTTTGCCATGGCAATCTCTAGGGTTCTTGTTTGTGCTCCGTCTGATGATTTTGGTATATAATAGTCTTGCTCTGATTTTAATTACTATTCACAAGTGATATGGTTGCTAGATTCCTAGGGTTCTTGTAAATAGGGCTCAAATATTGCGTGTGTGTTTGTTCCCAAGGGACACAAGACACCAAGCCAATTTCTTATTGTGGTCAGACAACTTGTTAGTGTTTACTAATCTGGAGATGAGATGTTAATCTTTGTTATGAAAGTATGATTCCTTTTTTGTTTGTTTCCACGGTAATATGAATGAAGTTCTTAATTTAGCTGCTTGTGTATCTTTTTACTACAAAAGGATTAAAACAACCTGCATTTCCGAGGACAAGTGGTCGTAGTTATCGTCGTTCAGATTTGTTTGAGGTGGAATTTTGTTCCTTGAGTGGTGCATGGGTGTGCCAGAGCAATCATGCGATTTTATTTTTGCAGGGAACAACAATAAAATTAGTTGCCTGCTACTCAGTTTGCTCAGTTCATTTGCAAGGACGCTTTCATTTAGCACCTGTATTTCTGTTTATGTTGTTTCATCAATTGCCCGCTACTCAGTTTGATGTTTCTTTCTTGTCTGCCATGACCGATGAGGCATTTGGTTCAGTGGATCATCTATCTATCTCAGGCTCACAGCAAGATCGAACCTGAGAAACATGTCGCTTCCTAATTAATTGTTTCTGCTATGCTTTTGTATCACATGATCGATTAATATTATACTTTGCTGATGTTGAGCTGCTAGCTACTACTCCCTCCGTTTCTACATATAAGTCTTTTTAGATATTTCAATAAGGACTACTTACGGATGTACACAAACATATTTTAGAGTGTAGATCCGCTCATTTTGCTCCGTATGTAGTCCGCATTGGAATCTCTAACAAGACTTATATTTAGAAACGGAGGAGTAGTTTGTATCGCATCGCCTTTTGCTATATCTAATTGTCTAATTAATTGTATTTCTGAGATACCCAGTTGTTTGTTTTCCAAGGTATCCTGGTTGGTTATTGTCAAATTCTATTTTTCAGGTGCACAAAATGAAACCAAATTTTAAACACCCTACTTGAACGTTAACCAGAAATAATCAAATGACTCCAGTAGCCCGGTGTTTAATGCATTGTAAATTTGATCCAAACGATGTTAATTTACTGAATCTTTCATTGACTAGTTTATTCTAGTTCTGCTAATGCATTTTCACTTACTGATGAGGCACACAGAAAGTTAGTCTACTACTTTCATTCAGAATTGTAAATGTACCAACACTTAAACTAGAATTTTATGGCCCTCTCTTTCAAAATCCAAAAGATGCATGAGATAGTCACTGTGAAAAAGACAGGGGGTTCCTTCTGTCCCCCATTTCTCTTATTCTGTCATAATCCTTCTTGGTCATACACAGATACACTAGAGTAGAATCTTGAGTTTCTGTTGGGTAATCAATGCCAAATGAAAAATAAAAGGAAAACCTTTCCATGCACAAAATCAAAGTCCTTAATACGTTATTATAGTCATATAAAATACGAGATCCCCACCCCTATTATCCATAGTCTATTTTATCCTTGAGAAAATGAAGAAAAACATGTGTTGGCTGTTATATTTGTAGAGAAGAGGTAATAGGGGGGATTTTATTTTCTCAAGAGAGGAGTAAATGAAATCTTGGGCTTGACTCTAATCTGATTTTGATTGATGTAGGGTTGTTTAGTTGCATCATAAGATGTCATTGTTGAATTGAAATGCACCTGTACAAGCTGTGATCATCACATATCTTGTTAAGAAATGATAAAAATATATTTAATATGATGGAAAGAGATGGGAGGCTTTGAGTATGAGATAGTTAATTACTGTAAAAAAGAAAGGGGCTTCTGTTCGCTATCTCTCTTATTTTGTTGTAATGCTTGTTGGTCATATGCTATAGTAGAATCTTGACTTTTCGTGAGAGGTATTCAATGTCAAATGGAAAAATTGACAACCTTTTCAACTCAGAAAAGTAAAGTCCTTATTATAGTCATGTAAAGTATTAGATGTCCACCCCTGCTGTCTTGTGTATTTTATATAATATAAAGCAAGTGCTTGCTGTTACATGTGTATAGAAGAAATATGGAGGATTTTGTTTTTCTCAAGATAGGAGTGAATGAAACAGTGGGCTTGACTCTAAACTATAAATCTGATTTACACATAGGAGCTGGCGTCAGTTTTGTAGTGATGGACTAGGATTGGAGCTACTCAACGGGGCACAAACATGCCACTATCTTGCTGGGTTGTGGTCTTTGGTTCATGCCCTCGTTGTGGTGTTGCCAAAATGCTATGGTTTAGAGGGTTCTTTGTTATGCCCTGATTAACTCGGTACCATATCTATAACTAGTCAATGTGTACGTGCAATGCACGTTAATTTGGAAGTATATTAATTGCACGCGGATATTAATTAGGATATTATTTGCGTGTTATTATGTGATTAGCACTATATTTGGCATGAAATTAACTGCACGCTAAACGTGTTGAGCGCTCGACATTGAAGCAGTCTAGGTCATTGGATTGACATGATTTGATGGCCGAGATTAATTGGATCTGCCCCTTTGGCTCTTTTTATATTGGTATAGATAGTTGCGGTTAGGCCATAGTAGTAAAATACTAGCATATTAGTTCTGTGATAAATACTTTGCTACTGTTTTTGATCTTATAGTATTGTAGATTTTCGTAATAGTCTAGCAAAACACCAAAAAATAATGAGGTGCATTTGCCCATAAGACGCTCTGGTTTGAGTCTACTTCTTTGCACCAAGTAGTGTGATGATGATGAAACGTTGTAGACTGTTCTTGGTAGTAGTTTGACATTGTCAAGAGCGTAATGTACATATTTACTGTTCCTCTTGTGTTATGAGGAATTCCAATTCGTGATGCTGAAGCTATCATGTATGTTAATATTTCATGTTAATTACTGTTTGCATCTTGAATCGATACCTAAATATTTATAACGTCTTCCATCTCTGTGTCCTGCAGCAGCAGCATCAACTGATTCATGGCCCCTTCTCTCGACGATATGGTCATGGTCTCCACCTATGCCCTCTTGCCGGTGGACTGTTGGTCGTCGATACGGTGTTGCAGCATGTTAGACCCCCCTCCCGACTGGCCACATGTTCTAGACGCCGAGGTATGGATGCCCCGCCTCTCCTTCCTTCCCATGCTGCCATGGGCAGCATCCATATTGTTTAATTTGATCATTAGCAGGCTATTAGCACATATTGGTGTTGCTGGGACGCTGCAAGGCAATTCACATATTGCTTCTGTTGGGACGATGTTGGATTATTAGCACCAGTAGCATTATCAAGTTTGTAGGGATGGTGTCAGTGCTCTTGGATTTGATGACTGCCATTGTTTGTTCACTATGCTACTTCTATGCATGTCAATGAAATAGATATTTCAGTGCTCTCTTGTTAATTATCTTCATGACTTCTATAAAGTTTTCCTTTTTATGATTATTGGTATGAAGAGTGCTGCATTCATTCATTTATGCCAAGTCTCTGCTATTTGCAGCAAAGCAGATGTAGATTTAGTACTCCAGTGTGCACATTCTGCTTGTGATTTCTCTAGGTGTTCTTGTTCTGCTTGCTCCAGTTACTTTGTATCCTTCCAAGCGTTCCCTGATCATAGATACCTTGTAACATTGTGCCTTTTTGTGTCTGGAAGATAAAACCTTGTAATGTTGTTATTTCAGGAAGCTAAACCGCTCACAGGGGTCTTGTTTGGGCTACCTGAGTTTTCTGGATCTAGACGGTTCAGAATTGGTTACTCAAGCTTCTTTAGATGGTACTCCCTCCGTCCAAAAATACTTGTCATCAAAATGGACAAAAAGGGATGTATCTAGAACTAAAATCCATCTAGATACATCTCATTTTATTCATTTTGATGACAAGTATTTCCGGACGGAGGGAGTATTTCTGAACTTGCATAGTCCCATTCATTTCAATCTATTAAGCAACTTGAGCAAAATCAGTCCACAGGTTGTGCTGCTAGCTACTAGCTTGTATTGCATCACCTTTTGCAATCGCTAATTGGCTAATCATATTTCTGAAATACCCAGGTGTTAGCTCTCATCCTGGTTCAAGTGTTGGGTGTGACGGTGAATCGGTGATGGGCAAGACAAGCATGTAGAAAGATACCACAACAACAGCAGGGTGAGGCATCGTTGTTGAAGATTTGAAATATACGTGACTGACTGTACATGTTGATCTCCCCTCAATCTTGATTGCCTTGTCTTAACATGCATAGTTGGTCTGTTTAGTTAAGCTTCTCGGTATACACATGTCTGTTTAAGAAGTGATATTCAAATATAAATAGAAGATATAAAGAGCGGGGAGGGTTAGAGAGCATGAGATAGTCACTGTAAAATAGAAAGGGGGTTCCTTCTGTCCCCTATTCCTCTTATTATGTCATAATCTCGAGTTTCTGTCGGTGGCAATTAATGCCAAACGAAAAAAATGGAGAACCTTTCCATGCAGAAAATTGAAGTCCTTATTATAGTCATATAAAATATGAGATCTCCACCCCTATTGTCCATAGTCTATTGTATCGTTGAGAAAATGAAAAAAACATGTGCTGGCCGTTGTATTTGTGGATAAGAGGTAATAAGGGGGATTTTATTTTTCTCAAGAGAGGAGTAAATGAAATCTTGGGCTTGACTCTAATCTGATTTTGATTGCTGTAAGGTTGTTTAGTTGCATCATAAGACATCGTTGTTTAATTGAAATGCACCTGTACATGGTGTGGTCATCACATATCTTGGTAAGAATTGATAAAAAATATTTAGTACTCCCTCCGTCCCAAAATAAGTGACTCAAGTTTGTACTAACTTTAGTACAAACTTGAGTCACTTATTTTGGGACTGAGGGAGTATGATAGAAAGAGATGGTATGCTTCGAGTATGAGATAATTAATTACTGTAAAAAAGAAAGGGGTTTTTGTTCTCTATCTCTCTTATTTTGTTGTAATGCTTGTTGCTCACATGCTATAGCAGAATCTTGATTTTCTATGAGAGAGGTAATCAACGTCAAATGGAAAAATGGGCAACCTTTTCCACGCAGAAAAGTAAAGTCTTATAGTCATGTAAAATATGATATGTTCACCCCTACTGTCTCTCGTGTATTTTATATATGTTTCTGAAAAATATAGAGGATTTGCTTGCTGTTACATTTTTGGAGAACAAATATGGAGGATTTTGTTTTTCTCAAGATAGGAATGCATAAAACAGTGGGCTTGACCCTAAACTGTTAATCTGATTTACACATTGGAGATGGCGTCAGTTTTGTAGTGAACTACTAGGATTGGATTTACTCAACGAGGCACAAACACATGCTACTATCTTGCTGGGCTGTGGTATTCGGTTCATGCCCTGGTCGGGGTGTTGCTGAAATGCTATGGTTTAGGGGGTTCCTAGTTATTCCCTGATTAACTCGGTACCATATGCATAATGGTCGTGGTTAGGCCATAGTAGTAATATCACTGGTACAGTTGTTGTGTGATAAATACTGTGCTACGGGTCATTGATCCTGTAGTAGTGTAGGTTTCATAACAGTCTAGCAAAACACCCAAAATAATTGAGGTGCATTTTCCCATAAGATGCTCTGGTTTGAGTCTACTTTTTTTGTACGAACTACCAAGTAGTGTGCCGTTGATGAAATACCTTAGATTGTTCTTAATGGTAGTAGTTTGGCATTGTCAGCAGTTATAACATAGAGCTTAATGTACATATTATCTGTTCTGCTTGTGCTATGAGGAATTCCTATTCGCAATGCTGATGCTATCATGTATGTTAAGATTTCATGTTAATTCCTGTTTGCATCTTGAATCGATATCTGAATATTTATAACATCTTTCTTCTCCGTGTCCTGCAGCAGCAGCATCGACCGATCCACGCCCTTTCTATCGGCGTGGCACATGGGTTGTGGTGGTCCTCGATGGTGGTGAGGATCGTCATGGGGCTCCACCTATGCCCTCTTGCCGGTGGACTGGTGGTCGTCGATGTGGCGCCCGCAGCATCTTAGACCACCTTCCCGACTAGCCACATGTCCTAGACGCCGAGGTTCGCATGCCCGCCTATCCTTCCTTCCCATGTTGTTATGGGCAACATCCATATTGTTTAATTTGATTATTAGCACATATTGCTGCTGCTCGGACGTTGCGAGGGAATTCACATATTGCTGCTATTGGGACGCTGTTGGATTATTAGCACCAGCAGTATCATCTAGTTTGTAGTGATGGTGTCAGTCCTCTTGTATTTGATGACTTGTCATTATTTGTTCATTGTGCTACTGCTATGCATTTCAATGAACTACTCCCTCCGTTCCTAAATATATGATGTTTTGGTAAAAAGGAAAACATCACATATTTAGGAATAGATGGAGTAGATATTTCAGTGCTCTCTAGTTAATTATAAATATTATTTCTATCAACTTTTTCTTTTTATGGTTATTGGTATGAATAATGCTGCATTCATTCATTCATTTAATTATGCCAAGTCTCTGCCATCTGCAGCAACGCAGATGTGGATTTGGTGATCTAGTGTGCACATTCTGCTTGTGATTTCTTATGGTCTTCTTGTTCTGCTCGCTCCAGTTACTTTGTGTCCTTCCAACTGTTGCTTGATCATAGATAGCTTGTAATATTGTGCCTTTTTGTTTCTGAAAGATAAAACCTTGTAATTTTGATATTTCAGAAAGCTAAACTGTGCACAGGGGTCTTGTTCGGGCTGCCCCAGTTTTCAGGATCCAGACGCTTCATAATTGGTTTCTCAAGCTTCTTTTGATGGTATTTATGAACTTGCATAGTCCCATTCATTTCAGTCTATTAAGCAACTCGAGCAAAATGAGTGCACAAGTTATCACAAGTTGAGATGCTAGCTACTATAGGCTTCATTGCATCACCTTTTGCAGTCACTAATTGGCTATTCACATTTCTAAAATATACCCAGGTGTTGGTTTTCCAAGTTATCGTGGTTCAAGTGTTGGGTGTGATGGCGATGGGCAAGAAAAGCATGTAGAAAGATACCACAACAGCAGCAGGGTAAGACATCGTTGTTGAAGACTTGAAATACATGTGACTGTACATGTTGATATCCCATCAATCTTGATTGCCTTGTCTTAACATGCATAGTTGGTCTTTTTAGTGAAGATTCTCGGCATGTGTCTGGTTAAGAAGTGATGTTAAAATATAAATAGATGATAGAAAAAGAGGGAAGGTTTGGAGAGTATGAGATAGTTCTTGTAAAAAATAAAGGGAGTTCTATTCCCTATTTCTGTTATTCTGTCATAATGCTTGTTGGTCGTACACTTGAGCAGAACCCCTAGTTTCTGTTGGCGGTAATCAATGCCAAATGGAAAAAATGGAAAATCTTTCCATGGAGGAAATTAAAGTCCTTATTAGAGTAATATAAAATACAACATGTCCATCCCACTGTCTCTAGTCTATTTTATGTTTCAGAAAATATAAAACTATGTGTTGACTGTTTATTTGTAGATAAGAGGTAATAAAGGAATTCCTTTTTCTCAAGAGAGGAGTACTCCCTCTCTCTCAGTTTATAAGGTGTGCGCGTACCCCTAAGTCGTCAATTTAATCAAATGGGTGTGTGGCTTCCTGTGCCGAATTAAGCCCCTTGCCCCTTGTAGCTTTATAGTATCATTACTCAGGGCTTCTGAAACATCTCTTACTATTTTTTTATATACTGAATGTTAATTGATTACTGTTCATGCTGTATTCTTCAGCTTTCAGTGCTATAAGTATCTTTAAAGCACTAATTCAGGTAGCGCTTGCCTTGACTTGTTTGAACCACTTGCATTGAGCTCCTGATGCAATTATTATTTGGGATGCTTCTGGAAACAAGTAAATCTACTCTGCCATGGTTATTTCTTAATCTTGTGCAACTACATTTCACGTGCTTCCCTTTTTGACATGCTTAGTGTTCTATGGGCCCGTGTTACCATGTCGAACTAATATTCATGCTTTAAAAATTGTTCCAAGCAGTTATAACTTGGTCAGGCAACATGTGGATTTTGTCAGAACTTGGTCACCGAGCACATTATGTTAATTGTAGCCAGTTGCATATCATTTTTAAAACAACCTTATTGTTTTAAATGATCCTTCTTCCTTTGATATAGGCATGTAAACATCCATGTCCCGTTACTATGGCTCAACGGATTATCTCGACCTCCACCACTACCTTGGCTTCCCCGTTAGTGTGATGACAACGGTTCAACGGTAGTGGCCGTCACTTTATCGGTCCTGGTGAGTCCCTTTTTTCCTCTTTCTCCCTCTACCCTTAAATACTACACTTTATTTTATCTCCTAGTTTCTAGAGTTCAAAGAAGAACTGTGGTACTGGAAATTACTTGTTTTTTTCTGGTTGCTACTGTTTAGTATAGATGATATTAGATTCATAGTCCTTTTCTATAGGTGCTGTGCAATGTGAATTCCTTTGATGATTAGGGTTGTTTTCTTACGGAACATAGGTATTGTGTATAATTTTGGTTTGCTCATTAGTTTTATTGCTCAAGCTATCTATAGTGTTGTTCTCAGGAGTGTAAAGTTGCTCTATTTTCTATTGTTTAACAGTGTCAGTTACTAGCATTTTTTGGCCCATGAACATTGGATATCTTGGCTGTGAAATCTGAACTACTGCTTTTGCCAGTCACTAAATTCAGATTATACTTCTAGATGTAGACTGCTTTTTTGTTATATGAAATGCTAGCCTACATTTACTTGGTTAGAGCAACATGTGGGTTTTTTCAGGACTCGGTCACAGGGCACATTATGTTAATTGTAGCCTGCTGAACAAGATTTAAAAAATAACCATATTGTTTAAAATGTTATTTCTTCTTTTGATATAGGCATGCAAAGTTCCATGTTCCGGCTACTATGCATGGCTCGGTGGATTGCCTCCATCTCTTCCACTACATTGGCTTCCCCTGCAGCGAGATGACGACGGTGGCCATCCTACCTTGCTTCTGGTGAGTCCCTGGTTTCCTCTCTCCCACTCTATCATGAGATGGTACAGCCATCGAGCTGTGGCCGATTGTGGTGCTGGCCATTGAGCCAACGATTGTTTTAAACTAGGCATGTTTAATGATGAACTTCAGTTGTTCAGCATTGTGAAGTTCCAAGTTTTTCATGTACCCAACTGCTTTGTTTTTCTCATGTGAGGAGTAAAATCGTGAATCAATCCTTGGGCAGCTGGGCTTGACTAATCTGATGTACACATGCAAATTTGTGCGTAGCTTCCTGATATACACATATAAAGTACTCCCTCTGTTAAGAAATATAAGAGTGTTTAGATAACTAAAGTAGTGATCTAAACACTTTTATATTTCTTTACAGAGGGAGTATAAGTTATGAGATTTTCTCTCTGTTAATGATTATGACTCTGTCTTGCAACTGAGGTGCAAGGCCCATTTTGTGTGCTTTTGCACTGTTAGTTTCCTCTAACAGCACCTCTCTTAGCTCTTGATTTTGATGGGTCGGAAATCTTATTTTAAGTGGAGTTGTTTCTTTGCTCCCCTCCTATCGGTTGCAGTGGGTATGCTTCCTTCCCATACAAACTGGGAGATCATCATGAATTCATGATCTTTGTTAGATCATTTGTTTACTGTTTTGGTGCTGGTTTAATCTGCATTTATATTTCATCAGAATTATGTGTAAAATAAGCAAGAGTATTATATCAATCGGAGGCTTGATTCGGTGCTCGTGGGCCAGACCGGCGTCGTGGCGACCATTACCGGAGGCGGCGGGGGCTCCGGGCCAGTCGTCGCACTCTGGGCCGACATGGACGCCCTCCCCCTGCAGGGTCCGTAGTCATACTCTGCGGGGGCTCCCGGCCTTTCGTGAAGTTCTTCTTGTCTTCCCTGTCTGGATGGTCTGGAGGGAGGAACTGTCGATGCAGGTCAAAGGCTACATACTTGCCACCCTTACTCAGCCAAATCATTCGCAGAGCCTGCATGCACACTGGGCATGGCATCTTACCACTTGTACACCATCCGCAGAATAGAGCATAGCCGGGAAAGTCATGCATGCAATAGTGCAACCAAACTTTCATCAAGAAATTTCTCTGCAGATCTCGGTCGTATGTCAACCTCGGAAAGTACCAAGAATGGTGCAAAGCATCCACAAGCGGCTGCATAAACACACCCAATTGCTTCCCCGGGTAGTCAGGCCCCGGAATGATGAGCGACAAGAACATGGTCTTCCGTTGCATTAGGGCACCGGGAGGAAGATTGAGCGGAATTACAAACACAGGCCAGCAGCTGTATGGATTGGACGACATACCATATGGATTCAACCCATCAC
>LR738710.1:22159306-22175699 GCA_902687465.1 Secale cereale | reverse complement strand
GCACTAAAAAAATGAATGTGTTTTGTAATGGAAGAAAAAGTATCTCATATCCACTCCTTAATCTCTAAAAATTGCGCGATTAAGAACACCCGCCTCGAGCGACGCTGTTGCTCTTTTATTCCCCTGTTATGGAATGATGATCATAATCGCAAAACTGGTGCACACAAACTCTAGCGATGCCTCCCCTGATAGACACTTTGAAGTGGGCCACGACGCACCTCAAGTGTAGCGTAGATTACCTAGCGCCGGACATACGTCTATACTTTTAATTTCATGAGTTGATCCATGTCAATTGGTATATTTATTTCTCCCTCTTGACTTTCTATGTCTGCTCCTCGGTGAAATTACTGTCAGTTGATTATCTTGTATTGTGTGAAGGTAATTAAAATTGGTAACAACACTCCGTTTTCTTGCACTGTGAGTATGTTTGAATCCATTGTAATATAGGCTCCGTTCCATAATTCCTGACATGGTTTTAGTTCGAATTTAAAATAAAATAATGACAAGAATTATGAAATGTGGGGAGAGTAATTATAGAAAAGTTTGCAAAAAATATTATAACTGTATGTTAATATTACACACTCAATATTCATTCAATGGGAGAATCCATTCCCGTCGACTACGAAGACACATATGGTGACTTCACCAATCTTAAGATATTGTGACGGCTCAATATCTCAGAGATACTCCTAGGAGTAGGGTGTTCATGCGTGCGTTCAGAGGGGGCATCTACGATTGTACTATGTTAAAAAGAAGTATGAAAGTCAACTTACTCAAATTTAAAAGATATAAATTTTGATGTTGGTCGTGGCGGATTGCCTGGAAGTATCAGCAACATCAAATCTTCGCGGGTGTGTCACTATTCAGCCATTCTTCAGGAGATCGAGCAATTTTTTTTTGAAAAGGGAAATATATTAATACCAAATAGATACCACTTACACCCAGCCTCTGCACCAACAAGATGCCTAAGAATATTCAGGATGCACACATCCAAAAAATAATATATGAGAAAAAAAAAGACCCTGCCGCGGTGATCAATAACCTGCAGTAGCAACACTCTAACCATCACCAAAGATAACACATGGATTAGAAAGAAGGCTCTGTAAAAGCAGCGCCTTCAAGGACACATGCGGAGATCTTTCTAGAGGCTACGTTCGGCCATGAACGTTGCCATAAAAATGCAGAGCCTCATGCTTTTTATCTTTACCCATCGGGTGCCATGTTTCGCTTATTTCGTTAGCAGATATTATTTGTATTCCTTTAGTGTTGTTCTGATTCAATAAATCTGTTTTTCTTCAAAAACATAGAGCTTTATAAAACAAATAACAATTTTTGTTTTTTAGAGATTAAAAACATTCTCAACTTATCACACATGAACATGAATAAAAAGAAAGTTCAAATGTTTAAAAAGTTTGTGAGCTTCAAATTTTTTATGATTTTCGCTCATTAGATAAAAGTTCACTAGTTTAAAAAAAGTGAGCATATATGAAAAAAGTTTGCAGATTTGAAATAAATTTCACAAAGGAATGGTCCATGACATCGGAAAAGTTCAGGAATTTGAAAAATTCACAAACATTGGAAAAAAAATCATGGATTTGAAAAAGTTTGTGAAATTTGAAAAAATATATGAAAATTTAAAAAGTCCACAAAATTAAAAAATCACATTTTACAAAAAATATTGATTTTGAATAAAAGTTTGCGCAATTAAAAAAGGAAAAGAAAGAAATAAAAAGAAAAAGGGAAACTGAAAACCCATGAAAACAAGAGACGACCGAATCGGAAAAACAAGAAACGAGAAGGAAAAAAAATGACCGAAAGGTGGGATCTTCCAAAAACTGAATGCGCCAGCTGCTCACTAATCAAATACACGCTGCTTACTGTTGACGTACGGGTGCAACATAAATAAATAAATTATAGGTGGGCCCGATCGAGAAGGATGGAGAGAGGTGTGTGTCAGTTTGCAATAATAGCAAGAACCAATGCCTTAAGCGCCATATAGGAAATGTGTCGATCTGCTGGTTGTGTGCGTCCGTTAGGTCAACCGGTCAAGTATTATAGGGCTTCTTTCTTCTCCCTGACCCATCTCTAATGCATAGGAATATAGGCTGGCCCAAAATTCCAGGGTGGAGCGCGTCGCCATCCTATCCACCCAATGGCTCTGCCACTGACGACACCGTCAGACAACATCGGTAGTGCAACGTGGCAATCCGTAAGTTTAAGGTCCGGGGAGGGGCGCGCGACAAGCGTTGGGGTTGTAGGTGGGTGAATTTGCATGCCATGGAGGCTGTGGAATGGCGGCGTGGTGCGGCAGTCCATGGAGTTCAAAGTCAGCCATGGGGGATGGGGTGGCATGACAGATGTGAATCAATCCATAGAGGTGATGCTGGCGGTCGGCTGGGAGGGATGGGTGTAACGGCAGTGATGCGATAGGTCAAGGGTGAGGAGGAACCGTCGATCGTGGGTAACCGGAGAGCAAGAGGACAGGGAAAATGGTCGGGTGTGCTCTGGAGGTGTTTTTTTTTCCAGACTGAACAGGGACGTGGACAATGTGTGGGGTGACTTAAAGAACAAATAAGGCAATGACTAACGGTATGCGCGCAACGTGAATCGTTGTTGTTGATGCTCCCAATGGATCCGCGCGAGTGTGTCCCACTTGGCCCTCCCAACAACTCATATTGCAAATTAGAATTGAAGAAGAGCATTTAGTTTTTCTTTCATGCTTCGTATATCTATTGTGAATGTGCTCTACCCCTATTCTATAGAGTTATTCACAGGATAATATCAAAGTATTGTTTGCTAGCCTTTACATAACTTGGATGCTTGAACTAATTGAGAAGTTCTACAGTGTGCAAGATGCATTGTCAAAATTAGAGCATGATAAGAAACAGAGAAGCAACGTGTCAATTCCACCAAACTGTTATAATAATGTGTTTGAGTGAAATGCACTTTATTATATTAATTTTGGATGTTGCCATTATTTCTCTAATCTTGGTCAAACATAGACATGTTTGACTTTTTGAAAACAAAAGACGTTGTGGAACATAGATAGTATAGAAAATACGAAATAAAATCCCGCAAAAAACTACATTTTGTTCTCCAACACTCCTTGCACGTGTGTCTCGCCTTTTAAACATTTTGATTGGTTAAAAGGTAAAGAAGGACAAATACTCACACAACCACTCGGCATGTACTGGTCCATCTTCGAGGAGGAAAAGATTATCATGTGTGCTTGTTGTATGTTAATTTTTTCTTTTATTAATCATGGAACTTAGTGAAGTTTGGAGCATGGAAATTAATATTACATCACCGTGTAATCATTATCGTACTAATATTCATTTTCCATGAATTAAGCAAACAAAAGGTTTTAGTTAAAAGTGATTATGATGGCTTCTGCCGCATGTCTCCCAATAAATGTTTAAAACTACTCATATTTGTAAAATGGATTATGCTCAAGATTAACTATGTACTCCATCTAGATTATATATATGTTGCTCACATAACTATGCACGATTTTATGTAGCAAGAACAACCTTATAAAATTGTTAAAAGAGAAACGAAATTATGTTTACTATAAATAAATTATTTCATACCATAAGGTCACTTGTTTTTACCATCTAATTAGAAAATAATGAAGAATATATATTGTTCTTACACTGAAACGGGAGCTCACTTGTTTTTACAATTAACTTTTTAAGAAATAATTTCTCATTTCCAAATTATATTTCAGGGCACTGATTAAAACAAAACAAATACAAGAGATCTTCATTTCTTTCCTTTTTTTCACAGCCTAGTAGCCTGGAGGACCCCACGGGTTGATGACTAGTATTATATAGCACACACATTATTATTTTTTGAATCGAAACAGTCCATGACGTAGTTTTTAAAGTATAATTCACAATGATCAGTGGTGAAGCAACATATAAGCTGTGTAGTCAATTGACTTTTTTGGCAACAACCTCATATACAAGCAGAATTCATGCAAAATAATGATATAGATTTATACAAACACATATATTATTTAACTACACAATTTTAAAATTGACTTGACAAAATTGAAGTCCTGGCACCACCGCCACTGAGTGGGGCTGCCATTTAGAAATAAGACCAGAACTTCATATATACCACAAAGCTACAGCCAAATGAATGGTCAACGTACGCTAGCTCCGCATGCAAGCTAGCCGTATTACCAGGTTTCATGCAACGCACGCAAGCTGTTAGATCCAAAGCCGACTAGCTAATCTCCGCCTCTAGATCCGGACCAAATTAAAAGAATCAGGGTTCCTCCATGGCTAACTCGCTATATAAACCCTAGCAGCATGCTGAGGCCCTTCACAAAAAACGCAAACGAGAATGGCAATCTCTACCGGTAGTGGCTTCCTCTTCATCACGCTCTTCTGTTTTGCTACACTTCTCCCTTCACCTGTCAACGCGAGGCATTTTCCCGGCAACCTTGGCAGTACCAGCGTCATCCATGGCGCCGAGAGCAAATTCTACTGGCCCTTCTCTGGGGACGGTGCGGGCAGTGGCCATGGCTCCGGAAGTGGCCATGGGTTCGGTTGGGTCGTGTCGTGCAACGGGTCCGACACGACCATCGGGGTGGGCGTCGGCATCGGCGGCGGCGCGGGAAGCACCCGCGACGGCGAGGGAGGCAGCGCCGGTGGTGGTGTTGGCGCTGGGGTCGGCATCGACATCGGGGAGGACGGGATCGACGTGGCCATCGGCGTCGGTGGAGGCGGCGCCGCGAGCACGCACAACGGCAGCGCCAGTGTGGGTCTTGGCGGCGGGGAAGGCTTTGGTTTCCATATCAGCAAAGAAGGTGTCACTGTCACGGTGACACACGGCAATGGTGGTGGAGGAGGTGACGGCAGTGGTGGCGGTGCTTCGGGCGGCGGCAGCGGGGTTGGGCGTGCAGGCAATGCCGTGGGGAGCGGCCAAGGTTCTGGTAGCGCGATCGGTGGCACGGGGAGCGACGGCGGGAGTGGCTCCGGCTCCGGGCCAGGAGGATCCGGTGGCGGCGGTGCGGGCGGGAGCAGCGGCCACCCGTGAAGACGATGTGTGTTCAGTTGCCATCGATTTTCCTTAATCCATGTGTGGTCAGAACTTCGGATCAATCTCTAGTGTGTAAGCCTGCAAGGGGTGACGTGTGGAACATGTAGGCCGATGTGAGGGATATATGTGTGTGCAAGTGTTGATGAATAATATTGGCTCGTGATGCATGCACATTTGTGATGGTTTTATACTTATCTGTGATGGATAGGATCAGTCATGTATTAACATATTTCTTGTAGTGTGATCACATACGTTCTGGAGGCTAAAGGCTTCCCGCCACGCTGGCGCCGTTGGGTTCAGGATCTGAACTCCACGGCAGATTGACGGTGGTCCTCAACGGATGCCGGGTAAGTCAATTGTCGGAGGAGGGCTCCATCAAGGTGATCCTCTGTTGCCCTACCTCTTCATCCTCGTGGCCAACGTGCTCCAACATTAGTCATGGTCATCTATTTACTTCAACCTTTTTCATCCACCGTCCCTGCAAGCTGCAACCCAGGCCGAACCGCCTCCCGCGCCACCCCGCCCCGCCCTACCCGAGCTGCCGTCACCACAGCCTACCCCTCGGGCGCGAAGGACGAATCAACTGACGCAAAAACAACTTTCAGCTGCCACAAACAAACAATGTCAATGTCGACGTAGGTTCCCCCTAGATAGTTACTCTACGTAGATTCCTCTAGTTAGTTACTCGTTACTAGTACATCTGTTAACGGTATAAGTGAAGCGGGAGGCAGGATTTGGTATAGGGGCACAGTGTTGTACTGTAGTTTAACGTGAGAAGTGATCCCCAGAAGGTCCGGGGATTCAGAAGTGCGGGCGAAGCGATCTTTGAAGCTGGCGTTCTGGCTAGCTTGCTATCCGTAGGGAACACACAAACTTGCTGATCGGCCGTATTATGTAGCGTGTGCCATGTGAATCAGTTTCTTTTTTTCTACGTGGAGTGGGCAAGGGTCGGGCTTTGGGACATTGATCAACGCCATACGTGTTGCTGCGCATTTTAGAGGTTAACTATAACTTTAGGTTTAGAAATATACAGCTAAATATTTCAACATTTTAGAGATTAACTGTAACTTTAGGTTAACTCTTGCTCCCAGTTTCATTTTCTGAAACTGAATGCAACAGCTAGCCATCGGTAGGCCTTACGGGCCAGAAGATTAAACAGCTAGCCATCGGAAACGCACACTCCCACCCATGCCCGAGGCGGGATGCGCACTGTTTTTCTTTTAAAAAAAATAATTGGTGAGCTAAAAAAAGTTCCAAATTTCACAATAATTAAAATTTTGACAAAAAAATTCTAGAAATAGTTCGTGAATTCAGAAAACACATGTTCATGATTTCGAAAAAAAGGTTCGACAAGTCATAAAATATTTGAGCAGTAATAAATGTTTGTGATTTAAAAAATGATTGCATATTTCAAAACAAATCACGCCGGTGCCGGTCCGTCCCGTCTCCAGTGGGCTTAGGGCCATGGAGGCGGAGTGGATCTCGGCTCTTGCCGGTGGGAGGTCTCCGTTTTTAGATTTTTTTTCAAGCTTTGTTAGGGTTTGTCTCCTGCTCAGGAAGGCGAGACGACGGTGTCTTCCTAAAGATGAAATAAAGGTCTCCCCGTCTAGCCCCCGTTCCGGTGATGCGTCTAGCATCATCGATGGGCGTGTGGAGGCGTGTCTTCGTCAGATATGTCTTTGGTGGATTTGCTCGGATCTGTTCGTCGTTCGTCTTCGTTCGTGTGTCTTCATATTGGTTTCTTTTAATCTACATCTTCATCTATGGCGGTTGCTATTCTAGTGCGTTGGTTCTATGGGGCCTTAGCATGACGACTTCCCGACTGTCTACTACAACAACGTTTGCCCGGCTCCGGCGAGGGAGGGCGATGACAGCGTCGCGCATTCGGCTCGCTTCAGTGCTTGTAATCGTCGCTAGATGGTCTACTGATCTGCTTGTAATGTTCGTTGTACTATCATGACTGAAGATGAGTAGATTGAAAGTTTATCCCGCAGCTCGCTTCAGTGCTTGTAATCGTCGCTAGATGGTCTACTGATCTGCTTGTAATGTTCGTTGTACTATCATGACTGAAGATGAGTAGATTGAAAGTTTATCCCGCAAAAAAAAGTTGAGGCATTAGAAAAAAAGAAAGAAAGAAAAAACAGGACAAAAGCGGGCCCACTAAATCTTGCGAAGGGGGAATAGGAGTGTGGGCTGCATACAGGTTTGTCTTGAACTGACGCAGCAAGCGCCAAATAGTATTTGGCCAGGCGCGCTCACGATTCGTTCGCGCTGGATTCCGTATAAGAGTGCATCCATTGAATAGTTTTTTTCTTACGGATTTGCTAAATCACATCTAAATAGTACTTCCTCCGTCCGAAAATACTTGTCATCAAAATGGACAAAAAGGGATGTATCTAAAATTAAAATACATCTAGATACATCCCTTTTTATTTATTTTGATGACAAGTATTTCCGGACGGAGGGAGTATATCATAAGTATTGCAATATCCAAGTCTTATATCATTGATTTTACAAGAAGATTCATGCTGGTATTGTATTTTTTATTATTTTTCACTTTTTCCTTTTTCGCTTGATTTTGTCATTTAGATGTGTAATAAATAAGGCACATGTGCAGACCCAAAGATTATCCAAATGATAAGTGCCACACGTGTGGCACGAAGCAATCCCATCTTGACATTTTTGCAATTAAAATTGACATCTGAAAAGAAAAAACAAACTTGTGGTTGGATGGTTAGAGGGACTGTGGTATCCCTAGCCCACCAGGGTTCCAGTACTGATGCTCGCATTTATTTCTGGAATTATTTCAGGATTTTTGGCGATGCACATTCGGTGGGAGGAGATGTTTTCCCATCGACGACGAGGTGCCTAGCAACTTTGTAAATTTCAGGATGATATGCCGACTCAGTTTTTCAGAGATACTCATAGGGATAGGGTGTGCGTGTGTGCGTTCATAAAATCATAGGGATGAGTGTATGCGGGTGTATACGAGCGCTTGCGTCTGTACTATGTTAAAAAAACCATAAAAAAAACTAAAACTTGTTATAAGAAAAAAAAAAGTCATACTCATGTCACTAAAACTAAAACTAAAGTTGCCATCCTCATGTCACTAAATTTGACATAAAAAAGTGTTCAAAGTTACCATGTGTTTGTGCCGCACGTGTGGCACTTATCAGGATCCAGGATTATTAAGGTGTTCCAAGTGTATGCACAATTTGAGAAGGGCGGAGAAAACAAACCATACCAAACAGCCAGCAAAAAAAAGAAAAAACTACCATCGTGCAGTATACGTGTTAAATACAAACTTGTGTACGTAGCGTACGAACGCACGCCATATCGATCGGGTTCCGCGACCTGATCGATTCTCAACTTCCGAGCAAAGGATCAATTCAAGATGGCGACGCTGCGTCACGACCGCGGCGGCGGCGACGACCGTCTGAGCGCCATCCCGGACGCCACGCTCACGCACATCCTCTCGTACCTCCCCACCGACCAGGCCGTCCGCACCAGCACGCTCTCCCGCCGTTGGCTCCACGTATTCACCGCCGTCCCCGTCGTCGATCTCGCCGCTCCGCCTCGACGACCCTGCCGCGCCGACGACACGGTCAACAAAGTTCTCCTCAGCCGCGACGGCGCCGCCCCCATCCGCTCCTTCTGCGTCGTCGGCTTCCGCAACACCCCCTCCGGCACCCTCATCTACCAGTGGATCGCCGCCGCCTTGTTCGGCGGAGCGGAGACGATCGAGTTCGACCTACCAACACCGGACGCAGACATCTGTCCGACTGCGTGGAACGGTGGTGACAGCAGAGCTTCGGTTTTCCAGAGCCAAAACTTGTGCGCCATGCCACGCAACCTGTTCAGTGGCAGCGGCGCCGCCGCGCTGCGCCACCTGCGGCTTGGGAACTGCAAGCTCGATCTGCCGGAGCATGAGCACTCGCTCTCCCTCGGCTCGCTGGAGACGCTCTCGCTCCGGCGGATCAACGCACCGGAGCACACGCTGCAGCGCCTCATCTACGGCTGCCCTCGCCTCGCCTCGCCGAGCTGACCCTGGACGAGTGCCCCACGGTGAGGCTCCTCTCGGTGGTGCTCCTCCTGCTCCGGACCTTGACAATCCGCTGCTGCCACAGAGCCACCCGCGTCTTCGTGGACGCACCGTCCTTGGAGTCCCTCTCGTACAAAGGCAGCATGCTGGCCAGCTCCTCCGTGCTGTCGTTAGCAGACTGGGGAGGAGTGGAGACGCTGGCCGTGGAGGTCTGCGAGACGGTGGACGCCGAGGACTCGGACAAGATCCGGCGGCTGAGGCAGTTCGTGGACAGATGCCCCAACCTAACCTCCCTCCGCCTGTCCTCGCAGCGGCAACCGCCCTTCTTCGTCTGGCACCGCGGGCCGCTGCCGGGGCTCACACAGCTGGAGCTGAGAGGCCCCTTCCGGAACCGCGGCCACATCGCCGCCGCCGCCTACATTCTCGGCAGCACGACCAACGTCCAACCTCGAGGTTCTGACGCTAGTCATTGACCAGCCTCGGGCTGTCCAAGCATCAGCCTGCAGAATCAAAGTGCCTAGGGATGTGCGTTCTTGTGCCATCAAGTGCTTCCGTCGCACGCTGAGGAGGATCCACCTCGTCAGGTACGGTGGAAATGCCACGCAGAGACGGCTCGCCAAGTTCCTGCTGACAAAGGCCGTGTGCACCGACGAGCTACGCGTTACGTTTTCCGCGAGCGTCGTCGAAGGATCTGAATTCCAAACTTTGCTCATGAATGAGATGGTGGCATGGCGGCATAACCCAAGGACAAGGATAATCTTTACGTTCCAGTGATTACCCTAATACCCTTGCAGAAGAAGAAGAAATAAGTGCTATGGCCTATGGGGAAATAATAACCATATATACATGATTTAACCCACATTTAGCATGTCAGGAGTTGCCACTGGTCGTAAGGTTAATGTTTCGTTCCTTTGAGTAAACTCACCAATGCAAGTTCCCTTGTTATCTAAAGTGCCTTGTTATACCTTCTTTTTAATGAAACTACTTATCAAGATTCAAGTCCTTCAAATACAGTCGGTTTTGAGCTAGTCGGATCTTGTAAAAAAATTATGTGAAATAAATATTCCTATGTATCTTTATAAAGTCTTTGCATCTATCTTAGTATTGATGGATATTTGTTGGGTGACGTGCTTGAAATCGGGCTTTTGTGTTGGATACTTCATATAGTCGGATCCTTTTCGGTCTATATTTTATAGGTTTCGAGGTGTGCTATGAGAGCTCCAGCTTAGTCAAGCTATGAGCCAGACTCGAGCATGCTTCCTTCTAGGATCACTCGAGCAAGGCTCGATCCTTTGTCGAGTCTAGCTGACATTTGCTCGCATGAGTTCGGCTCATTGACAACCCTGGTACCCATGGTAAGAAAATCTCTGCACTTATATTTTTATCGCTTCACTCCCTTGCAAGTTGCAACACAAGAAAGTTATGGATACCACAGATCAACTATAGCCTCGCCCCAGGCTGTTGCGCCAAAAACCTACAATTTTAAGCTAATTCTTTTGGAGGTTTTTGACTATATTTTGTGATGCTTGTAGCCTTGTACTGAACCAAAAACAGTCCACTGTTTTGTGGGGATGTTTTTTGTCGGTTTGAACCAACTTCCACCCAATATAATTGGAAATTTCAGATAATCTTGTGAGACTTTTTCTATTGAAGTGGAAGAACACTTACCTTGTCGATCTTGCAAGGCTTTCATACTCAATTCTAGGAACTTTCAACTCAAATCAAGTTCTATTCAGCAAATCAATGATACACTAACAAAGTCCATTATCTCCTATTAGAACTTGAATAGAGAAAGCTTCAACCAGATTCATGAAAAACTGAAAACTGAAAACCAGCTTGAAAATATAATAGAAATCCCATGACTTCCATCCCCTTAATATCGATCCCTCAACATGCACTAGGTAGATATTGAGTGCCAGGAACAGCTCCACCGCTGATCCATCTGTGATGGAAATCCCTTCGCCATTTTTTAAATGGCGAAGGAATTTCCATCACAGATGGATCAGCGGTGGAGCTGTACATAATATGCCTTGCTCGGTACATAATATGGAGGAAGATAACCTGACTTGCAAGGGACATGTGTCATAATGTAGTGCGTTCAACTAGCGTTGTTAAGTTCTCACTTGATTGTTGGGTGGGTGGCTCATGTGAATTTTCAAAACCTATGATGTTAGTACAACGTGTGTATGTTTGGTCTTCTGCTGTTCTAGCATGTGATGCCTAGAAAATGTTCGATAATCAAAGATGGAGCGACGATAAGCAAAAATTTCAAAGGATTTTGATGTGATTTCTAGATTATTCAGAGATAGGTATGTTTTTTTGGGCGTAGCGTAGATAGATATCTGTTGTTCTGATGTGTTAGTTTCTTATATATTCTCATGTGTATTTTGTTTAATTAACAATAAGGTTGGATTGCTTCTATTGAGAACACGTGATCATCAAGCCTTAGCTACTTCTTGCTATTCCATCTATCTCTACTCTTATCTTCTCTAATTCCATCTATTGGTTAATCCTCAAATCTTCTAGATCCTGATACAGTTGGTATTAATATGTTGATATCAAAAGTTGTGAAAGTTTGTTTATTGCAAGTGCAACCGTGGAAGAAACTTAATGAAAGGTTAAAACCAATCCTAGCACAACGTAGACCATCTCTATTTGTTTGTTCATGAAAAACACAACGTATATCAACGCGGGCGTAGAAAAAATTGAATGAAGATGGGGCTAATTAACTTGTGACTAGATGACCGCAGCGTAAATAGTCGCCCAACCTCGTCTCTAGTGAGTGTATGGATCTTATGTTCTCATTTATTTATTGGGTGATGTGGGACTTAAAGATACCTTAATAATTATGATGTTTGGTATTTTGTAGATTCATTGCCAAATGCCTAGACAAAAGTGAAGAAGCTAGAAAATGGAGCTATAAGCAACAATTTCATAGGGTTTTGAACTTTTGATGCAACCTTTGTTTTTTGTAGGAGATCTTTGTTATTTATGTGTGTTTCGGTTTCTTTAATTCAATCTAGTGATATTTATTTAATAGATAATAAAACTGGATTTTGATATTAAAATTCTAGGGACAAAATGAGCAAACATTAGCTCAGGCGTTTGCTCCAGCGAAGGTTGCTGGGGAGCGTGGAAAAAAAAGGTGAAACGGGTTCGATCTAGTTAGTTGTCTTTTACGTAAAATTTACATTAGAAGGAAACGATGCTTTTGTGATAACCACAAGAAAAAAAACATAAGTTTGCCTGCAAAAATGCATAAAATTGGTGCCTAAAGTGCAATAACACGGCAAATTTTGGAAGAAAAAAAACTTGTAAACATGTTGTGTGTCCCATGTTCAACTTTACGTCGTCGGCGACCGGATCAATATTTGGGTGGTGGCAATACCAACCGCCGATATGGCTTGGCGGAGCCAGACGGGCTCCACTTCAGATTAGGTTTCAGGGGTATGTGATATTATGGATTTGATGATTCACAAACGGTGTATTCGTTATGTAAACCGATTTCTAGTATGTTGTCCGGTTACTATCAGTAGACGCGTATGGACGTGTCCATGGGTGCATGAAGGTGGAATTTGAGTTGTGGTTGTAGATGCTCTAAGAGCATCTCTAGCCAAGCCCCCAGGAACGCCCCTCGGCAAATTGTTTTGACACCGGCGCATAAAAAACGTCCTAGCCATACCCTCAAGACCCTACTTTTCGTCAGATTTGGTAAAAAAAAATACAACCGACGATCCCACCCCAAACCCGGCCCCTCCGGGGGCAGCTGGGGACGCCGACGCTACTTTTTTTTTTGCCTTGTGTGGCCCATCTGCAGCCACATCTCTCTCACCCGGTCGCTTTCTCCGCTTTCTCCTCGCACAGCCCCCACCTTCCCTCTCCCCAGCCGTTTTCTCTCTCCCTGTGCTAGCTCGAAGCCCAGCCTCGCCCCGGTGCCTACCCCCTGCAGCTCCGGCCCACAGCGCCGCCTCCGCGCCCGGCCTCCCGCGCCGGAGCTCCGGCCCGCAGGTCGGGTCGCCGCGCCCGGCCGACCGCGCCGCCCTGCCAGCCATCCCGTGGGCCATGGGGCGTCACGTCCGTCGAGGGCGAGGCCCGGTGCAGACGCTGCAGCCGCACGACGACCGTAGCGTACGCGCTGGCGCCCAAGTTCCGGGAGGTGCGCGGCGTGCGGGGCACGGTCGAGCTCATGGGGGCGCTAATCCGAGGCCGAAGCTGCCGCTGCGCCGCCGCCTTCCGGGCGGCTGGCGCCTGTGCTGTCGCACAAGACGGCCAACGTGCGGGACCACTACCGTATCAGGAAGAAGCTGGGGCATGGGCAGTTCGGCACCACCTACCAGTGCGTGGCCAAGGAGGACGGCGGCGAGTTCGCGAACATGGTGGACGTTCAACCTTAACGGGTCTCCACTGTTCAGTTGTGGAGGGGTGTAGCTATTTGCTCTAGGTGGATGTTCAACCTTAACGGGTCTCCACTGAAATACTGGTATATCAAAACAGAGTTTGGAACAGAGGACAACTCCATGGGCCTTTGGGATCTGGTGGGGGATTGCTGAATATGAGATGGGTTTTGGGCCCATTTAGCAATTACAGAAAAATCCCTAAGGGCCCATGCTGCCTAGCAAGTGGTGGAAGTTTAGTCCCACATTGCTAGTTGAGAGAGATGTACACCAACTTATAAGGTGAGACATTCTCCCACTAGTATGAGTGGGTGTGAAGGAAGGAGAGGTGTTCCACACGCGCGCTCCTCCTCCGCCGCCCGCCCGTCTCGTCGCGCCGCGCCGCGCCGCGCCGCGGGTTGCGGGAATCTCGCCGAGCCGATGTGTTCTTTTTGTCACGCAGGATTGGAATTTGAACAGTCAACTGAAAACGATTAATGGAACGATTAATGGAAAATGAATACGAGCTGAAACGTTTCGTCTTAAGTACGGCCGTTACCAGAATTCATTGTGATTCATTATGTGCGGTCTTAAGTACGGCCGTTACCAGAATTCATTATGTGCGTTTATGCTGGACCGTTTGTCTCCTCCTCTGCGCCTATATAAGAGAGGTCGCTCCTCTCCAGAGAACAATACAGATCACATCTGCTCTGCCACCACCACCTCTGTCGTTCCTCTCTCTGCTGCTGTCGCCGGTGACTCCATCCCGTCTTCCGCGTACACGGCCGACGGGAGAGCAGGCCTCCGAAACCCCGCCTCTCCAGATCCTGTACGGGAGAGGGGCGATTAGGTTTTTGGGGAGCGTCTTCTACGCGACTGCTCGCCTCGGTTCGACTGCTTCCTCTACGTCGACTACATCTTCGTCCGCGTCGTCTTCGCCTTCACCATGAGCACCAGCACCGACGCTGACAAGGCTGCTGCTGACAAGGCCGCCTCCGACAAGCGCATCGCCGACGAGGCCGCCGCCTCTGCTGCTGATCCGGCCAACTGGCCTACTGGAGGGTATAACATGCTTACCCTTATCCTGATTATTTCCATGTGTGCAGTACTAGTGGTTTGCGTAGATGTTTCTACTATATGTCTAGTATGTGCGTACATCATGAATTTTCAGTATATCATTAGCACTGTCTACATCATGTTCATGATTTATTCTTGGATTAAATTAATCGAACAATTGCTTAATTTCTCAACAATCCAAAAACCTAATATGTGTAGGCAATTTTCGATCCATGGTTTTGCTGCTGCACTGAAACCTGCCCCGTTTACGGGGACGTACTTTAAGCGTTGGCAGACCAAAACCGTCTTATGGCTCACGGCGATGAACGTGTTCTGGGTCGCCGGTGTGACTCCCACGGGAACGATTGCTCCTGAACAGGAGAAGGCGTTCAGGGAGGCCACCGTCGTCTTTGTTGGATGCGTTCTGAGCGTGATCGAAGATAAGTTGGTTGATGCATATTTACATATGCGGGTTGCCAAGGACTTGTGGGAGGCGCTCGAATCTAAATTCGGCGCAACCGATGCTGGAAGCGAGATGTATATTATGGAGCAGTTCCACGATTACAAGATGGTTGAAAACCGTCCTGTATTGGAACAGGCTCATGAGATACAGTGCATCGCTAAGGAACTTGAGGTTCTGAAGTGTGTGCTGCCGGGCAAATTTGTCGCGGGATGCATCATCGCTAAGCTACCCAATTCCTGGAGGAATTTTGCTACCACTCTGAAACATCAGAGGCGTGAATTCTCAGTTGAGGATGTCATTGGCCATCTGAGTGTTGAGCGGAACTCGAGAGCAAAGGACTCGAATGGAAAAGGGAACGAAGGGACCTCTGTCGCCAACATGGTGCAGAAGAACTTCAACCCCCACAAGCCCAAGGGAAAGACTGGTGTCCAACAGAATACCGAGTTTAAGAAGAAGGGCAAGAAGCCTTTCAAGAAGGATAAGAAGAAGGGTGGCTGTTTCACTTGTGGTTCTGATGAACATTGGGCTGTCAAGTGCACACACAAGTTCAAGAAGCCAGGACAAGACTCCAAGACTGTCAACATGATTGTGAGCAACAATGAGAGTGGGCCATCTGGGTACGGTAATTTGTTTACTGTATTTTCAGTTTGCCAGTCTACCGATTGGTGGATTGACACAGGTGCAAATATTCATGTGTGTGCTGACATTTCATTGTTTTCTTCTTATCAGGCCACAGGAAACGGGTCCGTACTGATGGGGAATGGCGCGAGTGCTTCTGTTCATGGTGTTGGCACGGTCGATCTGAAGTTTACTTCGGGAAGGATCGTGCAACTGAAGAACGTGCAGCATGTCCCCGCCATCAAGAAGAATCTCGTTAGTGGTTCCCTTCTATGTAGAGAAGGGTTTAAGCTGGTATTCGAGTCTAATAAAGTAGTCGTTACAAAATATGGACTGTTTGTTGGAAAAGGTTATGAATGTGGAGGTCTATTCCGCTTTTCCCTCGCTGATTTTTGTAATAAAGTCGTGAACAATATTCATTCAAATGTTAATGAAACAGAAGTTTGGCATTCACGTCTTTGTCACATTGGTTTTGGTTGTATGACGCGGTTAGCAAAGTTAAATTTAATCCCAAGTTTCACTTTAGCCAAAGGTTCTAAGTGCCATTCGTGTGTGCAAGCAAAGCAACCTCGCAAGCCCCATAAGGCTGCGGAGGAGAGACACTTGGCGCCATTAGAACTCATACATTCTGATCTTTGTGAGATGAATGGTGTGTTGACTAAAGGTGGAAAGAGATACTTCATGACACTGATAGATGATTCTACTAGATACTGCTATGTATATCTTTTAAACACTAAAGATGAGGCTCTACACTACTTTAAAATCTATAAGGCAGAAGTTGAGAATCAACTT
>LR738710.1:22143283-22156640 GCA_902687465.1 Secale cereale | reverse complement strand
AAACAGAAGTTTGGCATTCACGTCTTTGTCACATTGGTTTTGGTTGTATGACGCGGTTAGCAAAGTTAAATTTAATCCCAAGTTTCACTTTAGCCAAAGGTTCTAAGTGCCATTCGTGTGTGCAAGCAAAGCAACCTCGCAAGCCCCATAAGGCTGCGGAGGAGAGACACTTGGCGCCATTAGAACTCATACATTCTGATCTTTGTGAGATGAATGGTGTGTTGACTAAAGGTGGAAAGAGATACTTCATGACACTGATAGATGATTCTACTAGATACTGCTATGTATATCTTTTAAACACTAAAGATGAGGCTCTACACTACTTTAAAATCTATAAGGCAGAAGTTGAGAATCAACTTGAAAAGAAAATAAAACGAGTCCGGTCAGATCGTGGTGGAGAGTATTTCTCTAATGAGTTTGATTCCTTTTGTGCGGAACATGGTATTATTCATGAGAGGACGCCTCCCTACTCACCTCAGTCAAATGAGATTGCCGAACGGAAAAACCGTACTCTAACTGATTTGGTTAACGCCATGTTAGATACATCGGGTTTATCCAAGGCATGGTGGGGGGAGGCTATATTGACATCATGTCATGTCCTGAATAAAGTTCCGACAAAAGACAATGAGATCACTCCCTATGAACAATGGGAAAAGAGAAGAACAACACTCTCATACTTACGTACTTGGGGCTGTTTGGCGAAAGTCAATGTGCCGATCCCCAAAAAGCGTAAGCTTGGACCAAAGCCTGTGGATTGCGTTAATTTGGGCTACGCTAAGAATAGCGTCGGCTATAGATTTCTGGTAGTGAAATCTGAGGTACCTGACATGAAAGTCGGTACGATTATGGAGTCTAAAGATGCTACATTCTTTGAGGATATTTTTCCTATGAGAGATATGCAAAGCACTTCTAGACTGGAATCTGATGAGACTCCTGAACCTGCCATTCCGATGGAATATTATGAACAAACACATGATGAAAATCCTGAGGAGGAGGACAAGGAAACCCTTGGTAGGGGCAAGAGACAGAGGACTGCAAAGTCCTTTGGTGATGATTTCCTTGTGTACCTTGTGGATGATACTCCCACTTCTATTTCAGAAGCTTATGCGTCTCCGGATGCTGACAACTGGAAAGAAGCGGTCCGTAGCGAGATGGACTCCATCTTGGCTAATGGGACATGGGAAATCACAGAACGTCCCTATGGCTGTAAACCATTGGGATGTAAGTGGGTGTTCAAAAACAAGCTTAGGCCTGATAAGTTTAATACAACACTGACATCTGTTGGCTTCGTTGTTAATGAAGCTGACAAATGTGTATACTATCGTCATGGTGGGGGCGAAAGAGTTATACTGTGCTTGTATGTTGATGACATACTGATATTCGAAACCAACCTCAAAGTAATTGAGGAGGTCAAGTCGTTTCTATCTCAGAACTTTGAGATGAAGGACTTTGGTGTGGCTGATGTTATTTTAAACATCAAGCTGTTGAGAGATAATGAGGGTGGGATTACACTTCTGCAATCTCACTATGTTGAGAAGATCTTGAGTCGTTTTGAATATTCGGACTGCAAGACTTCTCCAACACCATATGATCCTAGTGTGCGGATTCGAAAGAACGAAGGCACAGCTAAGGATCAACTGAGATACTCTCAAGTCATTGGTTCACTTATGTACCTAGCGAGTGCTACGAGGCCTGACATCATGTTTGCTGTGAGCAAACTGAGCCGGTTTGTTTCCAATCCGGGTGATGTACACTGGCATGCTATTGAACGAATTATGCGCTACTTGAAAGGTACTGTGACCTATGGACTTCACTATTCTGGAAGGATATAGTGATGCGAATTGGATCTCTGATGCTGATGAGATGAAAGCCACAACGGGGTATGTTTTTACCCTTGGAGGTGGTGCTGTTTCCTGGAAGTCTTGCAAGCAAACGATCCTAACAAGATCGACAATGGAAGCAGAATTAACAGCATTAGACACATCTGGTGTCGAAGCAGGATGGCTTCGAGATCTTTTGATGGACTTGCCAGTGGTTGAAAAGCCGGTTCCGGCTATCCTTATGAACTGTGACAATCAGACTGTTATTGTTAAAGTAAAGAGTTCAAAGGACAACAGGCAGTCCAACAAACACATACGAATGAGATTAAAAGCTGTCAGACGTTTAAGAAACTCCGGAGTGATAGCATTGGATTATATCCAGTCGGCTAAGAATCTGGCAGATCCCTTTACTAAAGGGCTATCACGTGTTGTGATAGACAATGCATCGAGGGAGATGGGTATGAGACCCACATGAGTTGCCATGGTAGTAACACAACCTATGTGATCGGAGATCCCGTGAAGTAGGACCTGGGAAAACAAGCTAGTGGTTAACTGAGGAGGGTATTTTAACTAACCCGCTCCGTTGGAGATGCACAACTCTCGGTAACTGTATGGCAGGTTGACTTATGTCTTAATGTGTTCCAAGGCTTGAATAAGCAAGATGCTTTCCTACAGAGCGATCTTTGGAGGAACACACCTATATGAGCCTGACTGCTGGTCACAGTCTATGAGATTAGGGTGATCTCTAGTAAGTTCATGAATGGGCCAGGAGTGACTAATATGCTCCACCCGAGGGGTCAGCCTTCGGCAGCCTAGTACTGGTAAGACACTTGGTGAAACCCCTTCACGCCAAATTGACAATTCAAGGCTTAGTCCATTGTTCAGTTGTGGAGGGGTGTAGCTATTTGCTCTAGGTGGATGTTCAACCTTAACGGGTCTCCACTGAAATACTGGTATATCAAAACAGAGTTTGGAACAGAGGACAACTCCATGGGCCTTTGGGATCTGGTGGGGGATTGCTGAATATGAGATGGGCTTTGGGCCCATTTAGCAATTACAGAAAAATCCCTAAGGGCCCATGCTGCCTAGCAAGTGGTGGAAGTTTAGTCCCACATTGCTAGTTGAGAGAGATGTACACCAACTTATAAGGTGAGACATTCTCCCACTAGTATGAGTTGGTGTGAAGGAAGGAGAGGTGCTCCACACGCGCGCTCCTCCTCCGCCGCCCGCCCGTCTCGTCACGACGCGCCGCGGGTTGCGGGAATCTCGCCGAGCCGATGTGTTCCTTTTGTCACGCGGGATTGGAATTTGAACAGTCAACTGAAAACGATTAATGGAAAATGAATACGAGCTGAAACGTTTCGTCTTAAGTACGGCCGTTACCAGAATTCATTGTGATTCATTATGTGCGGTCTTAAGTACGGCCGTTACCAGAATTCATTGTGATTCATTATGTGCGGTCTTAAGTACGGCCGTTACCAGAATTCATTATGTGCGTTTATGCTGGACCGTTTGTCTCCTCCTCTGCGCCTATATAAGAGAGGTCGCTCCTCTCCAGAGAATAATACAGATCACATCTGCTCTGCCACCACCACCTCTGTCGTTCCTCTCTCTGCTGCTGTCGCCGGTGACTCCATCCCGTCTTCCGCGTACACGGCCGACGGGAGAGCAGGCCTCCGAAACCCCGCCTCTCCAGATCCTGTACGGGAGAGGGGCGATTAGGTTTTTGGGGAGCGTCTTCTACGCGACTGCTCGCCTCGGTTCGACTGCTTCCTCTACGTCGACTACATCTTCGTCCGCGTCGTCTTCGCCTTCACCATGAGCACCAGCACCGACGCTGACAAGGCTGCTGCCGACAAGGCCGCCTCCGACAAGCGCATCGCCGACGAGGCCGCCGCCTCTGCTGCTGATCCGGCCAACTGGCCTACTGGAGGGTATAACATGCTTACCCTTATCCTGATTATTTCCATGTGTGCAGTACTAGTGGTTTGCGTAGATGTTTCTACTATATGTCTAGTATGTGCGTACATCATGAATTTTCAGTATGTCATTAGCACTGTCTATATCATGTTCATGATTTATTCTTGGATTAAATTAATCGAACAATTGCTTAATTTCTCAACAATCCAAAAACCTAATCTGTGTAGGCAATTTTCGATCCATGGTTTTGCTGCTGCACTGAAACCTGCCCCGTTTACGGGGACATACTTTAAGCGTTGGCAGACCAAAACCGTCTTATGGCTCACGGCGATGAACGTGTTCTGGGTCGCCGGTGTGACTCCCACGGGAACGATTGCTCCTGAACAGGAGAAGGCGTTCAGGGAGGCCACCGTCGTCTTTGTTGGATGCGTTCTGAGCGTGATCGGAGATAAGTTGGTTGATGCATATTTACATATGCGGGTTGCCAAGGACTTGTGGGAGGCGCTCGAATCTAAATTCGGCGCAACCGATGCTGGAAGCGAGATGTATATTATGGAGCAGTTCCACGATTACAAGATGGTTGAAAACCGTCCTGTATTGGAACAGGCTCATGAGATACAGTGCATCGCTAAGGAACTTGAGGTTCTGAAGTGTGTGCTGCCGGGCAAATTTGTCGCGGGATGCATCATCGCTAAGCTACCCAATTCCTGGAGGAATTTTGCTACCACTCTGAAACATCAGAGGCGTGAATTCTCAGTTGAGGATGTCATTGGCCATCTGAGTGTTGAGCAGAACTCGAGAGCAAAGGACTCGAATGGAAAAGGGAACGAAGGGACCTCTGTCGCCAGCATGGTGCAGAAGAACTTCAACCCCCACAAGCCCAAGGGAAAGACTGGTGTCCAACAGAATACCGAGTTTAAGAAGAAGGGCAAGAAGCCTTTCAAGAAGGATAAGAAGAAGGGTGGCTGTTTCACTTGTGGTTCTGATGAACATTGGGCTGTCAAGTGCCCACACAAGTTCAAGAAGCCAGGACAGGACTCCAAGACTGTCAACATGATTGTGAGCAACAATGAGAGTGGGCCATCTGGGTACGGTAATTTGTTTACTGTATTTTCAGTTTGCCAGTCTACCGATTGGTGGATTGACACAGGTGCAAATATTCATGTGTGTGCTGACATTTCATTGTTTTCTTCTTATCAGGCCACAGGAAACGGGTCCGTACTGATGGGGAATGGCGCGAGTGCTTCTGTTCATGGTGTTGGCACGGTCGATCTGAAGTTTACTTCGGGAAGGATCGTGCAACTGAAGAACATGCAGCATGTCCCCGCCATCAAGAAGAATCTCGTTAGTGGTTCCCTTCTATGTAGAGAAGGGTTTAAGCTGGTATTCGAGTCTAATAAAGTAGTTGTTACGAAATATGGACTGTTTGTTGGAAAAGGTTATGAATGTGGAGGTCTATTCCGCTTTTCCCTCGCTGATTTTTGTAATAAAGTCGTGAACAATATTCATTCAAATGTTAATGAAACAGAAGTTTGGCATTCACGTCTTTGTCACATTGGTTTTGGTTGTATGACGCGGTTAGCAAAGTTAAATTTAATCCCAAGTTTCACTTTAGCCAAAGGTTCTAAGTGCCATTCGTGTGTGCAAGCAAAGCAACCTCGCAAGCCCCATAAGGCTGCGGAGGAGAGACACTTGGCGCCATTAGAACTCATACATTCTGATCTTTGTGAGATGAATGGTGTGTTGACTAAAGGTGGAAAGAGATACTTCATGACACTGATAGATGATTCTACTAGATACTGCTATGTATATCTTTTAAACACTAAAGATGAGGCTCTACACTACTTTAAAATCTATAAGGCAGAAGTTGAGAATCAACTTGAAAAGAAAATAAAACGAGTCCGGTCAGATCGTGGTGGAGAGTATTTCTCTAATGAGTTTGATTCCTTTTGTGCGGAACATGGTATTATTCATGAGAGGGCGCCTCCCTACTCACCTCAGTCAAATGGGGTTGCCGAACGGAAAAACCGTACTCTAACTGATTTGGTTAACGCCATGTTAGATACATCGGGTTTATCCAAGGCATGGTGGGGGAGGCTATATTGACATCATGTCATGTCCTGAATAAATTTCCGACAAAAGACAATGAGATCACTCCCTATGAACAATGGGAAAAGAGAAGAACAACACTCTCATACTTACGTACTTGGGGCTGTTTGGCGAAAGTCAATGTGCCGATCCCCAAAAAGCGTAAGCTTGGACCAAAGACTGTGGATTGCGTTAATTTGGGCTACGCTAAGAATAGCGTCGGCTATAGATTTCTGGTAGTGAAATCTGAGGTACCTGACATGAAAGTCGGTACGATTATGGAGTCTAAAGATGCTACATTCTTTGAGGATATTTTTCCTATGAGAGATATGCAAAGCACTTCTAGACTGGAATCTGATGAGACTCCTGAACCTGCCATTCCGATGGAATATTATGAACAAACACATGATGAAAATCCTGAGGAGGAGGACAAGGAAACCCTTGGTAGGGGCAAGAGACAGAGGACTGCAAAGTCCTTTGGTGATGATTTCCTTGTGTACCTTGTGGATGATACTCCCACTTCTATTTCAGAAGCTTATGCGTCTCCGGATGCTGACAACTGGAAAGAAGCGGTCCGTAGCGAGATGGACTCCATCTTGGCTAATGGGACATGGGAAATCACAGAACGTCCCTATGGCTGTAAACCATTGGGATGTAAGTGGGTGTTCAAAAACAAGCTTAGGCCTGATAAGTTTAATACAACACTGACATCTGTTGGCTTCGTTGTTAATGAAGCTGACAAATGTGTATACTATCGTCATGGTGGGGGCGAAAGAGTTATACTGTGCTTGTATGTTGATGACATACTGATATTCGAAACCAACCTCAAAGTAATTGAGGAGGTCAAGTCGTTTCTATCTCAGAACTTTGAGATGAAGGACTTTGGTGTGGCTGATGTTATTTTAAACATCAAGCTGTTGAGAGATAATGAGGGTGGGATTACACTTCTGCAATCTCACTATGTTGAGAAGATCTTGAGTCGTTTTGAATATTCGGACTGCAAGACTTCTCCAACACCATATGATCCTAGTGTGCGGATTCGAAAGAACGAAGGCACAGCTAAGGATCAACTGAGATACTCTCAAGTCATTGGTTCACTTATGTACCTAGCGAGTGCTACGAGGCCTGACATCATGTTTGCTGTGAGCAAACTGAGCCGGTTTGTTTCCAATCCGGGTGATGTACACTGGCATGCTATTGAACGAATTATGCGCTACTTGAAAGGTACTGTGACCTATGGACTTCACTATTCTGGAAGGATATAGTGATGCGAATTGGATCTCTGATGCTGATGAGATGAAAGCCACAACGGGGTATGTTTTTACCCTTGGAGGTGGTGCTGTTTCCTGGAAGTCTTGCAAGCAAACGATCCTAACAAGATCGACAATGGAAGCAGAATTAACAGCATTAGACACATCTGGTGTCGAAGCAGGATGGCTTCGAGATCTTTTGATGGACTTGCCAGTGGTTGAAAAGCCGGTTCCGGCTATCCTTATGAACTGTGACAATCAGACTGTTATTGTTAAAGTAAAGAGTTCAAAGGACAACAGGCAGTCCAACAAACACATACGAATGAGATTAAAAGCTGTCAGACGTTTAAGAAACTCCGGAGTGATAGCATTGGATTATATCCAGTCGGCTAAGAATCTGGCAGATCCCTTTACTAAAGGGCTATCACGTGTTGTGATAGACAATGCATCGAGGGAGATGGGTATGAGACCCACATGAGTTGCCATGGTAGTAACCCAACCTATGTGATCGGAGATCCCGTGAAGTAGGACCTGGGAAAACAAGCTAGTGGTTAACTGAGGAGAGTATTTTAACTAACCCGCTCCGTTGGAGATGCACAACTCTCGGTAACTGTATGGCAGGTTGACTTATGTCTTAATGTGCTCCAAGGCTTGAATAAGCAAGATGCTTTCCTACAGAGCGATCTTTGGAGGAACACACCTATATGAGCCTGACTGCTGGTCACAGTCTATGAGATTAGGGTGATCTCTAGTAAGTTCATGAATGGGCCAGGAGTGACTAATATGCTCCACCCGAGGGGTCAGCCTTCGGCAGCCTAGTACTGGTAAGACACTTGGTGAAACCCCTTCACGCCAAATTGACAATTCAAGGCTTAGTCCATTGTTCAGTTGTGGAGGGGTGTAGCTATTTGCTCTAGGTGGATGTTCAACCTTAACGGGTCTCCACTGAAATACTGGTATATCAAAACAGAGTTTGGAACAGAGGACAACACCATGGGCCTTTGGGATCTGGTGGGGGATTGCTGAATATGAGATGGGCTTTGGGCCCATTTAGCAATTACAGAAAAAATCCCTAAGGGCCCATGCTGCGGGTTGCGGGAATCTTGCCGAGCCGATGTGTTCTTTTTGTCACGCAGGATTGGAATTTGAACAGTCAACTGAAAAACGATTAATGGAAAATGAATACGAGCTGAAACGTTTCGTCTTAAGTACGGCCGTTACCAGAATTCATTG
The DNA here is from genome assembly GCA_902687465.1 of Secale cereale. Classification (NCBI taxonomy): domain Eukaryota; kingdom Viridiplantae; phylum Streptophyta; class Magnoliopsida; order Poales; family Poaceae; genus Secale; species Secale cereale. The sequence continues at coordinate 22,148,329 of LR738710.1, read as the reverse complement.
TGATTCATTATGTGCGGTCTTAAGTACGGCCGTTACCAGAATTCATTGTGATTCATTATGTGCGGTCTTAAGTACGGCCGTTACCAGAATTCATTGTGATTCATTATGTGCGGTCTTAAGTACGGCCGTTACCAGAATTCATTGTGATTCATTATGTGCGTTTATGCTGGACCGTTTGTCTCCTCCTCTGCGCCTATATAAGAGAGGTCGCTCCTCTCCAGAGAATAAGACATATCACATCTGCTCTGCCACTACCACCTTTGTCGTTCCTCTCGCTGCTGCTGTCGCCAGTGACTCCATCCCGTCTTCCGCGTACACGGCCGACGGGAGAGCAGGCCTCCGAAACCCCGCCTCTCCAGATCCTGTACGGGAGAGGGGCGATTAGGTTTTTGGGGAGCGTCTTCTACGCGACTGCTCGCCTCGGTTCGACTGCTTCCTCTACGTCGACTACATCTTCGTCCGCGTCGTCTTCGCCTTCACCATGAGCACCAGCACCGACGCTGACAAGGCTGCTGCCGACAAGGCCGCCTCCGACAAGCGCATCGCCGACGAGGCCGCCGCCTCTGCTGCTGATCCGGCCAACTGGCCTACTGGAGGGTATAACATGCTTACCCTTATCCTGATTATTTCCATGTGTGCAGTACTAGTGGTTTGCGTAGATGTTTCTACTATATGTCTAGTATGTGCGTACATCATGAATTTTCAGTATGTCATTAGCACTGTCTATATCATGTTCATGATTTATTCTTGGATTAAATTAATCGAACAATTGCTTAATTTCTCAACAATCCAAAAACCTAAACTGTGTAGGAAATTTTCGATCCATGGTTTTGCTGCTGCACTGAAACCTGCCCCGTTTACGGGGACGTACTTTAAGCGTTGGCAGACCAAAACCGTCTTATGGCTCACGGCGATGAACGTGTTCTGGGTCGCCGGTGTGACTCCCACGGAAACGATTGCTCCTGAACAGGAGAAGGCGCTAAGGGAGGCCACCGTCGTCTTTGTTGGATGCGTTCTGAGCGTGATCGGAGATAAGTTGGTTGATGCATATTTACATATGCGGGTTGCCAAGGACTTGTGGGAGGCGCTCGAATCTAAATTCGGCGCAACCGATGCTGGAAGCGAGATGTATATTATGGAGCAGTTCCACGATTACAAGATGGTTGAAAACCGTCCTGTATTGGAACAGGCTCATGAGATACAGTGCATCGCTAAGGAACTTGAGGTTCTGAAGTGTGTGCTGCCGGGCAAATTTGTCGCGGGATGCATCATCGCTAAGCTACCCAATTCCTGGAGGAATTTTGCTACCACTCTGAAACATCAGAGGCGTGAATTCTCAGTTGAGGATGTCATTGGCCATCTGAGTGTTGAGCAGAACTCGAGAGCAAAGGACTCGAATGGAAAAGGGAACGAAGGGACCTCTGTCGCCAACATGGTGCAGAAGAACTTCAACCCCCACAAGCCCAAGGGAAAGACTGGTGTCCAACAGAATACCGAGTTTAAGAAGAAGGGCAAGAAGCCTTTCAAGAAGGATAAGAAGAAGGGTGGCTGTTTCACTTGTGGTTCTGATGAACATTGGGCTGTCAAGTGCACACACAAGTTCAAGAAGCCAGGACAGGACTCCAAGACTGTCAACATGATTGTGAGCAACAATGAGAGTGGGCCATCTGGGTACGGTAATTTGTTTACTGTATTTTCAGTTTGCCAGTCTACCGATTGGTGGATTGACACAGGTGCAAATATTCATGTGTGTGCTGACATTTCATTGTTTTCTTCTTATCAGGCCACAGGAAACGGGTCCGTACTGATGGGGAATGGCGCGAGTGCTTCTGTTCATGGTGTTGGCACGGTCGATCTGAAGTTTACTTCGGGAAGGATCGTGCAACTGAAGAACGTGCAGCATGTCCCCGCCATCAAGAAGAATCTCGTTAGTGGTTCCCTTCTATGTAGAGAAGGGTTTAAGCTGATATTCGAGTCTAATAAAGTAGTCGTTACAAAATACGGACTGTTTGTTGGAAAAGGTTATGAATGTGGAGGTCTATTCCGCTTTTCCCTCGCTGATTTTTGTAATAAAGTCGTGAACAATATTCATTCAAATGTTAATGAAACAGAAGTTTGGCATTCACGTCTTTGTCACATTGGTTTTGGTTGTATGACGCGGTTAGCAAAGTTAAATTTAATCCCAAGTTTCACTTTAGCCAAAGGTTCTAAGTGCCATTCGTGTGTGCAAGCAAAGCAACCTCGCAAGCCCCATAAGGCTGCGGAGGAGAGACACTTGGCGCCATTAGAACTCATACATTCTGATCTTTGTGAGATGAATGGTGTGTTGACTAAAGGTGGAAAGAGATACTTCATGACACTGATAGATGATTCTACTAGATACTGCTATGTATATCTTTTAAACACTAAAGATGAGGCTCTACACTACTTTAAAATCTATAAGGCAGAAGTTGAGAATCAACTTGAAAAGAAAATAAAACGAGTCCGGTCAGATCGTGGTGGAGAGTATTTCTCTAATGAGTTTGATTCCTTTTGTGCGGAACATGGTATTATTCATGAGAGGACGCCTCCCTACTCACATCAGTCAAATGAGATTGCCGAACGGAAAAACCGTACTCTAACTGATTTGGTTAACGCCATGTTAGATACATCGGGTTTATCCAAGGCATGGTGGGGGGAGGCTATATTGACATCATGTCATGTCCTGAATAAAGTTCCGACAAAAGACAATGAGATCACTCCCTATGAACAATGGGAAAAGAGAAGAACAACACTCTCATACTTACGTACTTGGGGCTGTTTGGCGAAAGTCAATGTGCCGATCCCCAAAAAGCGTAAGCTTGGACCAAAGCCTGTGGATTGCGTTAATTTGGGCTACGCTAAGAATAGCGTCTGCTATAGATTTCTGGTAGTGAAATCTGAGGTACCTGACATGAAAGTCGGTACGATTATGGAGTCTAAAGATGCTACATTCTTTGAGGATATTTTTCCTATGAGAGATATGCAAAGCACTTCTAGACTGGAATCTGATGAGACTCCTGAACCTGCCATTCCGATGGAATATTATGAACAAACACATGATGAAAATCCTGAGGAGGAGGACAAGGAAACCCTTGGTAGGGGCAAGAGACAGAGGACTGCAAAGTCCTTTGGTGATGATTTCCTTGTGTACCTTGTGGATGATACTCCCACTTCTATTTCAGAAGCTTATGCGTCTCCGGATGCTGACAACTGGAAAGAAGCGGTCCGTAGCGAGATGGACTCCATCTTGGCTAATGGGACATGGGAAATCACAGAACGTCCCTATGGCTGTAAACCATTGGGATGTAAGTGGGTGTTCAAAAACAAGCTTAGGCCTGATAAGTTTAATACAACACTGACATCTGTTGGCTTCGTTGTTAATGAAGCTGACAAATGTGTATACTATCGTCATGGTGGGGGCGAAAGAGTTATACTGTGCTTGTATGTTGATGACATACTGATATTCGAAACCAACCTCAAAGTAATTGAGGAGGTCAAGTCGTTTCTATCTCAGAACTTTGAGATGAAGGACTTTGGTGTGGCTGATGTTATTTTAAACATCAAGCTGTTGAGAGATAATGAGGGTGGGATTACACTTCTGCAATCTCACTATGTTGAGAAGATCTTGAGTCGTTTTGAATATTCGGACTGCAAGACTTCTCCAACACCATATGATCCTAGTGTGCGGATTCGAAAGAACGAAGGCACAGCTAAGGATCAACTGAGATACTCTCAAGTCATTGGTTCACTTATGTACCTAGCGAGTGCTACGAGGCCTGACATCATGTTTGCTGTGAGCAAACTGAGCCGGTTTGTTTCCAATCCGGGTGATGTACACTGGCATGCTATTGAACGAATTATGCGCTACTTGAAAGGTACTGTGACCTATGGACTTCACTATTCTGGAAGGATATAGTGATGCGAATTGGATCTCTGATGCTGATGAGATGAAAGCCACAACGGGGTATGTTTTTACCCTTGGAGGTGGTGCTGTTTCCTGGAAGTCTTGCAAGCAAACGATCCTAACAAGATCGACAATGGAAGCAGAATTAACAGCATTAGACACATCTGGTGTCGAAGCAGGATGGCTTCGAGATCTTTTGATGGACTTGCCAGTGGTTGAAAAGCCGGTTCCGGCTATCCTTATGAACTGTGACAATCAGACTGTTATTGTTAAAGTAAAGAGTTCAAAGGACAACAGGCAGTCCAACAAACACATACGAATGAGATTAAAAGCTGTCAGACGTTTAAGAAACTCCGGAGTGATAGCATTGGATTATATCCAGTCGGCTAAGAATCTGGCAGATCCCTTTACTAAAGGGCTATCACGTGTTGTGATAGACAATGCATCGAGGGAGATGGGTATGAGACCCACATGAGTTGCCATGGTAGTAACCCAACCTATGTGATCGGAGATCCCGTGAAGTAGGACCTGGGAAAACAAGCTAGTGGTTAACTGAGGAGAGTATTTTAACTAACCCGCTCCGTTGGAGATGCACAACTCTCGGTAACTGTATGGCAGGTTGACTTATGTCTTAATGTGTTCCAAGGCTTGAATAAGCAAGATGCTTTCCTACAGAGCGATCTTTGGAGGAACACACCTATATGAGCCTGACTGCTGGTCACAGTCTATGAGATTAGGGTGATCTCTAGTAAGTTCATGAATGGGCCAGGAGTGACTAATATGCTCCACCCGAGGGGTCAGCCTTCGGCAGCCTAGTACTGGTAAGACACTTGGTGAAACCCCTTCACGCCAAATTGACAATTCAAGGCTTAGTCCATTGTTCAGTTGTGGAGGGGTGTAGCTATTTGCTCTAGGTGGATGTTCAACCTTAACGGGTCTCCACTGAAATACTGGTATATCAAAACAGAGTTTGGAACAGAGGACAACTCCATGGGCCTTTGGGATCTGGTGGGGGATTGCTGAATATGAGATGGGCTTTGGGCCCATTTAGCAATTACAGAAAAATCCCTAAGGGCCCATGCTGCCTAGCAAGTGGTGGAAGTTTAGTCCCACATTGCTAG
>LR738710.1:22081238-22128857 GCA_902687465.1 Secale cereale | reverse complement strand
CCCCCTGTTCTATCCCACCGTGGATCTTTGTTCTGAAGGAGCAAGCTGGACCACCGCCCCCTCGTTCCTGGACAGCCAGGCGACGCCGAGACTGATTCTCGGCCGGCGGCTTCCGGCGTACGGAGGAAGAGTCCTACCCAAAGGTACCGACCCTCGCTCTCCTCCTCTGTTTTTTGTTATGCGCTACCATGTTCGCCCCTGATCTTAGTGTTTTACTCAACCCTAGTTCGCTTCTGATTGCATAGGTAGATCATTTTGTTCGTGAGGCAGTTAGAGGAGTGAGGATGACAGATCTTTTCAGCGGAATACAAGCTGCTATGGTGATTAATCGTGTAGAAAATAGTGACCAATCCCCCGAAGATTGGAACAGTGAAGAGGATGGTTCAGGTGGTTCCACTGGATTACCAGGGACACCATGTTTTACCTCTAGGCTATCCTTGCTCAAAGTTGGTTCGGTTATTTCCAAGTTCAGTGATTTGAAGCGGCAGTTAGTCAGGCAGACTGGATTTGGGGGTTTTCTAGAGGTGAAGGCATGGCAGAAGACTAATCTGAAGTACAATGCTTTTTTAATGGATCGAGTGGATGTAGAATCCAGCATAATCAACCTTGAGGCACAAGGCGTGCTTGAATTGTCTGAACAGAAACTTAACTATGTTTTCGGCATCCCATGCGGTGAATTGGATATAGATGACGAAGGTGTTGAACCATCAGAAGCCTGCATCGAGTACACACGAGTGGCAGCATCATTCAGCGACAAAGGCACGCATAGCCTAAAAGCAGCTAAAACTATTTTGCTCGGAGCCATATCAGAATCGTCATCCCAGATTCAGTAGGACTGTTTCAAGATTGCATGCATTTGTTATTTTTATAATTGGTCATGTGCTCGCTCCCACCGCCAAGCATGATTATATATCCATAGACTTCTGGGCAGCACTGAATGACATAAGCAAGATCAAGAGTTGGAACTGGGGACGGTATGTACTGAAACATCTATTTCAAGCCGTCAGAAAGTTCAAGGCAGATGTTTCAAAGAGGAACCCAACTATTCATATAAGTGGGTGTCACTTGTTTCTGCAGGTATGCGGTGCAGTTTGCATAAAATAGTGACCTTTTTTCATTTTTCAAACTTGTTGTGTGCCAAGCTCCCGCCCATGTTAATGCATTTGTTCTATGTTTGTCATTACCTATAAACCAGGTTTTTGTGCTCGATTGTCTCGAGCTTGGTATACTAAACAAGCCACGAGAAATAATCCCCCGTATAGGTTTGTATGATTACGATTCAATGAGGAAGATGGTTGAGAAAATTGCAGTGAACATAGAACCTGGGGAAATTTCATACCACGGGGCAGCGGTAATTCACATCTTCTTAATAAAAGCATGTTTGCGGTTTGTGATATTGTTTACTGCATAATCTTTTACATGCACCATACTAATAACTCTCCTTGTTTGATTTAGGTTGGGCCCGAGCTCTCGGTTAGCAAGCTGATTGAACGGCAAGCCAAAGATACATCCACCCTAAATCCCCCCCCCCCCAACCAGCAACAGCCCCTAAAAGAGGAAGTGCACGCACCCCCATGCTACGGTGTAATTACACAAGGACTGGCCCACACGAATTTTCAAATTACATCCGCACAAAATACCCCAGCATAGTAAGTCTGCCAAAATGCACTCCATTATATGCAAGTTTTTGTTGCCCATGCCCTGTGACTAACCAGTTTGCTCTCTAACAAACATCTAGTCAGCAGAGAAGCTTGGTATTCTTCTACGCGAGTAGAATGCACGTGGGAGACCATGAGGCGTGGTTCGCAGCCACACCGGGCATGGAACGACCCCGCGTGCCCCCTCTCCGCCCAATGCCCTGACTAAATGTGAATGGAGAAATCTTAGATGCTTAAATATCATGTCCCAATGTTTATACCATGAGCGACTTATAAATCCTCCTAGGAACAACCTCATCCAACACATATGCACCACACTTGTACAAGTCTTCACCAAACTTCTCAAACATGGCCCTAGTGTAAACTTTGCTAGCATGCCTCTCCAATGGTAGGTTAAATCTAAGGGATACACCACTCTGCCAAAGGAATACACACAGACACACACACCACAAATGTTAGGATGTCGAACCATTTCCAAACATCAAGGCTCACAGATAAAGTAAAACAGAAACAAAAGGAAATTTACCAGTGATGTTATTTTCTCCTGGAAGCTTTCTTCAGACTGTCTATCAAATTGCAATTTTTCAAATTGCTTCAAGAAGAGATGCATTGGACAGCCTGGAGGCACATACCCCTTAAGCAGGTGATTTGCGCTCTCACTCCTTTGTGTGCTTGTCATCTTAGCACAGAAGACACCCATGAAGTATGGTCTAGCCCATTTATGACGAACCTCGTATATCTGCGTCAGAAACAGATGTTTCTTGAGCAAGTACTTGTCCAGCATCTGCTGCCACCCTTGCTCAAATTCATCCTCCGTGATCATGTGATGTACTAGCTTGTGAAACTCCAGTTTGAATTCACTGTTCTTGCTCCAAAGCACTCCCATTGACTCTTTTGCCTTTTTCAGCACATGCCACTTGCACCAACGGTGGACTGTGTTTGAAAGATTCTTCTTTCTCATCTCTCATCATGACCCCTCCAAAGATTATACTCTAGAAATGATTGTTCACACCAACGAAAAGACCAAACGGCATGTCATAAAGGTTGGTCCTGTAGGTTGTGTCAAATGTAATTGCATCACCGAAATACCGATACTGATCACACCCCCTACTCGTAACCCACATCAGTGTTTTTATCCTACTCTCTTCATCTACTTGCACGGTGTAGTTGAAGTCAGGATCGTTTGCTTTCATCTCAGCGAGAATTTCCATTGTTTTCATAGCGTCAGAGTCCGACTGGTCCTTGTTCAGCTTCCTACACAGTGTCTTCAATGAACGCCTGGTAAATGGCACATTTTCAACTGAACCAAAAAAACTCCCAACAATGCTGAAAACCTTCCAAAGTCCAACATTATTATCGCGGAGTTGTTTCACTAGATCCTTTGTGTATCTATCGACGTGCCTGTGTGACTTACAATGCATTTTCTGTCCACATGTCACAAACAGCGGGTGGTTATGGCCAGATTTGAACTCTGATATGTACCAACCATTGTCTTTTGAACGGAGCAATCTGATCATGGCTTCACACCGACACCTTGATGATCGACTGTTTTCCCTCATTGGTTTGCCCTGCAAAAAAACATAGTATAAATGCAGAATAAATGTTAGCTACACATGCGCGTTATTGCAACCAAGCAACGGTGCACTTTACAGAAAACAAAAAAACAACGGTATTATTGATTATTGTTTTTTTGGCACGTACCGCACAAGCACACAAAATTTCTTGCATGCATCTCTTTCGATGAACATTCAGTCTGCTTTTTGCAAGCCTGACCCCGAAACCATGTTCCCATGAATAGAGTTGTAGAACTCATAGGCTTCGTCCAACGAGTCAAAAGCAGTGCCAATTGCTGGATTGACGACAGGCCCACATTTTTTCTCTGCATAAGCGCGCACTGACAATTCAAGTGCTATTTTCCTATTAGGGTTCATTTCCCTCTCCTCCGGCGCCTGCCCAATCCTAACCCTGAAAAAGTGTATTTGGAAAAAAATGATGGAGGAAAATGCGCAGATATTACTTAAAAAAATATATGAACATAAAAAGACATGGACAACAGCTCAAGCGATGGCATATTCGGTACAGCCATCCATGCGCATTATGAAAAAAATCTAGAAACACAACTCGAATGAATCATCTAAATGCAACTCCAGAGTTCATCTCCGAGAAATCCCGACATCTAATCCACCTCCATAACATTAAAAAACACGTATCTATGCCCTGGATACATTCTGATGACTTTATGTCTACCCGAATACCCAAACAAAATCCAAAACAGACCACACGGCTGATGCAACAACCACATTCTATAAACTCAAACTCTTCATCTATATTGCTATCAGGACTGCGCCAAACAAACAAACTCAACAAATTATCATGCTACAAATAATCAGCAACGCACTGATGCATCTACAACCAAATCAATTTCCTTCGCTGTGAAAGACAATACCCCAGACAAAACAATTCCAACTGAATCTTTCACCCGCCTGCACCACATGTCCATAATTACACACGGAATAACCATTTGCTGACAGAAAAATTTCTTTCTCGTAATAACATCTCAATAGTAAACCTGCCAGGATCTATATTCCCTAGAAATCCAAGGTAGACGTACTAACCGACCATCAAGCAATTTGGTTATAGTCTGGCAAAAGAAATCAACACTTCCTGCTAATCACTCGGACGACCTACTGATTGTGCTTTTTTCCGGTAAACAAAATTGATATGCAATGGTGTCCCCCTGACTAACCTTTGCGTCCACCCGCTTGTCGCTTCGGAGCAAACATCATACTTGGCTTCGTTTCCCACGTCGTCTGGCTCGCCAGCGATGACCCCCTCGACATTCACTGCGCTCATGGAATCCTGAGACTCCAGCGGCAGTACCGGAGCGCTGCACACTGCAGCTCCCTCAACGCCCCTGCAAAAAAAAACAAATCTAGGCACCTAAGCACAGATCTTACAAGAGCAATCGGCGCCCCGCCATTGAAATAGCCATGGTGAAATAATGCTGGAGCAGACTACGCTTACCCATTTAGCTCGATGCCATCGGTAGACATGGCGCCGGAATAGCTTCTAGGCAGCGCCGTCGCCGCCCCAGCCGGGTGCGGTGAGGAAGGGGATGGAAAAGAAAATTTGTCGCGTGGCTCTGTTCTGATCCACAAGGATTGCCGTCGGGGGTAGGTGGGTCATCCATTAGAAGCACCTGTGCTGTTTCGAACCAGCACATGGACCACACTTCCCTGGCGCACGTCATGTGAGCATTGGCAGAAGCCCGAAACAGAATCCCTGCATGGGCCGAACATAATACGCCTATGCGCGCGCTAGGCGTATCCCGGACCGTATTTCATCCTATAGGCCTGGCGCACCCATGCCCCGCGCTGACGGATTGCACATCCCCAGGCCCAAAAGGACACGCAAGATAACGGCCTGCCTAGTGCTCGGCCGCCATAAGCCCACACTCATGCTACCACACATTACATGCTACCATGCTACCATTTAAAAAAAATCATACTTCAATATTTCAAAAAATTCTAAAAACAATTGTGAGAGTTCAAAAGGCACGTGTCTACAATCTGTGAAAAGTTCGAATCAAAATTCGAAACACACAATGAGAAGCAAAAAAGACAAATTCAGTATGAATAGTGCCACAAAAAGACAAAAGCCAGAATGACACTATTTACGTTCGTATTTGTGCTTTTTGTTTCCCCATGTGTATTTCAAATTTTTGACTTGAAATTTTTACAGGTTGTCAACATATGTCTTATGAACACTCATAATTATTTTCATATTTTTTTAAATTTAAATATATATTTTTTCAAAAAATGTATCATGAGAGCACCTAGTGTGTGGGAGCATGGGATATCCGTCCAATCGAGAGGAAGAGATTGGCAGGAGTGGTAGTTGTGAAAATAATCCAAATTACTATGTCAGTGGCCAGACATGATCAGACATATGTTGGTCTTTCGGTAGCAATGATGATACCTGGCCCACATCATGTTTGCCATTGATCCCACCGTAATGATGTTGATAATGGCTCATTAGCACAACTCACCCTAGTAGATGTACTCACGTTCATTTTTATTTGCTAGTATTTTTTGCATCATTATCAAGTACCTTTGGTAGTAATGAAGGCCACAACCCAACTGCTCATAAATGTAATACTAGTTTCTTGCAATCCAGTTTTTAAAGCTCTACATAAATAGATGTTTTTGTTAACATTTTTTATTTCAAGTAAGGTTATATCTCCTCAGTAAGACTAGTAACTAAATTGTCTTAGGCCCCTAACATCATGTATATGATGTTTGAAAAATGAAAAAAACACACACACACACACAGACACACACATATATATGCCGAACCCTACTGTCTCCACTAGGGGAGGCACTATTACAATCCCAACAAGTACTATGAACAACTTAAAAAACATACTATGAACAACGGCTGACCAAAGAAGAAAAAATGAATCGTTAAGCCCATGCGGTAAATATCAACATTCAAGGTGTGTCAGGAAACCACTCAAACATTAAAAACTCATAGCACCTCACATTGATCTCTCAAGTACGTATCCAGTTTCATTTATGATAGCCAACCACCAGCCCATATATCTGTATTTGCTAAATTAACCTAGCAGAGCGTTGGCGTATTCATTTAATCGCTATATAAAGTGCTAATCACATAGCATGCATGGACTACCCAGATTACATCCTCGCGTGGAACCATGTCCTAAAAATCCGCGTCCGGACGAAAATTCCATATAATCATGAAAAAGGTATATTATAGACATTTACATGATTTGGCATGATATTCATACACACTTCATTACAATTCAGCGTGGAATGTTTTGCCATGATATTATAGAACAAAATATATTTCTACAGAAATTGCCATTGGGCATGAATAAAAAAATCACATGGTAAAATAAACTTAAATTTGCCATGTGAGTTGAAGTATTCTTGCCATGAGTAAATTTTTCCATGGCAAGAAAGGATTAAATTTTGCCATGGAAAAACATATTAAAAATTGCCATGGGAACACAAGTATCTTTACCATGCTACATAGTAAAAATTTGCCATGTTCCGGAAAATGTAAATTTGCCATCATATTTAAATAAAAAAGGACATGTTATTTACAATGAATTTGCCATGGCAAAATTAAAGTAAAAATAGCCATGTCGTTAAAAGTATGCCATGGCAAGAAATGGATAAATTTGCCATGGCAAAAATGCTGTAATTTTGCCATGGAAATAAATTAAAAATTGCCATGGCTACACAAAGTATATTTGCCATGCTATATATTAAAATTTGTCATGTCTCGGTAATGTAAATTTTCCATCATATTTAAAATAAAATTGCCATGCTCTATACAATAAATTTGCCATGTCAAACAAATAAAGTAAAATTTGCCATGTCATTAAAAGTAAAGTTGCCATGGAAAGGAAAACATCGGAAAATCCCACTTTTGGCTGTGATAAAAGTACCTTTGCCATGCCCGTGAACTACAATTCCCATGCCCTGTTAATACATTTGTCAAAAACATCTTAAGTTTGCAATGGCAAGTTTGCCATGATTTTAAACATCTATAACTTCACCATGGCAAGTTTGCCATGTTTTTGAACATCTATAAATTTGCCATATTTTTGAACATGGCATAGTTGCCATGGCAAGTTTACCATGTTTTCGAACATCTATAACTTCACCATGGCAAGTTTGCCATATGTCTAAACATCTATATATTTGCCATGTTTTTAGACAAAAAAATGCCATGGCAAATCACATGACTGTTGTCATACATAACAAACTGCAATTGTTTATGAAAAATGACGAAGATGCATTTTTTTGCCATGAACTTTGCAAAATTTGCCAAGGCAAAAAAACATGCATCACATAAGGATATGTGATATATGACAAATGACAATTGAACAAGACACAGAAACAGAAATTTGTAATGTGTGGGAAAAATGGCATAGACATTTAACTGAATAGTTGCCCAAGTGTTATCGATGGTGATTACAAACCAAATAAAAAATGACACAGTTCTCTGTAGGATAATCTCCTCTTAACAAACATGATTCAGCAAAACAGCACTCACAATTCAGTCTTAACAAAGCATGATTGCACAAATCTTTAACAATGCCACATTGGTAATTTTGAAAGCAGATATTAGTAGTATAAGTCGTAGCACATGAGTAGGTTTACCCAGGGCGAGGGTGTCGATGAGGAAGGTGTTGCAGCCGTTGGTATTGACGAGCTGCAAGCGGAGCCAACCCACCGCGCCAGCCACTGGTGGTGGTGGTTGTTGTGCCGGAGCAGGTTATGCCTGCACGTCACGCCGGCCGCTTCGGCCATCTCTCCCCCCCACGGGAGGCGTCGACCGGAGGAGACGGGGGCGTGTGGATGCAGGAAGTCGACTAGGGGGCGAGCATGCGCTCACCACCACAGCAGAATCTGGACGCCCTCCACGCTGCAACCAACAAGCCTGCAAGCTGCTGCCAGCCGCCGTTAGCAGTAGTCTCACCATGGCCACCACACGCCTCTCGGAGCCCCCCGCATAGGCGACCCTGTGCGCGCCGAGCGCGAGCCCCGCTGGCCGACTAGTCGCGCGCCGCGGCGAGGCCTAGCAACCGCCGCGCCACCGCGCTCTCGCTTCCTCAGCCTCGTTTGCCTCAGCGCCGCCGTCAACGTAGGGGTGGACCAGGCCTTATTGTGGGGGTGATGCGAGAGCGCGCCGCCGAGAATTGTCGGGGTTCTGCCGGATGGCGGCGGGTGCAGAGACTGGGCGGAGGGGAACGGAGAGAGTGAAGTGGTGGGGGAGAGGATAAGTTGTGGCGAGGACGAAGCTTGGGACGACACGATGCTGGGCCGAACGAAGAAAACATTGGCATTGGCATAGCCACGGTACGTTCCTGCCAGGTAACCTTGTTCAGGTCACACTTTATTATGGAGACGGTCAAAATTTTCTCAATGTTTGCTATGCCGGCTTGTTCATAGTTTGGGAGACACGTCCCATTCCACAGCAGCATGTTCATTAACATGATAATTCCAATCACATCTGCGAAAAGCACATGCAAAAAACCCTATGTCACTGAAACAAAACAAAAATACTAAGCACTTTATAAAAAGCTCTAGGTAGGTTAACTTGACACAAGGGAGGGATGTGTTTCGCTGGAATCTCACTACATCTGGATATATCGTGCACTCTCGCACTCAGAGGTTCCATTGAATAATAATAAACTAATATAGAAATCAAAGATGCCACTAAAAAAAATAAGATTTTCATGTGGTATCTTCGAAGAGGAGTTGTGCTAACAAAAGACAACCTCGCTCGACGCAACTGGCAAGGAAGTAAGAAGTGTAGCATTTGTACTCATGACGAGACAATTAAACACCTCTTCATTCAGTGCAAGTTCGCGCGTTCTATATGGTCAGTCATCCAAATAGTGTCCAATTTGTATCCACCAACTAGTGTTGCCAATATATATGGTCACTGGCTTGATGGAATACCAAATACAATTAGTACACTAATACGGGTGGGAGCGTCTGCCTTATTATGGTCGTTTTGGCTATGTAGAAACGATTGTGTTTTTAATGGCAAAACCTCTTCTTCTATGTAGGTTATTTACCGTTGTACGCACTGGCTTCGTATGTGGTCTACGCTACAGCGAATGGAGTATCAATCGCTGTTCAAGGTGGTGTGTATGCGGTTGGAGCGGGTGGCCAGGGAGGTTTTTATCCAACATGGGTGGCAACATAATCTCCGAATCGGTCCACCTCCTCCATCGACATTGGCATAGTTTTGGACTCATATGGCTTTACTGTTGCCAACTTGTCGTTTTTTTATATATACTTTGCTAGACTCTTCGTTAAGGCTGTGTGCATCTTAGCTATGCAGAGGCCGGGTGTCGCTCATTATGCTTTGTATCCACTTGATGCTACATTCTGAGTTAATAAAAACGCCCTTTATCGAAAAAGCTAGTGCTTAGAAAAAGATTAAGGGAAAAAGATCTGCTTGGGTGCATCAATGTCCACACGGGGAACTTTTCCATCATCCTCGTGTGCTTCTGGTAATGTTTCTCCCACAATGAACGAATTGCTGCTACCGTAGACCTTGCTATTTCATCCAGCCTCCTGTTTTTCTTCATCCTCCTTGATACGTGTCTAACTTATCAATAATTTTTAAAATATTCATGCTATATTAGCATCAATTATATATGGTTTTGATGTGTTTTTATATTATTTTTCTGGACTAGTATTCATGCTATATTAGCTACCAATCCATAGAACCAAACCAAACACATGCTCCTATGACAGCCGTGTCAGCCTCGACATCCACACCAGGACGGTGATGGAGCTGTGAGATTTCCACTTTGTATCACTGTATGGCAACTGTGTCCACCTTTTAAGACTTCGGCGCCAATGACACATGAACTTAGTCAGTCGGCCTGCACTATATATAGGTTGTGTTGGTGCTTTACTTGGGGCGTGGCTTCTTGGCATTGTATGGGTCAATTTTCTTTGTGCCATAAATCTCTTTCTAACTTAATATACATGCAGCGGCCATGTCTCTGGTCTCGAAAATATTCCAACTGTAGAAAATCACAAACGACTACATTTAAATTACTAGACAGTCTTATTTATCATGCATGTTATATATGAATACATCTCACATCACATACACATATTTAGCTTCCCACATCAAGCAAATGAAGACCATTCTGAATATCTAACACTACACGGAAATGTTTGTCAATCTTTAAGTTCAATGGGCATGTATATGGATCACACATCAGAGGATTCCCACTCCATAATCAAAGAACGGACCTTCACTCATGCTCCAGTAGTTTTCAGGAGCGGTTCAGGTACTCGATGGCAACCGCGGCGTGAAACGCAGCTCCAATAGGAAGAACATCCTCATTGAGGACGAAATGCGGGGAGTGCACCGGACGAACCATATCCATGGTGGTCTCGTTGCCTACGCCGATGAAAAAGAATGCGCCTGCCACTCTCTGTGCGTAGAACGCGAAGTCCTCTGCGCCCATGCTCCGGGGAGCCACCTTCACATTAGCTTCCCCGAGCATGTCCTCGGCCACTTCCTTGGAATGGGCATACATCCCTTCATCGTTGACGGTGGCTGGGTAATGCTTCAGCTTCTCCTCCATGAAGTCGACAGTGGCTGCGCAGCGGTGCACGGTTGCCTGGGCTTCTACGATCTTCGAGAGAGGCATCAAGTTGTCAGTACCTCATGTCAAATGGTCGACGAAAAGCATTGACTGGAAACTTTAGATAGGAGAGAATATGCATGGGGTGTTATAATCTGCCCTACCTCTTTGACCCTTTTCATTAGATATGACAGGCCTTCATCAGTCATGCTCCGGAAGGTGCCGCCGAACGACGCAGATTCGGGAATTACATTGTAAGCATCACCTCCTCTCAGCTGTGTAACAGACACCACCTGAAAGAAGTGGTACATCATCGAGCAAGTTATCACTCACTTCCCAGGGTTTCATAAGAAGATTAATGGGGGCCTGGCCACCTCTGAATATATGTGCTAGACATATTAATCACGTACAGCTGCCTCGAGTGGATCGGTTTCGCGGGCGACCAGTTGCTGAAGGCTGAGAATGGTGGAGGAAGCAGCAATGACAGGGTCAACAGCATCGTGAGGATTACCGGCGTGCCCGCCTTTTCCGGTGACCGTTGCTGTGAACCGAGCTGCAGCTGCAAGGAACGGACCAGGCCGGGATGCGACGACCCCTACCGGAAGATGTGGGAAGACATGCAAGCCGAAAATGGCGGAGACATCATCGAGAATACCCTCCTCTAAAATGTAGTAAGCCCCGGCGTAGCCCTCTTCAGCAGGCTGGAACACAAGCTTGACAGTGCCCTGAAGGTCAAGCAATAAAGAGACAAAATGAACCATTTTCTCACTCTCAGTGGTACAAATTTGAACACACACTAGGATACATCGTATTATTATTAAGAGTATTAGTTACGCTGAACTGATTGAGTTACAAGCTTAGTTTGCAATTCCGTGGGATCGGTCACCGCAACCGAAGGACAAATAATAATTTGAACATTCATGAATGTTTACTTTTAGACAAATAATTGTCAAACTTAGATCAAGTAAATTGTAAATATGATTTTGAATTAGGGTGATTCCTTGGTAGAGGTCACTTATTCCACTAGGGACCCAATTGGCACTGAAATGTTGAACCCTGGTGCCCATAAGCATTGAAATGGAACTTTCTTTGGACTTTGCTTCTTATTTCCAACACAGCTACCATGTTCATGTTCTGTAATAAACTTCTGAATTTCACCATGTTAGAATTGGGAGTATGATTAGAGCAATATTAACTACCTTTAAATCTTCTTTCCGAGATTGGAGTAGCTTGGCAGCTCCTAGAAGCATGGTCACATGGGCATCATGTCCACAAGCATGCATCTTGCCATTTTCGAGGCTCTTGTACTCCCAATCTACCAATTCCTGCACAAGGACAACCGAACCATTGTCAATCGGTCAAATGTCATGCATTACTATTTACTACTCCCTCTGTAAACTAATTTAAGATTTACTGCCCAAGGACAACCGCACCATTATCAATCAAATGCCATTACTATTTACATCTCCCTCAATCAAATGCCTTATGTCTTATATCAGTGTACAGAAATAGTAGAAAATTACTCTGTCTGCCCATAATTTAAGATGTTTTTTGACATTACACTAGTGTCAAAAAATGTCATACATTATGCAAGCTGCACATAGAACATGTCGTATTTGATTGGACGAACGTTTGATGTCGATTGTCGTGCAGCTTACACCGCACAATCCAAAAACAAATTATCATATCAATTGGGTTAATATTTCCAGAGTATTGGTATAATAGAAAAATATTATCCGGTTCATCTCATGTTGGCGCTGATCTGTCCACTTTGTGTCACTAAAGCGACATTCTGTGTTTCCTATGTGGTTAGGTTTCATAGTGCAGCACAACAGACAAACAATACTTAATCGGTGATGGCAATAGTTTTGGTTGGCTGCTGCGGTGATCTTCATGATGGTAACTTGATTGCAGCACATTTGAATGCTTCTTAGATAAAACGACAGAATCAAACCCACAATATTGATGCGAATTCCAAGAGAGAGATGTAGACGTATAACAGAAACTAAGATTCCTGGGCAACCTGTCAGTATCACAAGGTGACCTTTCAGTATCACAAGGACAGAAGAAATTGCAGCACCAGCTAATGATTCTACAACACTGTGGTTGGAGGATATTCATTCCTGAAAAAGAACTACTTCCTCCGCAGACAAATATAAGAGTGTTCAGATCACTAAAGTAGTCATCTTCACAGAGTGAGTAACATTCACATCCTGTCCTAATTACTCTAATTAGTTTTCTGTACCTGTCTTTTCCAAGAAAAGGAAGAAACAATCTGAGTTATGTTGGGTTATGTTGGGATCATATGGGTTCATATCAGGAACGAATGAAGTAGTTCTAACAATGGTTAGTGACCAGTGACGACTGACGATATAGAACTGCAAAGTATGACAACGGACCTGCAGGGGGAGCGCGTCCATGTCGGCGCGGAGCGCGACGACTGGCCCCGAGCCGCCGCCGGCTCCGGAGATGGTCGCCACGACGCCGGTCTGGGCGACGGGCCAGACATATGGGATGCCGAGCGCGTCGAGCTCGGCGCGCACGAGCTCGCTTGTGCGGTGCTCTTGGAAGGCCAGCTCCGGGTACTGGTGGATGCGCCTGCGCAGGCCGCGCAGCCATGACTGGAACGGAGGCTCACGCGCCACGCCCAGGAGATCGGCTCCGAGCCTAATGGTCGCCGATGAGGGGATCACGAGGTGTGAGAGGAAGAGGAGAAACAAGGCGACGAGCTGAGTGGTAAACCGAGCCATACGGGCGTGACCGAAAACTGCTCGATGCACACTATTGACTATAACGTGATATATATAGCTCGCGCGTGGCCTCCGTTGATATTTCCACCGGGAGTATAGGCGTGATTTGACTCGCCGATTTTTTTATTGCTGTGAAATATTTTGTATTTGTTTTAGTTTTTTTTAAGATCGATATGTATTTTAAAAGTGATCCCAGTTCTGGCAGTCCGTGATCCAGTTTCTGCCCGTCCTTCGCATCGGCACATCCATCTCAGTTGGATCCGGGTCCTCGACCCTGTTCTGGTTCGACCGTTGGTTAGGGGACTCCCCCTGGCTGCACGATTCCGAGAACTCTCTTCCACTGCGGCCGACCCTCGGGTCTCTGTCAAGACGGCCTTTATTGACTTAGGGCGTCTCGCTTTCCGGCGCCCCTTCGCCCCCCTCGAGGTGGCTGCTTGGGACTCCCTCCTCCAAGACATCGCCCTTATGACGATGAACGTCGAGGAGGACCTGGACGCCCTTTCCTGGCGCCTTGAGCCGTCTAGCCGCTTCTCCACGAAGTCCTTGTACGCCGTCATCGCGCCCTCGGCGGCTTCGGAGCCCTTTAGCCTGATCTGGGACATCCGCCTACCTCTGAAGATCAGAATTTTCCTATGGCAATGGCTCCATGGACGCCTCCCCTCTGGGGTTGAAGTCCTCAAGCGTAACGGCCCGGACGATGGGATGTGTCCCATCTGTGGCACGATCGAGGATGCTAACCACATCTTCTTCTTGTGCTCTACTGCCCAGTTCCTGTGGGCTTGCTTTCGCGAAACAGTCGGTGGACGGTGGTGCAATACCAACTTCCCGGACTTACTTCCGGAGCTCAACGCTTCCCCTACCTGCTACCGCCATATTAGATGGTTGTGCGTTGGGGTTCTCGCCTGGACGCTTTGGAACATTCGCAATAACCTTGTTATTCAGAAGGTGCCTCTCCGACGTGCGACTGACGCAATCTTCAAAATGTGTGGTTACTTGCAGCTTTGGCGGCCGCTTAGCCGCCCTTAGGACAGGGGCGTAATCACCACCCTCCTCACCGACCTCCGCTCGATGGCGCTCCGTGTGGCACCCCCGCTGCCGCCCCCTCCCCCAGAGCCGGACTAGGCCGTCTAGTGGCTCTGTGGAGTGTGTGTTTTTGGGTTTAGGGCTTGTTGTGTTGTGCCCTCAGCATTGACCCTTATGTCTTCTCTGTGTTCTTGTGGACCCCCGTGTGTGTGTGCGCGCTTTGTTGAACCTTGTTGGATGCTTGGCTTGGGCGGTATGCTTTATAATATAAAGCGGGGCGAAAGCCTTTTTCGGTAAAGTGTATTTGAGAAGTATAAAGGACCTCAAACATAATAAAAATTATATTGAAGTTCATGGATCATCGAAATCTAGAAGTGCATGCTCTAGCCAATGCAATGAAAAGATCGATATGACGGAAGAGACTAGGCAACACATTATACATCAACACGAACAACCAGTACCATCGCCAGAACGGGTCGCTGACGCATCGTTGTCACCGCTCCTCTACCAGAGTCGGCTTGACCTTGTCGATGACATCTCTAAAGTCTTCATGCATCTGCCCTTAAGGACCAGCACTCTGGAGCCGCAGTCATCATCGTTGAACCCTTGAATAGTTTGGAAGCAACTCGCATCAAATCTCGCTGTCGCGCACGCACAATTTCTCTAACCTTGCCGCTCCAAAGAGACAACATGAATCTACGTCGGAGCTTCGTCGACTACATTCATATAAACGAAGCCGAGGAGGATCGGACCCCGAAAGACAATCACGAGGAAGAAATGTTGCCATTCGTCCGAATGCCGCACTTGCGAGAACTATAAAAACTAACCAAAATAACTACCCGGAGGAAGGCACCGAGATTCCCGTCCCTGCCACCGGCCGCCGGAGTGGCAGGTCAAGGGGATGCAAATGTACGCGTTCAATGGGAAGGGCCATCTTCCGATAGATGAAGGGGGATTTTTGAAGATTATACGAGATCCCATAATTTTTTTGTGCGTTCACGGGAACTATTAGAGTGCTTTTTTGAGCCCAACTTCTCTTAATTGATGGTTATTTTACGGATACGGCAACTCGTAGAGCTGCTTTAAGCACGTACTGTGATTGAGGCACAACCGCATTTTGGGCGCTTAGCAAGATGGATATCATTACATTGTACCATTTCATACATAGAGGGGATACAACAAGTCATACAAGTCACATGAATACAACAATTCATACACAAGACATCCGACTACGGATGAAAACATAAAAAAACACATCGACATCCATCCTGCTATCCCAGGCTACCGACCAGGAACCTAGCCCAAGACCGATGAAGAAGAAGAAGAAAGAACTCCAACACAAGTAAACATCGCTCTCACGTCAAATCATCGGCAACCTACACCTGCAACAGTTATGGTAGTAACTGTGAGCCACGAGGACTCATCAATCCCATAACCATGGGTATCAAGACTAGCAAAGGTTAATGGGTATGGAGAGGTTAAGTGGTGAGGTTGCAGCAGCGGCTAAGCATTATATGGTGGCTAACTTACGAGTACAAGAATAAGATGAGCATCTACGCAAACCGCCGCAAACTAGTAATGATCGCTAAAAGATCCTGAACTACCTACGAGTCAAACATAACCCCACTGTGTTCTCTTCTCAAAGTGAAAAGAGACGGTCACGGTTACTCACGCGGTTGATGTATTTTATTTCGGATCCTCTGTCAAGTTAGCTACAACCGGACATTAACAAATTCCAATCAGCCACATAACCGCGGGCTTGGCTTTCGAAAGATCATAACCCTGTAGGGGTGTCCCAACTTAGCCCATTACAAGCTCTCACGATCAGCAGAGGTAAAAACCCCTTATCTTAGGGACAACCCGATCAGACTCGGAATCCCGGTGCACAAGACATTTCGACAATGGTAAAACAAGTCCAGCAAGACCACCCGGCGTGCCGACACCATGATAGTAGCTGCGCGTATCTCATCTCAGGCCACGATCGGATGAGCTAAGCGTACAACGACCAAATACCCCAAGTTGCCAAGGGGCAGCGCCGCAAGGTGCTCTAGTTTGGACCAACACTCATGAGGAGCACTGGCCCGGGATGTAAATTAAGTTCTCGGGGGTCCAGAAAATCCCTATGCAAGTTATTTAGTTATTGAAAATGGTAAAACCAATGTTGGGCCTTGCTGGAGGAGTTTTATTCAAAGCGAACTGTCAAGGGGTCCCCGTATACCCAACCGTGTTAGGAACGCAAACTCAAGGAACATAACACCGGTTTATCGGTTCTTAAGGCAGCATGAGTAGAACAAAACACCGAGCAAAAGGCCAAGCCTTCCACCCATTGCCAAGTATATGGATGCATTAATTATAATAATAGATATTGTGATATTCCAACAACCAAGATCCAACATGGAGCATACTTCATCTTCACCTGCAACTAGCAACGCCATAAGAGGGGCTAAGCGAGCGGTAACATAGCCAAACAACGGTTTGCTGGGATGATGTCAAAGGTTAGAGATTTCATGGCAACAATGAGAGGCTGACAAATAGATAGGCAGCGCGACATATAGTGATAGCATCGAGACAACTAGCATGGCAATGATAGTAATGAGATCCAACGTGACGGTCATCTTGCCTGGAATCCCGCAAGGAAGATGTAACACCCCATATGTGATACCTTCCATATATGGCAATAAAGCATTTATCAATTTGATCCTTGTCCTTTCCTTGGGGGTTCTTTTCAATTATGCATTCTCATTGTCATGGCTTGTCATGTTATTTTTTCTTTATGCATTCATGTTTACTTCATCATCATCATGGCATCATGTTCATCATAGCATTCTTTTACTAGTTATGATTGGTCCTTGTCCTAGCTTGTCATGTGAGATAATCTTGTTCTTGTTTTGGTGATTGCAAGTTCATGCCAATGCTAAACCCTAAACCCCTTCGTCCTCTTCTAGCACTTCTTCTCCTTTCCTTCCTTTTCTTTCCTTATTCTTTAAGTATTTTTGCAAGTGACTTATCCTACTCCTTTTAATGTTAATCTCCTCCCCACATCTAAGTTTCACTATCCTAAGCCACCATGCAAAGTCTTGCCCCATTTTAAATTGATTTGGTCACGTTCAAAAATGATGGAAGTTTGAACCGCATTCAAACTTATTTTATTTTTCTACCTCTAAAAATGCCCAAGTCATTTTTATAAATATAGGGCATAAATCCAGGAGCATGAGGATATTTTATTTATCTCCTAATTCCTTTTCCTTGAGCATGTGCTTTTTCGTTTATTTTCTGTCTGAGGAAAATGGAAAAAGAAAAAGGTTTTAAACAACAGCAGCCGCAGCAGTGCAGCCCAGCCAACCTGGGCCTCCCTTTTCCCCTCGGCCCAGCTAAACCAGCCCGCAACGTCCCTGCTACCTATTTGCACCCGTGCACCCGCACGCCCCCCTCTGGTTCGCAGCCACGTGGACGTCTCGACCCCACTTGTCATCGACTGCGCCAGAAATCTCACCCACCTTTTCTTCCTCCTCCCGCGACGCCATGGGGACCGCGAGCACGACGCTGTCGCCGCACCATCATGGCTCTGGCCCTACTTTTAAACCCTCTCCGTGTTCAACCCATCCTCTAGGGTTCCCTCTTCCTCCTCCCGCCGCCTGGTGAGCTGAGAGCCACCAGATCCGCCGCTCCGCAGCTATCCAGAGCGCATCTGAGAGCGCGGGCTCGTCGCCGGCGTGCTTCCCGTCCTCCTCTATCTCGCCAACCTTGCCGGTCTTCTTCCTCGACGTCGTCTACGTCCACTACACGGAGCCGATCGCCTAGCCTGCAACTTCTTCTTCCTCTTCTTCAACTCCGACAGCCGCGGGTGTTCGCCGCCGTCGACTCCGTCCACCTCCCTGCTAACCAAGCACACCTCCGTGCTTGTGGTACGTTCGCGCACCTCCCCATGCCCTTTTCCCCTTCGCCCGCGTCGTCTAGCACATTGTTCACCGTGCACCCGAGCTCGTCGCCGTCGGGCCTCGTCTCCGGCGAGTGTTTCGACCACCTTAGTTCCTCCTTTGTTGCCCGTAGTGTTCGCCATGTCGTGTAGATGCTGATAGTGCTTTCGCCGCTCCGTTTAGGCCCCTGCCTTGTCTCGTCGAGGTCCGCCACCGCCGCTCTGTTTGATGCTCGCCAACGTCGTTGTAGTCGTCGCTAGGTGCTACAAGTGCATGTCGTGGATGCGGAGTTCCCCCAGGAACAGACCGCACCACTCCCCCACCAGATTGGGTCGCCGGAGCAGCTCCGACGAGCTCCTCGGACGGCCTCTGTTTTCCCCTTTGTTGGGAACGTAGTATTTTTAAAATTTTCCTACGATCATGCAAGATCTATCTACCAGATGTATAGCAACGAGAGGGAAGAGTGTGTCTACGTACCCTCGTAGACCGGGAGCGGAAGCGTCAAGTGACGTGGTTGATGTTGTCAAACTTCTTCGCGATCCAACCGATCAAGCACCGAACGTACGGCACCTCCGTGTTCAGCACACGTTCAGCTTGATGACGTCCCACGAGCTCTTGATCCAGTTGAGCTTCACGGGAGAGTTTCGTCAGCACGACGGCGTGGTGACGGATATGATGTGTTCACCGGCGCAGGCCTTCGCCTAAGCTCCGCGACGGTATGACCGAGGTGTGATTCTGTGGAGGGGGGCACCGCACACGGCTAAAACAATTCAACTTGTGTGTCTTTGGGTGCCCCCCTGCCCCCGTATATAAAGGAGCAAGGGGGGAGGCCGGCCGGCCCTTCCTGGTGCGGCTAGGGAGTGGACTCCTACTAGGAATAGGATTGCAATCCTATTTCTAGTAGGATTCACCAAAGAAGGAAGGGGGAAAGGAATAGGAGAGGTGGCGCCCCCCCCCCCCAATCCTAGTCCAACTAGGAACCCTAGGTGGGGGCACCAGCCAGCCCTATGGGCTGCCTCTCTCTCTTTCCCTTTAGGCCCACTATGGACCATCCCCTCTCGTAGGGGGTTCCGGTAACCCCCTCCGGCAATCCCGTTAAATCCGAAACTTTTCCGGAACACTTCCGGTGTCCGAATATAGTCGTCCAATATATCAATCTTTATGTCTCGGACATTCCGAGACTCCTCGTCATGTCCGTGATCTCATCCGGGACTCCGAACTACCTTCGGTACATCAAAACTCATAAACTCATAATACGGATCGTCATCAAACGTTAAGCGTGCGGACCCTACGGGTTCGAGAACTATGTAGACATGACCGAGACTCATCTCCGGTCAATAACCAATAGCGGAACCTGGATGTTCATATTAGCTCCTACATATTCTACGAAGATCTTTTATCGGTCAGAACCGCATAACAACATACGTTGTTCCTTTTGTCAAACGGTATGTTACTTGCCCGAGATTCGATCGTCGGTATCTCTATACCTAGTTCAATCTCGTTACCGGTAAGTCTCTTTACTCGTTCCGTAACACATCATCTCGTGACTAACTCATTAGTCTTTTGCTTGCAAGGCTTATTGTGATGTGTGTTACCGAGAGGGCCCAGAGATACCTCTCCGACACTCGGAGTGACAAATCCTAATCTTGATCTATGCCAACACCATGAATACTTTCGGAGACACCTGTAGAGCATCTTTATGATCACCCAGTTACGTTGTGACGTTTGATAGCACACAAGGTGTTCCTACGGTATTCGGGAGTTGCATAATCTCATAGTCATAGGAACATGTATAAGTCATGAAGAAAGCAATAGCAGTTAAACTAAACAATCATAGTGCTATGCTAACGGATGGGTCTTGTCCATCACATCATTCTCCTAATGATGTGATCCCGTTGATCAAATGACAACTCATGTCTATGGCTAGGAAACATAACCATCTTTGATCAATGAGCTAGTCTAGTAGAGGCATACTAGGGACATACTGTTTTGTCTATGTATTCACACATGTACTAAGTTTCCGGTTAATACAATTCTAGCATGAATAAAAGACATTTATCATGATATAAGGAAATACAAATAACATCTTTATTATTGCCTCTAGGGCATATTTCCTTCACCCTTCGCTCTGCGTCTTTAGTTATCTCTTAAGGCAATGTTCGCCTTATCTGTCAGCAACACTCGTCTAGTCCAGTGGCCCATCTCTTCGTCTGTTAACCAGAGGGCAGGGTTCGAATTCTGCCGGGGGCAGTGGTTATTCCCCCTTTTTGCAATTTCTGAGCCACTGACAGGTTGGCCCCACCTGTCATCCCCTCTATGCAGTCCACCCACACGCGCACCCACTCTGCCACGTTGGATTCCCCTGGGTCCACAAGTCAGTGTCCCTGGCTAGATCCAGGCGGGGTCAGTTTGACCTTTTTCTTTGATTTTCTTTTCTGTTTTGTTTTTCTTTTTCTTTTTCTTTTTCTACATTATCTTTGCATATTTAATATCTTTTAAAATATGCATCTGATGGAAATGTTTTATATATGAAAACTGCTTAGTTTTCGATGTCTACACACGCCTCTATTCTTGTAGACTATGTTGGGCCTCCAAGCGCAGAGGTTTGTAGGACAGCAGCAATTTCCCTCAAGTGGATGACCTAAGGTTTATCGAACTCAGGGAAGTAGAGGTCGAAGGTGGTCTCTCTCAAGCAACCCTGCAACTAAGATACAAGAAGTCTCTTGTGTCCCCAACACACCTAATACAACTAGGAGTTGTATAGGTGCACTAGTTCGACGAAGAGATGGTAAAATATGGATCATAGGAGTGGCAAAGCAAAGTAATATAAATTTGTAATAAAAAGTGCAGCAAGCAAACAAGTGGTAAACGTGAGCACAAATGGTATTACAATGGTGGAAACAAGGCCTAGGCTTCATACTTTCACTAGTGGCAACTCCCAACAATATTAACATAATCGAATCACATGATATTTCCCATAAAACATGCAATGGAGACGCACTCGGAGGTCATTCCTTTATGGTCAAGAGAGGATGCGAATTATGTAGGGCTACAAAAGCACACCTTAAAGTTCGTAATTCTCAATCTATGGATTTCCCAATGTCACCGCGGCCATCCAAAGAGAGTACCACAATCACCACAACATATCTCAAGGATAGTCAAAGAAAAGCACCAAGAGACTCTCAATCTTCAATCAACACACAAAAGAGGTAATCACTCATGAAAATATTCTTCTAACCCATGTCCAATAGACCGCTGTCACCTTGGTCTCGGGGATTATACTAGATAAAGACAAGTGAGTACATCAATCCAATACATAGAAGAAGGGGAAATATCATGGGATCACCCTAGATTAACATAGCCTATGATCACAACGAAGATCACATCATGGGAGAGAGAAGTGACCACATAGCTACTGGTAGAAACCTCAGCCCCGAGGAGGAACTACTCCCGCATCATGGAGGGAGGAAGCAATGTCGATGGAGATGAATCCGGGGGCACTTCCCCGTCCCGGCAGGGTGCCGGCACAGGAATTTTGGTCCCCTGAAACTTGGTGGCGATGGCGGCAGAGATAGGAATAGCTTCTGGAGAAAAGGGTTTCGGAATCAGGGTTTCCGCAACGCGGTGTAAATATATGCCAAAGGGGGTCACCAGAGGAGCTAAGGGGGGCCCAGGCGGCCTGGCGCGGCGGCCAGGAGGGGGGCCGCGCCCTCTGGGCGCCTGGAGCCCCTGTGGCCCCCCTCTGGCCCTACTTCTGCCGCATGGAAGCTTCCGGAGCGCTGATTTTTTATATATTTTTCCCGGAATTTTTCTGGCAATTTAAGTAATGGGAAAACCTGAAATACAAAAACAACAGAAAACAGAAACTGGCACTGGGGTGCACTGAGTTAATAGGTTAGTCCAAATATGATCAAAAGTGTATGGAAGTGCATAAATATCATAGCAATATCACACAAAAGAGCATGGAGCAAGCAAAAATTATAGATACGTTTTGGACGTATCAACATCCCCAAGCTTAATTCCTGCTCGTCCTCTAGTAGGTAAATGATAACAAGCATAATTTCTGTGGTGACATGCTATTAACCATATAAGAACTTTTCACAGTCACATGACAAATGCTTACTGAGATAATGAATCTTTAGTAATTAAGTAGCCTCATGAGAATATCACAAAGAACTGAAAGTTTTACAATATGATACTGAAACACTCGATAGATTTGTAGTGAGCATGGTGTGTAAACATGACAAAGTGATACCTCGCTTGCCCCCTTTAGTGAAGCAAAACATAAATGCAGGAGCACCTCCGAAGTTTTAAGTGACGACTAGATACAATGATTTCAGAATAAACGATATCATAATCATGCAAAAGACAATGGTACTTTGGGACAATGCACATTACACTCAGAATGACAATCATGCTCTCAATAGTTGGTGCTTTGAAGAAAGAAGGTGGAGACTCTCGAACCGTGGCTTTTGATGGAAAGTTTGAAAACCCGTGGTCGGAAACAAAGACTAAACATGTACCAGAGCTCTTGGTTTTTTTAAAACAGAGGTAAAAATTATTTTTGGGATATGCATATTTCGTCAACGAATGCTAGTAGATAACTCAATTACTTCTCGAGCTGGACAAGTTTCGAGGAACGGCTCCCGCACGGGGACGATCACATCCCCTTAATCTCCTTTGTTTATCACTGCCAAAAGTTTTCTGATTTCTCATGAACAAAGCGTGAAGGAGGGTTTGTTTGTTGTATTTTTTTTATGAGCCGAGCGCACTCTTTGCCAGTTCCTTCTCGTATTAGGGGTTTGCAGATTAGACATGCAATCCCGGGGTGAAACTTGTCCAACTTAAAAAGATCATGAATTAACTACTACTTCCTCATGAGCTAAAACAGAGGCACAAAAGAGAAATGCTTTTGAATAATTTCGAGATGGTACATGAAAGTTTTCGTTAGGAATGGCAAGTAAATACCATGTATAGGAAGGTATGGTGGACTCATATGGCATAACTGGTTTAAAGGATTTTGGATGCACAAGCAGTCAGTCCGCTTAGTACAGGCGAAGGTTAGCAAAAGACTGGGAGCGACCAACTAAGAGAGCAATGACGGTCATAATCATGCAGAGCGAGGAAGCAACATTGAATCGGGCCTAGAAGTTATATCGCTACTCAGAAATTAAAGATCATCAAGGCTTGATAGACTTTCTTTACAGTCTTAAATATGCAAACAAATCATGTTGGTACTTCAATAACACATTAAGAACCCCCCAGCTATTTGAGACTAACCATAAGAAAACATGAACTACTAAGCACCATTATGCACATAGCATTTTTATCATAGACATATCAACCAGTGCCACAGACAAACTCTCTTAGCATGATAACTCAAGAGAGTTCAACAACCAACTAAACAAAAGCTCTTTAAAAAGTAAAGCATGAAAACTAAGAGCTAAACATGACAGTAGCTTTTGAAAGACAAAGAACATACACAACAAAGATAAGCATGAAAATCCTATGTTGTGTTCTAGGTTGAAGTGAAGCGTGTTTCTCTCCCACACAAAGAAAGCTGGGTTCTAACTCGTTATGAACAGCAAGCAAGGCTAAAGAAAACTAAAAAGGAAACTAAAAGCAAGACGCTCCAAGCATAGCACATAACGCATGAAGTGATTAAAATATAGTGGAACAAAAGACGAACTGATAACTGTTGATGGAGAAGGGGATGCACGGGGGCATCCCCAAGCTTAGACGCTTGAGTCTTCTTGAATATTTCTTGGGGGTGCATGGGGGCATCCCCAAGCTTGAGCGTTTGACACTCCTGAATCTTTTTATCATCTTCCCTCGCACACTTGAAAACTCCCTGCATACATAACTCATCATAATCTGATTAGCGAGGTTAGTACCCATAATAAAATAATTTTTCCTTGCTGGAAATAAGGATAATCTTGAAGGTCTACTGTTTCTCAAGATTGCCAAAAGGTTTTTGCAAAGGAAAAAAACAAGCTCAAGGTTTGCAAAATAAAGAAAAAGGCAAAATAGGACAGAATCTGTGAAAAATAGACCAGCAGGTAGTAAATAATTTTTTCGGGGCACTTCTGCAACTCAAATCAAAAAACTCAGAACAGACACTAGAAAGCGAATTGTATAGAGCACGCTGTCAAAAAAATTCAGATCAAAAAGATGATCTGGTGATTTTATACGAATTTTTCTGTCCAAGGACAGAATCTGTTTTCTGGACTGCACGTCACAACTTTTGAACTTTCTTGCAATCAGAGGCTAAACTTGGCACAAAGCTGAAAAGTAAAGATACAATGATGATGCTACTGTAGTAACAAACATCAAGACCACTAAAAACTGAAAGAACAAACTGAAAGCAAAGATAACAAGGGTTGTCTCCCTAGAGCTCTTTCTTTATAACCATAAAGATAGGCTTAAGACTTTAATGATGCTCTCGTAGGAATAAAAGTTGAAGAACAAAAGAGAGCATCAAGAAGCAAATACCAAACACATTTAAGCCTAACATGCTTCCTATGCATAGGAATATTGCAATAGAATAATTCATTGAAGCACAAAGCAATAAGCATAGGAAGACAAAACAAGTGCAGCTTCAAAACCTTCAACATAAAGAGATGGAACTTGACATTATTGAAATATCTATAAGCATATGTTCCCTTCTCATAATAATTTTCAGTGGGATCACGAATAAACTCAACAATATAAGCATCACATAAAGCATTGTTACCATGATCCACATGCAAAAAGGTACTCTTACTCTCCACATAAGCATAATCTTTCTCATTGGTAATAGTGGGAGTAGGACTATCATAAACAACTTGAACACTATAGATTAATTGTGTATTAGGAAGATGGTGTTCAACAAGGGAGTAATTCCCTCCATGATTATGACAAGTTTCATAAGGATAATTTCTCCTTATGTCATAGGTACCTCTATAATCACTATAGATTGGAGTTATAACATCATCATAGTAGAGAAGAGCATTATAATTGCTAGCAACTATATTTGTAAACATGTTGTCTTTATTCTTACTAGCAAAATAATTATCAATTATCACATCACTAGTGGGTAAAGGATTTGCAATCCTATCATCCCCAAGCTTAGAGCTTTCCATATCATCACTTTCAGAGTTGGTACCAAAAAGATTTTCAAGATCATAAGTAGCATTATCATCATTTTCCCAATCACAATAAGTAACATGCATATCATAATCAAAATCATCTTCAATAGTACCTACGGACGTATCATCAAGATGATAATTAAGGCAATAAACTTCACCTTCTTCTTTAAACTTACAACCGTTAGGATAAAAGTTGATGGGAGGAATATGCTCAGGCCAGGTTGATACCCATTCTTCTTCCTTCTTGCTCCTCTTCCTCCTCCTCTTCTTTTTCTTCATCTTCACCTTAGGAGGGAGTGGTTGGAGATGAAGCTTCTCCACATAACCTGGTTTGTCATTAGAAACAATAGGGGAAACTTGGGAGAAACTCTCCTTTTTATTAGCAGAAATATAAGAGACATTTTTATACTTTGTTAAAGTTCCCTCCTTTCTAATCTTACTTATGTAATCATTTTCATGGCAATTAACAACACAATAGAGATGGCAATTTTGCAAAGTGTTTTTTATTCCTATGGCATTAACATCTTGCCAAGAAATCTTTTCTGATAACTCTTCACACATCAAAAATAACATAAGCTCATCATAAAGATCAGAAGTGATCATGTTATCACACAACTGGTTAACAGTTATGTTTTGAAAGTGCATGCATTGAAAATTAAAGTGACCCTCTATACAGCAAAGTTCACAAGTAAAAGGATAAAGGTCACACAATTCTCTAGCAATTTCATTTAAATCTTTGACCCAAGTGATTGTTCTTTCATGCTTATGTTGCTTACAATACTTCTCTTCTTCAATCATAGGCCTTTTACAAGGTCTATCCACTCCACAAAAATTAACATGCTTATATAAAACTTCATTTTTAGGAATTGGATCATGCATGTTGCAATCATCATGAACAATTCATTTTCTTTGCAAATCTCTTTAAAAGGTTCATGATGCTTGATCCAATCCTCCTTAGGCATATTAAGATGTGAAGCAAAAGATTTGAGAAAATCAACAAGGAGTTGAGAATCAAGCCCAAACTTAGCACTAAACTTATTAAAACTTGTAGTTTCAACAAAGGACTTAATGCAATCATACTCATAAATTATACCTGACTCTTTACCTTTGTCGATCTCCCAATTTTCAGTGTTGCGTTGAATTCTTTCAAGGAGTTCCCATTTAGCATCAATCTTTTTGTTTGTGAAAGAACCCATAGAGGAAGCATCGAGCAAATCTTTATCCTGTCGAGAGAGCCTCGCATAGAAATTAGTAATAATCATATCTTTGGGGAGCCCATGGTTAGGACATTTTAGCATTAACGTTTTTAGTCTCCCCCAAGCTTGAGCTATGCTCTCTCCGTCATGAGGATAGAAATTATAAACATTATTCCTATTCTCATGGACTTCATGAAGAGGATAAAACTTGGAGTAAAAGAGAGACTGGATCTCTTCCCAATCCAGCAGGTGAGAGTCATCTAGTAGCCTATACCATTCCAATGCTTTTCCTTTCAGTGACAAGGCAAATAATTTCCTCATGACTCCATCTCTTGTCAAACCTGAAATCTTAAACAACTCACAAAGTTCTGTAAGTTTCAACAAATGAATACTAGGATTGACTGTCCCATCATAACAATCATTCCTAATTATTTCAATTATCCCAAGTGGTATTTTGAACGGGATACATTCAGTAGGTGGAGGAGACTTCTCTACCACGGGTGTGGTAAAGCGGCCTTCCCCAAGCAGCGAACTAAGAGTGCGGTTTTCCATAAACATAACTAGTGAAACAAAAAACAAGAAATAAAGAGATTTAATTGCAAGATCTAAAGATATACCTTCAAACACTTACTTCCCCGGCAACGGCGCTAGAAATAGCTTGATGTCTACACACGCCTCTATTCTTGTAGACTATGTTGGGCCTCCAAGCGCAGAGGTTTGTAGGACAGCAGCAATTTCCCTCAAGTGGATGACCTAAGGTTTATCGAACTCAGGGAAGTAGAGGTCGAAGGTGGTCTCTCTCAAGCAACCCTGCAACTAAGATACAAGAAGTCTCTTGTGTCCCCAACACACCTAATACAACTAGGAGTTGTATAGGTGCACTAGTTCGGCGAAGAGATGGTAAAATATGGATGATAGGAGTGGCAAAGGAAATTAATATAAATCTGTAATAAAAGTTGCAGCAAGCAAACAAGTGGTAAACGTGAGCACAAATGGTATTGCAATGGTGGAAACAAGGCCTAGGCTTCATACTTTCACTAGTGGCAACTCCCAACAATATTAACATAATCGAATCACATGATATTTCCCATAAAACATGCAATGGAGACACACTCGGAGGTCATTCCTTTGTGGTCAAGAGAGGACGAGAATTATGTAGGGCTACAAAAGCACACCTTAAAGTTCGTAATTCTCAATCTATGGATTTCCCAATGTCACCGCGGCCATCCAAAGAGAGTACCACAATCACCACAACATATCTCAAGGATAGTCAAAGACAAGCACCAAGAGACTCTCAATCTTCAATCAACACACAAAAGAGGAAATCACTCATGAAAATATTCTTCTAACCCATGTCCAATAGACCGCTGTCACCTTGGTCTCGGGGATTATACTAGATAAAGACAAGTGAGTACATCAATCCAATACATATAGGAAGGGGAAATATCATGGGATCACCCTAGATTAACATAGCCTATAATCACAACGAAGATAACATCATGGGGGAGAGAATTGACCACATAGCTACTGGTAGAAACCCCAGCCCCGAGGAGGAACTACTCCCGCATCATGGAGGGAGGAAGCAACGTCGATGGAGATGAATCCGGGGTTATAATCATGAAAATCATGCAGAGCGAGAAAGCAACATTGAATCGGTCCTGGAAGGTTAGCAAAAGACTGGGAGCGACCAACTAAGAGAGCAATGACGGTCATAATCATGCAGAGCGAGAAAGCAACATTGAATCGGGCCTGGAAGTTATATCGCTACTCAGAAATTAAAGATCATCAAGGCTTGATAGACTTTCTTTACAGTCTTAAATATGCAAACAAATCATGTTGGTACTTCAATAACACATTAAGAACCCCCCAGCTATTTGAGACTAACCATAAGAAAACATGAACTACTAAGCACCATTATGCACATAGCATTTTTATCATAGACATATCAACCAGTGCCACAGACAAACTCTCTTAGCATGATAACTCAAGAGAGTTCAACAACCAACTAAACAAAAGCTCTTTAAAAAGTAAAGCATGAAAACTAAGAGATAAACATGACAGTAGCTTTTGAAAGACAAAGAACATACACAACAAAGATAAGCATGAAAATCCTATGTTGTGTTCTAGGTTGAAGTGAAGCGTGTTTCTCTCCCACACAAAGAAAGCTGGGTTCTAACTCGTTATGAACAGCAAGCAAGGCTAAAGAAAACTAAAAAGGAAACTAAAAGCAAGACGCTCCAAGCATAGCACATAACGCATGAAGTGATTAAAATATAGTGGAACAAAAGACGAACTGATAACTGTTGATGGAGAAGGGGATGCACGGGGGCATCCCCAAGCTTAGACGCTTGAGTCTTCTTGAATATTTCTTGGGGGTGCATGGGGGCATCCCCAAGCTTGAGCGTTTGACACTCCTGAATCTTTTTATCATCTTCCCTCGCACACTTGAAAACTCCCTGCATACATAACTCATCATAATCTGATTAGCGAGGTTAGTACCCATAATAAAATAATTTTTCCTTGCTGGAAATAAGGATAATCTTGAAGGTCTACTGTTTCTCAAGATTGCCAAAAGGTTTTTGCAAAGGAAAAAAACAAGCTCAAGGTTTGCAAAATAAAGAAAAGGCAAAATAGGACAGAATCTGTGAAAAATAGACCAGCAGGTAGTAAATAATTTTTTCGGGGCACTTCTGCAACTCAAATCAAAAAACTCAGAACAGACACTAGAAAGCCAATTGTATAGAGCACGCTGTCAAAAAAATTCAGATCAAAAAGATGATCTGGTGATTTTATACGAATTTTTCTGTCCAAGGACAGAATCTGTTTTCTGGACTGCACGTCACAACTTTTGAACTTTCTTGCAATCAGAGGCTAAACTTGGCACAAAGCTGAAAAGTAAAGATACAATGATGATGCTACTGTAGTAACAAACATCAAGACCACTAAAAACTGAAAGAACAAACTGAAAGCAAAGATAACAAGGGTTGTCTCCCTAGAGCTCTTTCTTTATAACCATAAAGATAGGCTTAAGACTTTAATGATGCTCTCGTAGGAATAAAAGTTGAAGAACAAAAGAGAGCATCAAGAAGCAAATACCAAACACATTTAAGCCTAACATGCTTCCTATGCATAGGAATATTGCAATAGAATAATTCATTGAAGCACAAAGCAATAAGCATAGGAAGACAAAACAAGTGCAGCTTCAAAACCTTCAACATAAAGAGATGGAACTTGACATTATTGAAATATCTATAAGCATATGTTCCCTTCTCATAATAATTTTCAGTGGGATCACGAATAAACTCAACAATATAAGCATCACATAAAGCATTGTTACCATGATCCACATGCAAAAAGGTACTCTTACTCTCCACATAAGCATAATCTTTCTCATTGGTAATAGTGGGAGTAGGACTATCATAAACAACTTGAACACTATAGATTAATTGTGTATTAGGAAGATGGTGTTCAACAAGGGAGTAATTCCCTCCATGATTATGACAAGTTTCATAAGGATAATTTCTCCTTATGTCATAGGTACCTCTATAATCACTATAGATTGGAGTTATAACATCATCATAGTAGAGAAGAGCATTATAATTGCTAGCAACTATATTTGTAAACATGTTGTCTTTATTCTTACTAGCAAAATAATTATCAATTATCACATCACTAGTGGGTAAAGGATTTGCAATCCTATCATCCCCAAGCTTAGAGCTTTCCATATCATCACTTTCAGAGTTGGTACCAAAAAGATTTTCAAGATCATAAGTAGCATTATCATCATTTTCCCAATCACAATAAGTAACATGCATATCATAATCAAAATCATCTTCAATAGTACCTACGGACGTATCATCAAGATGATAATTAAGGCAATAAACTTCACCTTCTTCTTTAAACTTACAACCGTTAGGATAAAAGTTGATGGGAGGAATATGCTCAGGCCAGGTTGATACCCATTCTTCTTCCTTCTTGCTCCTCTTCCTCCTCCTCTTCTTTTTCTTCATCTTCACCTTAGGAGGGAGTGGTTGGAGATGAAGCTTCTCCACATAACCTGGTTTGTCATTAGAAACAATAGGGGAAACTTGGGAGAAACTCTCCTTTTTATTAGCAGAAATATAAGAGACATTTTTATACTTTGTTAAAGTTCCCTCCTTTCTAATCTTACTTATGTAATCATTTTCATGGCAATTAACAACACAATAGAGATGGCAATTTTGCAAAGTGTTTTTTATTCCTATGGCATTAACATCTTGCCAAGAAATCTTTTCTGATAACTCTTCACACATCAAAAATAACATAAGCTCATCATAAAGATCAGAAGTGATCATGTTATCACACAACTGGTTAACAGTTATGTTTTGAAAGTGCATGCATTGAAAATTAAAGTGACCCTCTATACAGCAAAGTTCACAAGTAAAAGGATAAAGGTCACACAATTCTCTAGCAATTTCATTTAAATCTTTGACCCAAGTGATTGTTCTTTCATGCTTATGTTGCTTACAATACTTCTCTTCTTCAATCATAGGCCTTTTACAAGGTCTATCCACTCCACAAAAATTAACATGCTTATATAAAACTTCATTTTTAGGAATTGGATCATGCATGTTGCAATCATCATGAACAATTCATTTTCTTTGCAAATCTCTTTAAAAGGTTCATGATGCTTGATCCAATCCTCCTTAGGCATATTAAGATGTGAAGCAAAAGATTTGAGAAAATCAACAAGGAGTTGAGAATCAAGCCCAAACTTAGCACTAAACTTATTAAAACTTGTAGTTTCAACAAAGGACTTAATGCAATCATACTCATAAATTATACCTGACTCTTTACCTTTGTCGATCTCCCAATTTTCAGTGTTGCGTTGAATTCTTTCAAGGAGTTCCCATTTAGCATCAATCTTTTTGTTTGTGAAAGAACCCATAGAGGAAGCATCGAGCAAATCTTTATCCTGTCGAGAGAGCCTCGCATAGAAATTAGTAATAATCATATCTTTGGGGAGCCCATGGTTAGGACATTTTAGCATTAACGTTTTTAGTCTCCCCCAAGCTTGAGCTATGCTCTCTCCGTCATGAGGATAGAAATTATAAACATTATTCCTATTCTCATGGACTTCATGAAGAGGATAAAACTTGGAGTAAAAGAGAGACTGGATCTCTTCCCAATCCAGCAGGTGAGAGTCATCTAGTAGCCTATACCATTCCAATGCTTTTCCTTTCAGTGACAAGGCAAATAATTTCCTCATGACTCCATCTCTTGTCAAACCTGAAATCTTAAACAACTCACAAAGTTCTGTAAGTTTCAACAAATGAATACTAGGATTGACTGTCCCATCATAACAATCATTCCTAATTATTTCAATTATCCCAAGTGGTATTTTGAACGGGATACATTCAGTAGGTGGAGGAGACTTCTCTACCACGGGTGTGGTAAAGCGGCCTTCCCCAAGCAGCGAACTAAGAGTGCGGTTTTCCATAAACATAACTAGTGAAACAAAAAACAAGAAATAAAGAGATTTAATTGCAAGATCTAAAGATATACCTTCAAACACTTACTTCCCCGGCAACGGCGCTAGAAATAGCTTGATGTCTACACACGCCTCTATTCTTGTAGACTATGTTGGGCCTCCAAGCGCAGAGGTTTGTAGGACAGCAGCAATTTCCCTCAAGTGGATGACCTAAGGTTTATCGAACTCAGGGAAGTAGAGGTCGAAGGTGGTCTCTCTCAAGCAACCCTGCAACTAAGATATAAGAAGTCTCTTGTGTCCCCAACACACCTAATACAACTAGGAGTTGTATAGGTGCACTAGTTCGGCGAAGAGATGGTAAAATATGGATGATAGGAGTGGCAAAGGAAATTAATATAAATCTGTAATAAAAGTTGCAGCAAGCAAACAAGTGGTAAACGTGAGCACAAATGGTATTGCAATGGTGGAAACAAGGCCTAGGCTTCATACTTTCACTAGTGGCAACTCCCAACAATATTAACATAATCGAATCACATGATATTTCCCATAAAACATGCAATGGAGACACACTCGGAGGTCATTCCTTTGTGGTCAAGAGAGGACGAGAATTATGTAGGGCTACAAAAGCACACCTTAAAGTTCGTAATTCTCAATCTATGGATTTCCCAATGTCACCGCGGCCATCCAAAGAGAGTACCACAATCACCACAACATATCTCAAGGATAGTCAAAGACAAGCACCAAGAGACTCTCAATCTTCAATCAACACACAAAAGAGGAAATCACTCATGAAAATATTCTTCTAACCCATGTCCAATAGACCGCTGTCACCTTGGTCTCGGGGATTATACTAGATAAAGACAAGTGAGTACATCAATCCAATACATATAGGAAGGGGAAATATCATGGGATCACCCTAGATTAACATAGCCTATAATCACAACGAAGATAACATCATGGGGGAGAGAATTGACCACATAGCTACTGGTAGAAACCCCAGCCCCGAGGAGGAACTACTCCCGCATCATGGAGGGAGGAAGCAACGTCGATGGAGATGAATCCGGGGGCACTTCCCCGTCCAGGCAGGGTGCCGGCACAGGAATTCTGGTCCCCCGAAACTTGGTGGCGATGGCGGCGGAGATCGGAATAGCTTCTGGAGAAAAGGGTTTCGGAATCAGGGTTTCCGCGACGCGGTGTAAATATATGCCAAAGGGGGTCACCAGAGGAGCTAAGGGGGGCCCAGGCGGCCTGGCGCGGCGGCCAGGAGGGGGGCCGCACCCTCTGGGCGCCTGGAGCCCCTGTGGCCCCCCTCTGGCCCTACTTCTGCCGCATGGAAGCTTCCGGAGCGCTGATTTTTTTATATATTTTTCCCGGAATTTTTCTGGCAATTTAAGTAATGGGAAAACCTGAAATACAAAAACAGCAGAAAACAGAAACTGGCACTGGGGTGCACTGAGTTAATAGGTTAGTCCAACTATGATCAAAAGTGTATGGAAGTGCATAAATATCATAGCAATATCACACAAAAGAGGCATGGAGCAAGCAGAAATTATAGATACGTTTTGGACGTATCAGTTTTTCCTGTAGAATGTTAATATGTAGTTTGTTGCCATGTTTAAAACATTTAAAATGCTGTTTGAATTAATTTGTGTTTAAAATATGCTTAAACCTGCAAAAATCATAACTAAATATCTACAACTCCAAATTTGACAAACTTTATATGCATTTGGGGTGGAAAAAAAAGTGTAGATTAAGGTGGTGTTGTTACTTTGCATGTTTAACATCTTTAAAATATGTCTATCTCAGTTCTGTCCCAAATGTATATATGTGTTTGTGGGAGTTTCCGGAAATTGTTGTTTGTTCTTTCTGGTCCATTTAAACTGCTAGCATGTTGCTGTTAGTCCTACATGCACCCCTTGCCATGTTAAACAACTTTTAAAACTTGTTGCGTGCTTGTATAAATAATCTACATAACCACTTGTGGCCATGTTAGTTTTGTTCCTTTTGCTTGTGATCCACATGTGTTGTGATCTTGTTTTCTTGCCATGTTGCTTGTGCACTCTTCTTATTCCTAGGAGATGCATTATGTCCTACCCATGTCCATATGCATCATATTCACGCATAATGTGTTTGAGCATTGCATGATGATTGGTTGTCGTTCCGGTGTTTGCATTGTTGTGTTGGTTAGAGCCCGGTGACGATTCGGAGTCCGAGGTTCCTTTCGAGGCTGAGTTTGAGGAGCAAGGTTACGATCCCTTCGTGTAATCAACAGGCAAGATGACCATTCCCAGATATCACTTCTATCTTTGCCTATGCTAGATGTTTTACTCTTTAGATATTGTCTCGATGCCTATTCCTGTTTGTCAGCCCCCTATTGTTGCCATGAAACACTCTAACCACCTTCCTAGCAAACCGTTGTTTGGCTAAGTACGCGTCGCTCAGCCCCTCTTATAGCGTTGTTAGTTACAGGGGAAGTTTTGAAGATTGCTCCATGATGAACTTGTTATTGGGATAACACAATATATATATATATATATAAAGACCTGTTAAACTAATTCACCTATATATTGGTAATGGGTGGAAGGCTAAGCCTTTCTGCTTGGTGTTTTGTTCCACTCATGCCACCTTAGGAACTGATAAACCGGTGTTTTGTTCCTTGATTTTGCGTTCTAACACGGTTGGGTTTTATGGGCCCCCCTTGATAATTCGCTCTTTTTAAATCTTTTCCAGCAAGGCCCACCATTGGTTTTACATTTGCATAATAACTAAAACTTGCATAGGGCGTTGCAAACCCGAGTTCTTAATTAACAACCCAGGCCAGTGCTCCTCATGAGTGTTGGTCCAAACTGCGCAGACTGCGGGGCCACCACGGGGAAACCCGAGGTTTGGTATATACCCGAGGTTGTACGGGGCCGCCTTGGGGAAACCCGAGGTATCTGGTATTACCTGTAGAATCACCCATCGGGTCGTGGCCTGAGACGAGATACGCGCGGCTACTATCAGGGTGTCGGCACGCCGGGAGGTCTTGCTGGATTAGTTTTACCTTTGTCGAAATATCTTGAGCACGGGATTCCGAGAATACTCGGGTCTTCCCACTTTGGAGTTGCGACTACGCAGATCGTGAGCTTGTGATGGGCTAAGTTGGGACGCCCCTGCAGGGTTTGATCTTTCGAAAGCCGTGCCCACGGTTATGTGGCAGATGGGAATTTGTTAATATCCGGTTGTAGATAACTTGACACCTTATTCATGAATACACTACCTGTGTGAGTAACCGTGATGGTCTCTTTCCGAAGGGCTTCGGGAAGTGAACACGATGGGGTTATGTTTGATCGTGAGTAGTTAGGATCACTTCTTTATCAACTTGGCGATCGTTGGCACTTGTTGTTTTCTCGCTCTAAAATCGTAAGCTAGTCCTTAGTGCTTGCTGCAACCCTGGTTATAGCCTTTCCACACCTAAGGTAATTATAATGGTAGTTTTGATAACCGGGAACGGGATTGCTGAGTCCTCTGTGGCTCACAGATTCAACACACACCAGATGCAGGTACTGTTGAGAACTATGTAGGAGATGGTTCGGAACTTCACTGGGAGTTCGATGAAGAGCATGGTCGTTACTAGGTTTCGTATCCCGACGATCAGTAGTGGTTCTTACTAGGAGGATCCGGACTTGTGTTTTATGGTATCTTTCTCATTTTGGATTTGGTCCGTAGTCGGACCCTGATGTTCTTTGGATGATGTATGCTATTGTATTCATTGGGTGACGTGGCGAGTGTAAGCCAACTATCATTTTACAATTTCATCCTTGAATTTTACATGAGATGTGCAAAGATACCATAATTGAGATCATTCTAGTATGCGCTTATGTCTTTAAGTCGTGCCTCGACACGTGGAAGACATAGTCGCATACTGGGCATTACAGAAGAAAAAACCAGTCCATGAAGAAGAAGAAGCCACGAAGACGAACCAAGTGTAGCCGAACGAATACTCATGATCGCAACGAAATATGAACTAACGAGAAGAAGCAAACAACATGGTAAACACACAACACAAAAACAAGACAGGATGCTCAACCAAGTATGATGCATGACAAGGCTACATGATGCTACTCATAGCAAGAGATAAAGCATACAAGAACAACACAACCAAACAAGTTTAAATGAGGCCGGAAACAACATATACCAATTCCAGTAAGTCCTCATATGGAAATTTTGAAATTGGTCCAGATCTGAACAAACCTTATGTTAAAGTTGTTAAACAGCAAGTTAACATGCACCATGAGGATCTATTCGAAATTCTAGTCAAGTTACATATAAAGTTCATTTAATTCGGGGCTACGGCCTAAAAGATATGAGCAAAACAAGTTAAGCATGGCAAAGATGCAAGATGCATTCAAACAACAAGCAAACACACTCCAAATATGTATACAACATGATATTATGCATCTACATGGAAAAACACGGAAGTTTCATATAGGACACGCTCAAAACGGAGCAACGGTTCAACACATACATATGAAATAAAATATAACAACAAACTGTCCCAAAACAACAATTAGGCACATTGTCATCAAAACAACATGCTACATGAATATTTCATGGCATCAAAGGGTATAGCAAGCATGTACATGTCAAGCACTAGAAGCATGACCACTGAGCTACTAACAAACACCACTAGAACATGCTCAAAAAATCATGGCAAAATTGCAAAAGATAACAGTTTCACAGACTAAGTGAAATAAACTGAACATGGCAGCAACAACGACAAGTAGGCATGTTTGCAAGCTTGTGCAACTTATCTCAAAGCATATCATGGCATCTGAATATAACCAACAGTAAGAAGACATGTTTACGAAGCTACGCATGGCAAGAACATGGATGGATAGCTCCACCGGACATAGGATCCGGCCGGAGGTCGGCGCCGGATCCGTCCGGAGATCGGCGGCTGGGCAGGCGAGGCGGTGGCGCCATGG
Organism: Secale cereale; assembly: GCA_902687465.1. Classification (NCBI taxonomy): domain Eukaryota; kingdom Viridiplantae; phylum Streptophyta; class Magnoliopsida; order Poales; family Poaceae; genus Secale; species Secale cereale. The sequence goes on along the minus strand of LR738710.1, from coordinate 22,091,598 downwards.
ATGCGGTGGTACGACGAGGCGGCAGAGCTATCCATCCATGTTCTTGCCGTGAGTAGCTTCATAAACATGTCTTATTGATTGGATAGAGATTAAGGTGAGGGGTCCACCCCCACTGAAAATCGGGGGGGGGGGGGGAGAAGATTAGCTAGGGAAAGAGTCCGTCACAGGCCCGTAAAAGCAGTGCGTCTAGAATTATCGATGAGGGCCAGGCCCACCTGGGTGAAAATCAAGGGGGCGGTGAAGAGGAGTTAAGGTAGGGTCTGTAGCAGCCCTGCAAAAGTCCCTAGGTGTTGTTATTTTATAATATATGGCTTTGGCTTCTCTCTCTTTCTTGCGTGGTGGGTTTTGGCCTTATCAACGAAAAAGGGTTTTCCCCCGCTTTATACATAAAGCACCATCATCGAGCAAGATGAAACCGGCCGATACAAACACACACACACACACACACAAGGCAACACCGCCCCAACAAACTCCTAGCAAACACCAGATGAAACAGTAAGCACTACTACGGAGTTGTTAGGGACCTCAACCGTGGGAGAGCCACCGCGAATACGAGAAGCTGTGTGTGACGCTCAATGGGCTCCAAGGCAACACCTTCAGCAAGGGAACAACACCGTAGTGTCGCCACAGCCCAATCAAAGGATTAGGGCTTCCCCCAGAGCACCACGACAACAGATGAGATGCCGCGACGGTGCCTTCAAGAAGGGGAGAACGCCAGAATGCCGCCGCCGCCACGGATTAGGGTTTTGGCCTTATCAGAGAAGAAGAACAAGTAGATTAAAGATCCAACGGCTGGCCTTCTTTCTTCTATCTCCTGCTTTCTTTCTCCAGCCATGTCTCCATCCTACGAATCTGACTTACCCAAATTGCAAATTCAATCAAGTTACGTATCACTATTGTGAGAAACAAAAAGTTAAAATCGCCTCGACAGTGGGATCGCCATTTAGAAATGAGACTGGACATTCATATACCACAAGCTACATCCAAATGAATGGTCAACGTACGATAGCTCTGCATGCAAGCTAGCCCTATTACCTGGTTTCATGCAACGCACGCAAGCTGTTCGATCCAAGACCTAATTAAAAGATTCCTTCATGGCTATCTCGCTATATAAACACTACGAGCATGCTGAGACCCTTCACAACAACGCACATGAGCATGGCTATCTCTACCACTAGTGGCTCCCTCTTCCTCACGCTCTTGTGTTTTGTCACACTTCTCCCTTCACCTGTCAACGCGAGGCATGTCCCTCGTATCCATGGCAGTACCAGCGCCATCCATGGTTTCCACTGGCAGTTCTCAAGGTCAAGGGACGGTTCTGGCAGTGGCCATGGCCATGGCTCCGGACACGGCCACGGGTTTGGCTGGACCATGTCGCGCAACGGGTCCGACACAACAATTTTTTTTGAAATGGTCACCGGGGGGGAAAGGCTCCCCACCTGAATATATTTCAAACATAGTAGTAGAGTACAGGGCTCACATGTTTTGTGAGGAGAGGAAGTCACGCCACAGTCCGGCGTGTTCCTTTAGGCTCTCGGTTTTGAGTCGAGGAGCCCATAAAGTGATGTCATCAATAATAGCTCTAACGGAATCCGCAGCGGGTAGATCTATTCCTTGGAAGACTTTTTTGTTCCGTGCGTCCCAAATCTTCCAGAGGATGATCAGGAGCATGAAGGAGCGTACTGAAGTTGGCAGAGCAGCTGGTAACTTTGTAGAGAAGAGGTCACCAGTAGGCGTAAAGCTCGGTTTAATGGAGGTAGCCCTCCAAATCTTCCGAGCTGCCGGGCATGTGAAGAAAAGGTGCTCTCGATCTTCCACCTGGTGAGGACATCTTGGGCATGCTTCTGTATCCAGGATGCTTTTTTTATGCAGATTCTTCCGGGTGTTTAGGCGGTCAAGGTAGAAAAGCCATCCGAAGATCATAACCTTTTTGGGCACTTTTGAGTCCCAAATGTTGGCGAGGATGGGATCAGAGAGGTGGTTCGAGAGAGCCGCGTACGCACCCCGAGTCGAGAAGGCGGCCCCGTTGATCAGGCGACGAGTGTCCGGAACCTGCGAGAGAGCACAACCCTGCAGCAAAGAGTTTAGAGAGGCAAGTTCTGCAATCGCAGTAGTGGTTAGCCGATTACGAAGAGCAAGTTCGATTCCTTCCTGCATAATTGTGACTACCAAGGCATTTTGTTTAGTATGGTGGGAAAAAAGGGCTGGGTAGACTATAGCCAGGGGTTCTGGCTTTAGCCATCTATCTAACCAGAAGAAAGTGGAGTACCCGTCTCCAATAGTGCACTGGGAAATCTCTCTTAAGCTTTGAAGGTGTTTGAAGATAGTCTTAGCAAGAAAGGAGCTATTCTTGCCAAAGCCAATGTGAAGAGGTGAGTGGTGCAACACCCAATCCTTCCAAGGGAGGGAGGTGGAGTGTAAAAATTTGTAAGCAAATTTCAGCAGTAAACAAAAATTTTGAGCGCGAAGGTTTTTAACACCCAGACCACCTGCATCTCTAGGAGTGCACACTTTATCCCAAGCAACCAAGCATTTAGCCCCAGAGCAGGTCTCATCGTTGGACCAGAAGAAGGTGCGTCTACGTTTATCAATAGCTTCAATAACTTGGACGGGCAGGGAAAAACAAAGCATGAAATATGTGGGTAGACTGTCAAGGACGGCAGAGAGGAGAACTAGTTTGCCACCACGTGAGAGGAGTAAGGCGCACCAGCCAGACAGATAGGTGTCGCAACGGTCGATGACGGGCTGGAAAGCAGAGGGCGGCAATTTATGCGGGGAGAGAGGCAGCCCAAGGTAGGTTTGAGGAAAGGATGAGATGTCCGTTCCAAGATCAGAGGCCATTTGAGCGGCATCTTGCGGGTTCACATTAAGTGGGATGAAAGTCGTTTTGGTGAAGTTAATCTGCAGGCCAGTGGCTGCGGCAAAAGCGTCAAGGGTGTGTTTGAGGTGTTTGGCAGCAGACGTAGTAGCTTTCACGATGATAAGAGTGTCGTCCGCATACTGCAGAACCGGGCACGGGAGGTGGGGGCATAAGGGATGAAGAAGGGTACCGTTCACGTGGGCTTTGATGATCATTTGTTGGAGAATGTCGGCCATTATAATGAACAGGTAAGGCGAAAGTGGGTCACCTTGCCGGAGTCCATTCTTACAATGAATCCAATTTCCTGGGATGCCATTAAGCATAACAGAGGTGGATCCAGAGGTAAGCAGAGAACGGATCCAGTCGCACCATCGATGCGGGAAGCCCCTAACCTGAAGGGTGTGGAGGAGTGAGGACCAACAAATTGAGTCGAAGGCTTTTCTGAAGTCCAATTTGATGACGATGGCAGGAGCCTTTTTCTTGGCGCAGCAGTGCAGGATGTCTGCGGCGTAGAGGAAATTTTCAGAGATATTGCGGCCAGACAGGAATCCAGTTTGATCGGCATGGACCAGAAGAGGGATATGGGCTTTTAGCCTATTGGTTAGCAGTTTGGCGACACCTTTAATAGGGCAATTTTGTAGGGAGATAGGGCGGAAGTCATTGGGGGACCTGGCTTCGGTATTCTTCGGGAGAAGGATAATGAGGGCTCGGTTAAGGCAGGAGATGTCCGACCGCAGGGCATGAAAGTCTGTGAAAAAGTTACGGATTTTTCCTTTGAGAATATGCCAAAATTTCCTGTAAAACCCAGGACCAAAACCGTCCGGGCCAGGGCTAGCATTTTTGTTCATGGAAAGGAAAGCGTCAGAAATCTCCTCGTCCGTGAAAGGGTCGTCCAGAGAGCGAAGTTGGGGAATAGGTGAGGGGTAGAGATCTAGGAGGGAGAAGGACCAAGACGGTTGAAAAGCAGTGCCAAGAAGGGAGGTGTAGTAGTCATAGAGGATTTTTGATTTGGCGTCATGAGAAAAGAACTCTGAGCCGTCCGCCTCCAGGACCGTGATCTTATTTTTGCGAAGACGGGCAGAGGCCGAGGCATGGAAGAAGCGGGAGTTTTCGTCTCCTTCCATCGCAGTTCGGACTTTCCCACGTTGGATCCAGTACAAAGCCTTCTCACGAAGAGTGCGTTGTAGAACTTTGATGATAACCCGGCGAAGAGCATGCTCGGCGGGCGATAGGAAGCGAGATTCTTCAAGGATATCGAGGACAGAAATGACGGTTTTACAGTTCTTTTCGCGAGTGTTAAGCGGGATAGCAGAGCGCCTCCATCTTTTAAGGTCGGAACGCGTACGCTTGAGGGCGGCTGCAAGATTCAGTGCGTGGTTTGAACGAATACGGGCCTCGGCCCAAGCTGTTTGAACAATAGTGAGGCAGGCTGGTCTGACGGCCCAACGGTTTTCAAAGCGAAAAAGAGCGGGGCGAGGAATGGTGGTGTCTATGGAGATAAGAAGAGGAACATGATCGGAGATATAGCGGGTTAGTGAAGCAACCGTTGTGTTTGGGAAGAGGAGGTCCCAGTCAACATTAATGAAAACTCGGTCCAACTTTTCGAGTGTGGGTTGATCTCTCTTGCTCGACCAGGTGTAGCAGCGGTCTAGAAGAGGGAGCTCGATTAGACCATGGTGATGGATAAAGGAGTTGAACATGTCAGCTTCAGCTTGCCTAAAGTTAGTCGTGTTTTTGTCCGAGGGGAGCCGAAGGAGGTTGAAATCGCCTAAGATGAGCCAGGGGGTGGTCGAGGGGGGGACGAAGGAGGCTAGCTCGGACAGGAAATCTCGTTTAAGAGCATGGTCAGTGGGAGCGTAAACGTTAGTGACGGCAAGCTTTTTAGGGGATGCAAGGCAGGAGACCATGGAAGTTTGGGAGAAGTTACCTGCGTCGGAGGCAAGGAGAGTAAAATGAGATGATGAGAAGGCCGATAGAATGCCCCCGGCCGAGCCTATAGCCGGCAGCTCGTGAGTGAGATCGAGGTGAAATGGGAGGAATTTTTTTTGTTTGGAGCTAGTGATAGAGTTGAGTTTAGTTTCCTGGAGGAAACACGCGTGAGGATTAATGGCAAGGAGCTCAGAGAGGACGTCCGAGCATTTCTGACTATGGCCAAGGCCACGAACATTCCAGCAGCAAAAGTTAAACTTGAGTCCATTCATTAGCTAAAGGTCGGCACCAAAAACTCAGACAGCGAACATGCATTACAAAAGGGTCGAGACAACAATCGGTGCTGGCGGCGGCATGGGCGGCGGCGTGGGAAACACCCGCGATGGCGAGGGAGGCAGCGCTGGTGGCGGTGTCGGCGCCGGGGTCGGCATCAACGTCGATAAGGACGGAATCGACGTGGGCCTCGGCGGAGGCGGAGGCGGCGCGGCGAGCGCGCACAACGACGGTGCCAGTATGGGTCTTGGCGGCGGGGTAGGCTTCGGTTTCCACATCGGCAGAGGAGGTGTCAGTGTCACGGTGACACACGGTGACGGTGGTGGAGGGGGTGACGGCAGCGGTGCCGGTGCTTCGGGCGGAGGCAGCGGGGTTGGACGCGCGGGCAATGCCATGGGGAGCGGCCAAGGTTCCGGCAGCGCGAGCTATGGCACGGGGAGCGGCGGCGGGAGTGGCTCCGGCTCTGGGCCAGGAGGATCCGGTGGCGGTGAAGGAGGTGGCGCGGGCGGTAGCAGCGGCCACCCGTGAGGACGACGTGCTCAATTGGCATGCATGCATGTTAGCTTATCCACGTAGGAAGCAAGCCATATGACTTGATTTAAATATATGCGAGATCAGATCGATCTGCAGTGTTTAAGCCTGTAAGAGGTGACTTGTTGGACATGTAGGTCGACGTAGAACCACAGGAGTATGAACTAAGCTATGTTTGTGTAAGCATTGATGAATAATATGGGAGAACCTATAACAGGTGCTGAATTTATTTAGTTTCTACACCGCAAAAGAAAATATTTTTCTTTCTTTCACACGAGTCGCTTTATATCGCGGCCAAACTGTTGTCTCACCTTCTCTCCCGTCAGGCCACCTTCCTTCTCATCCATGCCGACGATGCCGCCCTCCAACTAGGGCCTAGCCACCGGGCTCCGCCAACGCCTCCCTGTCCTGCCCAAGCCGGTTCATCCGGCATGCTGCCGCCGTCCGAACATCCCTCTATACCTTTCCCATTCTTCTCCGACGCCAATGGTCCACCGCGCGCCCGCACCCGAACCGGCAAGCTCCACCTTGCCTCCATTTGTGAGAAAGTTGTCGACGTCGGCTCCGGCTTGTTCATGGCGACACCTCCCCGTCTCTAGTTGGTGCTGCCTCTTCTCCTCTCGTAACAAAAATCAACGGATAAAACATTTACTTCCAGACAACTGACGATTAGCAAATCCAAAATAATATTGATGTGCTTAATTTCTTGCTGTCCAACTCAAAAAAGAAAAAGGAAATCGCTTGCTGTCCAACCATGGATATGTAGATTCCTGCCTTTTATTTTTATTTTTGAAAGCTGCCTAGTTAATTACTACATCTGTTCACAGTATGAGGGATCCAGGCAGAATCTGCTCTAGGGAACGCGCTTCCCACCGGGGACAGTGTAGTTGAGCTTTTTTTAACCTGAGAAGTGATCCCCAAAAGGTCCGGGGATCAAGAAGTACGGGTGAAGCGATGTCTTGGATCGGGCGTCCTCGCTAGCTTGCTATCCTTCGGGAACACACAAACTTGCTGACCTGACGTATCATGTAGCGTGTGCCATGTGAATCAGTATCTTTTCTATGTGAAGTGTGCAAGAGGCTCAGGCCTGGGACATTGATCAGCGCCATGTAGCTGTGCATGTTAGGGGTTAAGGACGGGTTTGGTTATCTGCATCGTTTTTGAACACTTTGCATACTTGTTTCAATTGGGGCTGGCTGACTATATGCAGGCAAAAAGTCAGCATCTGCATGTTGATTGGTTGCCTGCATGTGCTAAAACGGAAGGCTTGCTGTTTGGTCGCGGATTTGTTCGAGGGGAAACACAAGTCCAGTTGTTTGGTTACAACCAGTATAGCTGTGTGGTAACCTCCTCCTCGATGTGGTGAGGTTACCAAAAGCACACATGAACTACTAACAACTAAGCTATTAGCAACAGAACAATCTTAGGCACAAACACAAGTCTTAACCACGGATAATAAGTTTAAAACCAACAAAGTATGATAAGTTTTGAACGAAACCCAAGTCTTAAGGCAAGAACCAACAAGGAACGAACAACAGGAGGCAACATGAGCTCAGGCGGTCGCAGCAAAGGGGTTGCCGTGCTCTTTGCAATTGGTGACCACCTCCACGCCCTCGTCGTCAAAGACGACCACCTTCATCGTGTCGGGGGTCAGCAACTTGAACGTCATCATGTACCCGATCATGATTTGGTGAACAGTAGCCAAGGTGGCCCAACCCTGATCAAGGGTGACCCTGCCGTTGATCACCCTCACCGTCACCCTCCAAGCGCAGCCGGTGTTCGTCTTCAGCTTGAATTCTGTAGGGATGGCAGGGAAGTAATTTATGAAGTCCAGCGGCAATGACAGACTCTCCAGCTTTGGAGTAAGGATAACCTTACAGAAGTGGTTTGGTCCTGACTTCTGATGGTAATGGCCATAGTTCCTCCACTTGGGGCTTGGCTGCTCCTGCACTGGCACTTCGACCAATGGAGGCACCACCTCCTTGCCCTTCTCCAATGGTGGCACCACCTCCTTGCCCTTGTCCATCTGCATTATGAACATCATGCAGTTCAATGGTCAGCATTCATTCATATCGGCCTAAGGCTCCTACATTAACCGACTCCACTAACCCAGCACCGCACTCAAACCCCCTCTGTTTCACCACCTCTCCTCTTCCACCTCTCTGTTTCAACACCTCCCCCTTGCCATGAACTCCAACTCCAACCCCAACCCTTTCCCCCGGGGTATTGGATGGAGGGCCTTCTTCCTTGGGTGCTCGCTTGGTGACCGCAAGAAGTTCGAGCACACCATGGAAGTATGCTCGAACTTCAGCAGCTTCGATGACATGCACATGGAGGTTGATGCTGTGATGAAGGGGGAAACGCCGAACGATCGGAAGACAATGATTCCGGACCCAGCCAAGGGGGCGATGTCAGTGGACATCCTGCGTTGGGCCATGAATCTGGCATACTCCCGTGATGCTAGACAGCGGCAAGATGGGCCAAGTACAGTCAATACAAGGCGCCTCATGACCAGCGTGTCGCGGCCTACTGGAGTAGCACGTCTGGGTCACCGGAGGCCGACAACAATGAGGTGCAGATGATGTCCAGGGCGCCGGCAGTAGGTGACCGTGCAAGACCCATCATTCTTGACGAAGACGATGAGGATGAAGACAGTGAAGAAGAAAAGAAGAAGGCTACGCCCCCCCGCCCCGCCGCTCGACGCGACTCCAGGGTCGCCGCGGGTAGACAAGAAAGTATTTACCCTGATGTAATCGAAAAATAACCTATGAACCCTAGGAGGCATCAACATAGAATCGATTGATGGCAATCCTCCACCCCCTTAGTGTTCAATCCCCTCCTTAACTCTTCAATCGCGTGCTCTAATCTAACCTAGCCTGAGTCAAAATAAGTGAATGTACAGAGAGGATGAGGTCCTACCGCCATGGCCGATTCGCTCCGGTGGAGGTATGCAGTCGCTCCGGTGATTGCTGCCGCCATCTTGGATCGATTTGCACTGGAGCTCAGGTGGTCGCCGCCGTCGCCGCCGCCGGTGTGAATAGGGAAGAGGGGAGAGAGCCGTGAGGAAGCGAGGTGAGGATAATTTATGACGACGCATCTGGAAACAACGCAACATCTCGGGACCACACCAACGCGTGCAACTGCCCACTCCCACGTGCCTAGCGTTGCACAGCGCGGGCCTGGCTACACAAAAACAGTCGATTTGAGCGTTCCTCTGGATGCAGGCCCAGAGGTGCTTTAATCTTCGTGCTATGCAGGCCCAATAGTGAATGCAGGTAACCAAATGGGCCATTTTATTCCTGCGCGGGCCTGGCCCGACCTAATGCAGCCTACCAAACGTGTCCTAATTGCAGCTCTAGGTTTATTGGCATTCCGAAAGCTAAATGACCAGTCATTCAACAATACCACCACCATATGTTTATAGGCATTCAGAAAGCTAAACGATCAGTCATTCGGCAATACCACCGCCACCTCTTTCCTCCTCCACAAGAAAAACTCTTCTCCTCCTGTCGGCGCCGCCACCGGTCCGCCCCATATTCGATGGCCTCTAGACCATGAAGGTGCGGAGGATCTTGCCCCCCGCCGGTGGGAGGGACCCCGTTCTTGGTCTTGTTAGGTTCAGCGTCTTGGTTGGCGTTGTGTGGTGGCGGTTAGCGGCGATGTCTCTTACTATAAATAATGTCTCCCACGTTCTATCTCTATCCCGATTGTCTGTCTAGCATCTGATGGAAATATGCCCTAGAGGCAATAATAAAGTTGTTATTTATATTTCCTTATATATCACGATAAATGTCTTTTATTCATGCTAGAATTGTATTAACCGAAAACTTGATACATGTGTGAATACATAGACAAAACAAAGTGTCCGTAGTATGCCTCTACTAGACTAGCTCGTTAATCAAAGATGGTTAAGTTTCCTAACCATAGACATGTGTTGTCATTTGATGAACAAGATCACATCATTATGAGAATGATGTGATGGACAAGACCCATCTGTTAGCTTAGCATAATGATCATTTAGTTTTATTGCTATTGCTTTCTTCATGACTTATACATGTTCCTCTGACTATGAGATTATGCAACTCCCGAATACTGGAGGAACACCTTGTGTGCTATCAAAAGGCACAGCATAACTGGTTGATTATAAAGAAGCTCTACAGGTGTCTCCGAAGGTATTTGTGGTGTTGGCATAGATCAAGATTAGGATTTGTCACTCCGAGTGTCGGAGAGGTATCTCTGGGCCCATTTGGTAATACTCATCATAATAAGCCTTGCAAGCAAATGACTAATGAGTTAGTCACAAGATGATGCATTATGGAACGAGTAAATAGACTTGCCGGTAACGAGATTGCACTAGGTACGATGATACCGACGATTGAATCTCAGACAAGTAACATACCGATGACAAAAGGAAAAAACATATGTTGGTATGCGGTTTGACCAATTAAGATCTTCGTAGAATATGTAGGAGCCAATATGAGCATCCAGGTTCCGCTTTTGGTTATTGACCGGATATGTGTCTCGGTCTTGTCTACATAGTTCTCGAACCCGTAGGGTCCGCACGTTTAACGTTCGATGAGGATTCATATTATGAGTTATGTGTTTTTGACGAGCTAAGATTGTTCGGAGTCCCGGATGAGATCACAGATATGACGAGGAGTCTTGAAATGGTCGAGTCATAAAGAATGATATATTGGACGATGTTATTTGGACACCAGATGAGATCCGGGGGTTACAGATAAATATCAGAGTGCCCGCGGGGGGGGG
>LR738710.1:22024606-22081163 GCA_902687465.1 Secale cereale | reverse complement strand
GGGGGGGGGGGGGGGTGGGGGGTTAACGGAAACCCCTGGGGAACTAATGGGCCTTAGTGGTATTTATGGGAGAGAAAGGAGAGGCCACAATGGCTGGCCGCGCACCCCCCATGGGCCTAGTCCGAATTGGACTAGGGGGAGGGGCGGCGCCCCCACTTTCCTTCTCCTCTATGTGACTCCCGGATAATTAAGCTACAGTAATCTCCGCTAATGATGCCACGCCACCACTATTGCTGTTGTTAAACTATCGTTGATTCGAAACCGGTTCAATTTCAAATTTAAGTTAAAGTCAAAATTTAAAGTTTTCAGAATGCCAAAACTAAATTGTTCTAAACGTGTAAAATAATCTATAGAAAATATTAGTGGGGAAACCAACTTTTTATAAAATGGTTTGGTGCCCTTAAATAAATAAACAGTGGCCACAACAATAAATTAAATGCCTTTTTGATTTATAAAGATGCTAATCTATTTTATTTTTAACTGCCAATCCTTTTGTGGCAGTGACCTAATTTGCAAGGTTAATATTGGTGTAAGTCTCATATTTTATAAACCTAAAATGCTGTTAAAAATTAAAAGAAAACAGAAAGCAAAGCTAAGAAAATCTTTACCTAATAATAAAGCACGGAACGAGTTTGTCGGGTTCACCGTCACAATACGCTTCTTCCCTTGAATTTACGCTTTCAGTTTGAATTTAAATATATAAGCGAGGTGGTACTAATGGAACGTTATTTTTAGCTTCTCGTAGGTTAATTTTCCATCTCCATCGCACGTCCATCGCACGTTATTTAGATTGGGCCATCGGCGCACGTTATTTCTAATTGGGCCTGGAGATGCACAGCGACCAGAAAATGATTCGTATGGGCCTTTATAGTGGAGGCGAAGGAAAAGTCCCTACGAAGGAAAAATCCCTACTTTAGTTCAACGATATGCGGTCTTCCTTTCTAGCCGCGGATGGATAAGGCGCGTTCTCCTCGCCCTACAGAGCAGTGGAAGGAGCGCCGGGGAGGGGGGCACTCCACGGCGGCAGTGCTCGGGGCTCCGACGAGCGGAGGCGAGCGGCGACAGGAGAAGCTCCATGGAGACGCCCTGAAGGCCATCAGCCATGGCCGTTGTGGCTTCGCGTGCGCCCGCAAGCGGCTACGTGTGGCTGGATGGTGCGCACGCGGCCGCCAACCTTCGCCGACCGGACTCCTCTCGTTGCAGCAGCCGCGCCTCGATCGCACCAAGTCTAGGTTCGCGCGCTGCGTCGAGCTCCGCCTTCCCCCTGCGCGCAGTCGTCGCCTCTCCCGGCATCATTCACATGCAGCGCACGCTCTCGTCTGCACCCACGGCGAGCTCCGCCTCCTGCGTGCGGTCACTGCGTCCCTTGACCTCCACCACCTGCTGCAAGTTGGTGCCGAGGGCGCCACAAGCTGCCAGCTGCGGCAGAGTTGCTGCTCCCGTGTCGTGATTGGACTCCGTGTTCTTCTCCAACAGCAAATACGTGTTCTTCCCCAACAGCAATCAAAGGATTTCCCGAGCCGGATTTGAGTTGCCTTCTATAAGAAGGAAGGGTCCTCGGACCAGAAGCTCCATCAAATCAAATCCCGTCAAAATTGCAATGTCGACGCCGAGTTTGCCGGAGGAAGAAGCGCGGAGTTCGTCGGAGGAACAAGAACGTCCGTCCAACCATCCAATGTCGCTGCCGGCAGCTACAACAGAGGTATATATCCCCTTGATATTCATTAGATGCAATTCCCTGTTTAGATGTTATTTCTCTCCCCTTCCTCTGACTATGCTAGCTCTGTTCCATGTTCCATGGTTTTGTCAGAGTTAATTTTCTCTGAATGTACATTTAGTAATGATACTAAGAAATACCACGATTTTAGTCTTGAACAATTGGTGGAGATACCGGACAGTTTATGGAATGCTTCTTCCCAACAATTTGTTAGAGTTAATTATGTGAATGCTCAGCCGTGAAGACAGAGTACTGGTTCCACACCTTCTTCAGATAGATGTAAAGTAGGTGAATACATACCACCTTTCAGTTCAGACAGAGGAAAAGTACACAAGCTAGCACAGACCACCTTCTTCAGACAGATGGAAAATACAGACGATGATGTTTTTTTTGTACAATTAGAGATGATAAATTCTACTAATGTATTGTGTAGATAAATAAATAAACCATATCAAGGTCAGTGTAGTTTCAGAGTATTTCTCAAGAGAGTTTTGGTAAAAAAATGACATTAAAAGTTAACTTTTTATTAGATCAGAAACAGTTAAGTGACCAATCAAAGATTGCACCATGAAATTTCAACCTAACTATACTATTATATATATTCGAAGAATTGTCAATTGGATTTGAAGAAACATTGCCAATGATGTTAATATGTTTACTAGGGGCCTTTTTAGTTTATGGCACTGTTGGTATTGTTACCACTGAAGGGTGGCATCTCTTTTTGATGGTTTAGTAGAATTAAGTGTCTGCTGTCACTTGATATTCAGAATTGCCTTGCCATTCATGCAATAATTCAAAAAGTGATTTGGCTTGGTTTTCATGTCTCTGCTATGTATGCGCGTGCAGGTGCCAAAGGCATCCAATCCAACTCAGGTGGAGGCCAAGGAGGTTCAGGTCTCGGACATTACACCAATAATGCTGAATGATACCGACGTGAAGACTGTAAGTTTCATATATTCCGACTGGGACCTTTGTTCCTGTTATTTTGCCGTCAAAACTATAAGCTTGAGCTATTGCTTTCTAAAACACATATTTATAGCAGTAGGTTGGCTCATTATTGCTGCGACAATAACCGAATAAATGCCAGCTTGCTGGCTCCCCTCTTACATTTGGAAATGAAATGCTCCCAGGAACAAATCAGAGTTTCACTAAAAGGAAACATGGCTGTGCATTTATTCAGAGTTTGATGACTCCCCTCTTCCATTTGGAAATGAAATGCTCCCAGGAACAGAGCTGCTTATATTTTAGGCGTGCCTGGCTGTCATTGTGTAACTGAGGCCTGTTGCTTGCAACTGCTATTCGTTCTCTGATCAATTGTTTTTGAGCAAGTGAGCCGTATTTGTGTATCTTTGGCAAATGCATTTCTCCTTCTGTTGTTATCCGTATGTTCGCAAAATTATAGGAATGTTGGCAACTTTTAGCTCAGTAATGTTTTGGAATATACCAGACCCTTGTTCTGTTTTCATTGATTGACACTTTGATCTAACTAAACGACAACAGTTTAACAGAAGCCAAAGTAAGCCTTATGCCATTTGTAGGAACCATATATGTATGCTCAAAATTGTCCTTTTATACCGCTAACTTCAGCAAAGATCATATATTTTGGGTGAAGCTTTGAAACTTTGGCCAAAGCTGGTGGCTGGATGGAAGCCGCGTAGCCATGCCGGTGGGCCGACGGCTCGGTTGAGGTAGCGGCGGCGGCCGGAGTCGGTTGGGGCCATAGGAGGCGGCAGCTCACTGCCTTAAAGTCAGAAGGAGGCCGACCAGGCCCTCGCGCGCGTCCTCGGAGAGTAGATAAGCATCCAGATCTCGCGTGATTTATTCCACTACTAATGTTTGTTTGGTTTAATTTGGGGTTGGCGTGGTTGATCCGTTGATGGCGTTCAACTTAATCAACGTTCCAGTCCTGGCCGCTCTAACTCCATCGGATGTCCACCTGACCGGCCTTAGCTTACCATCCATGCGGTTCTAGCGGTGCCCGTTCCTCTACTGCCTGGTTCCGAGGATGGCTGATCATGGAGGACAGCTTATAGCTGCTTGGAACGAGGCGTAGGAGTGGGCTCTACCGGACGATGACGAGCGCGAGGTCACCCAGCGGCTCATGAGTCCTGACCATCATTGAGATCATTGATTTCAAGTGCTTTTCTGTGCTCGCTCCCTTACTTTTTCTCCCAGTATTGCAAGATTTATGTGGCATTACCAAGTAGTGAATTAACAGGAGTAATTTCTCGTGGCCAATGTTTTTGTGGTGGACAACAGGCCATACAAAGAGTAAATGTCCAATGGAACAGTTATAGACATACATGAGATCGTGTGTGCAGAGTTTCGACGTGTAAGGAATTTTGGAGCAGCTAATTCTGCCGTTTGATGTACTGTCAATTTAATTTCATTGGTCTCACGAAAACATCCTAGGTTCCAACCGTTTGATTTACTGTCAATTCAATTTCATTGGTCTCATGAAAACAGCCGAGGTTCCAACGTCATCTGGCTCCATGTGTTGCGCTAAAAAAAAAGGCGTCCTTTCTTCTTTGTTTTTAACTGAATTTGGATAGATTTCTGCAGTATCTGTTATCTGAACAGATTTGATTTGTACAGTATGTGTTATCTGAACATACTTGAGTGACTGTTTTGGCCGATGGTTATGTTGGCAGCCAACATGGCGCATCGCATGGCGGTTGTGGCCATGGAGCAGCATCCGATGGATCACCGGACAGAGGAGCACCAGCGATGTCGGATCAGTTTTTTCTCAATTCTCTTTGTGTTTTTTACTGACTTCTTTATTGGCTTGCGTGTGAGATTAACCAGGTGCTAGCATGTCGTGTGCATCTTCTTTTCTTGGTTTACATACAATTGAAGACTGTTTTTCTTTTCCTTCTAATTTTGGCCTCATATAAATCAACAACACTGCAGTTGTGTTTTACCGAAGAACTCTATGCATCTGGAGATTCAGTTAAATTCTGTAATCAGAAACAAAATACATCTCTATATTAGAAAAAAAGAATGTACTGCCGGAAGAAACTCCTGACATTGGGATGCCTACAGATAATAACTTTCTACTGAGGAGAAAAAAGCCCCCGCGTCGCTCTCTCCCTGAGGCGACACGGGCGTCGACCCCAGATCCGGCCGAGCGGCCGCTCCCTCCCCTCGTCGCTTCCTCCTCGCCGCCTCCAGCGGCCTACGCCGGGAAAAGCCCGTGCGGAGGCGGCGGCGGCGGGGCTCATTCTTCCGGCGGCCAGCTAGCGCGCGAGCAGGGGTACTCGCCACGGCCGGCGTCCGTCCGGTCGCCTGGGCCGGTGCTGGCGGCCGGCTTGGCTGCAGTAGGTGTGTGGGGGCGGATCTGGCCGGCCGCGGCTGGATCCGGCGAGGCGGCGGCTGGGCGCGTCGCCCTGTGGAGGTGGCCAGCGGTAGCGGGGCTTTTGTGGCTTGCTCGCCGGCGATGGAGTGCTGGGGCGGTGGCCCCAGGATGTGGCGGTGTCGACATGCCCCTCCCCTGTGGAGGTCGTCCGGCGGCAGCCCGGGAGGTGGCAGATTTGGGGCCCTCGCACCTGGATCTGCTGGTGAGGCGGGCCATCGGCCTGTGGCGGCGGTCCAGCAGAGGCGCGCCTCCTCTGGTCCACGAGGGTAACAGGGAGATGCATGGGTCAGGGCATCGATGGTGCTACCCTGCGTGCTGGGCGGCCGCGGGTTGCCTCGGCGGCAGCTGGCGGGGGCCCTCCATGGTGGTGTGTTGTTGTGCGGATGGCCCAGATCCGCGGCGCCGCTGTGGAGGGAGGTGGGCTACAGTGGTTTCTGCAACCGGTTGTGGTTGGCAGCGGCATGCTACTCTACGTGCTTGGTCAGGTGGATTGGACGAGGACGGCCGGCTTGATGCCGGAGACGGTTTGTTGGGCAGACTGCGGTGAGAATGGATTTGGTGAGCTCCGGGCGAAAGCCTAGCTCGACCTCGGTCGTTGCCGGCATCGACGCCGTCGTAGGACGTCATTCCCTCCTTGGAGGCGTTGTCGTGGAGCCCCTTCTCCACCTTTGTCACCTCAGTCTCAGGCTCTCCAGGTGAAAACCCAAGTTTCAACCTTTGGTCGGAGCGGGCGTCGGCGGCATTCTTATCGCTTCCCTCTTCGGGGCAACACCTTGGAGGTCTGGTCCTTCGTCAGTTCACGGTGGCTCGGGTGGCTTTGTGGGTTCATCATCGTCCAGGCGTGTGCGCGGCCTTGGGGCTAGCGGGGAGCACCTCTGTGCTGTGGAGTGTCGGTTTTGGTCGTGGATGCCAGAGCCATCGACTCGTGTGGAGTGCGGCCTCGGGGCCGACGTGTGTAAGTTTATGTGGTTTGTAAGCTGGAGTGGCGGCTCCGGGTCGTGTTGTGGAGTGGCAACTCTGGTCGTTTGGGCGACAGGGAAGTCGGCTCGTTAGGTACGCAGCCTCGGGGCTGGTATGTATCGATGTATCTGTTTTTGGTCAGTTTTCCTTATAAACTGATCAATTCACTTCTTCTTAATGCAAAGGCAGAGCTCCTGCTATTTTCTTGAGAGAAAAAAATAACTTTCTACTCTTCTCGCAAAAAAAATAATTTACTTTCTACTCTACAGCTTAGGTTTTCGTTGGAGGCTTGGATGAAACTTGGGGGATTAGGCAGGAGTCATCTTCCATTTTTTTAGGGGCATCTTTCATTATTAAGACCGGCCATTTAGGAGGATACTCAACTTCCATGCTCTTGGCCACTTAGGGCCAAAATAATTAAATTAAGTTTGATTATAAACACCATGAGAACAATTGGTTATTAGGCCATGCACTTGACCATAATTAAAGCATAGTTCTCGAGTAGTCAATTAGCGAAAGCACATGTTCTCCGATTTTTGCATATTTAAGAGGAGATACTATTACCTGCGATAGAGTTCTTATCAACTCAACGTTGCTTCTGATTAGGACTTGATGACGACACAAGATGGTGTAACAAGACAATGTAGTATGAAAGTATTTCACAAATCACAATCTATGAAGAAGAAGTATATGAAGTACTACACCAGCTTATATAAATTCACACTTGATCTACATAGTACTGTAGTATTCATACAATTCCATATACATAATGAACAAGAATCATTGGTAGCAAAAAGACAATTGTTGTAGGGTTGCTACCTTAATTATTACTAGCCCTAATAATTACTCCCTTCATCATGCAATATAAAACATTTTTGCAAACTATAGATGCTTGCAACAAGAGAGCGGAAATCTCATTGTGCAGGTAAGGGTTTGTTTCTCCCGTTGCAACGCACGGGGACATTTCCTAGTAACACTTAATGGAAAATAAGAGGGGGACCTAAACCTACTGGACCCTTGGCCCTTTTAGCAAAAAACAGGTCCAGCCCACCCCCACCTCATCCCGCGTGGCGCGCATCCATAGCGCCATGGCCATGGATGGCCGCCACGAGCCCCCCCTCGGCCTATAAGGTTGCCTCCCCGAAACCCTAGCTCGCCCTCGTTCAGTCCCCTCTCTTTCCCCATCGAGCCGCCTCCTCCTCGGCTCAGAATCGAGCGCGAGAGCTCGCGCAGCGACCGCGCCATCGTCGCCGATGCCGCGGCCTACGAGTTCCCCGGCGCTTGTGGAGTTGTCCAGGAGGACCTCCACCCTCGACGTTGTCTTCCCCGAGCAACGATTTGAGCTAGGACGGCCCGTGCTCTCGCCACCGACCTCGTCTTCAACGCGTACATCATCGTCACCGTCGTCGATTGCCACCACACCGGTCCGTTACTGGCCTTCCCGACCTCGCCATCAAGCCCGCGGTGAGCTCATCTCTCGATTCCCTCGCTTTCCCCCCTCGATTTGTCGCCGTAGACGTTGCCCCACGAGGACCAGTCGCCATGGCCGGAGTTTGGCCCGTCTGTGCCCGTGGTCACGCCCGTATGCCTGTGCTCCTCCAGCCTAAGCCCCTGACCGCACGTGGACGCCCAACCGCGCCCCACGCACTTGCGCCTCGCCGGCGTGCACATCCACAGCCGCTCGCGCGAGCCCGCACTTGCCTCTGGCCATTGTCATGCCCGCTGCTTGTGTGCTGCTACTGCCCCTGTTGCTGCCGCTAGTTGATACTGCCACTGTTGCCTTGCTTGTTGCTGCTGCTCCTGTCTACAGTTTGCTACTAGCGCTGCCGCTACTGCCTCCAACAACTGCTGCTATTTGCACCGCAGCTACTGCCGCCGTCGCTGTTGCTTGCTCTGCCCAGTTGGCGTTGCTAGCGCTCTGCAGCTCCTCCTGCTAAGCTGCTGCCGATGCTTAGTTGCTGCTGCCGCTAGGTGCTACTATCGCTACTGTCTCGCTGCCTCGGTTGCTACGGCCGGCCACGGCCATGGCCGAGCTGTGCTTGTGTGTGCGCGTGAGTGTGTGAGCTATGTGTGTGCGTACGTGTGTTAGGACCGGCCCTGATAGTGTTAGGATAGGTTAGTACTGTACCAGTAGTAGTTAATTAGTAGTTTATGTACATATGACATGTGGACCCACCCCTTTTAAATTAAAATGATAAATTAAAATAAAAGTTCCTAAGTCTATGACAGCCGGGACCCACCTTTACTATTCACACTTTGACCAGTCAAACATTGACTTAGTCAACACTGCTGATTGAACCCTCCCTGGCCCACTGTCAGCCATAGGCGCACTCTTGCTGGGTACACTTTTGGGTGCCTATAGCTTTTAATATTTAATTTTCGAATTAATATTAATTTCGGAAATCTAGAAAATCATTTAGAACTTTGAAAATTATTATAAAATAAACCGTAAATCAGATGCAAATAATTTATATATGAAAGTTGCTCAGAATTTCGAGACGAATCAGAATACGTAGCCCGTTCGTCTTCCACACATCCCTAGCTTAGCGAACACGCAACTTTCCCCTCCGGTTCATCTGTGCGAAAAAGGCAAACTTCGGGAATACTTTCTCGGATGTTATCCCCCTTTGCTGGTATCGTGTAGCACCGCGTTAGAGCACCCTAGCACTACGTGTTGACATGTCGTGATTCTCTGTTGCATATGTATGCTTTGTATTTATTGTTTCTTCCCCCTCTTCTCTCCGGTAGACCACAAGGCTGAAGCTACCTCGGTGTTCGACTGCATCGACGACGACCCCTCCTTCTCGTCTGAGCAACCAGGCAAGCCAACCCCCTTGATCATTCTGATATCGCCCACTCTCTTCTCTCTTATGCTTGCATTAGAACTGCTACTGCTTTTTGTATGATCCTATTCTGATGCATAGCCTGTTGTTAATACCGCTTTCATACCTTACATGTTTATACTAAACTGCTTAGTATAGGCTGGTTAGAGATCCACCAGTGACCCCCCCCCCCACATTGTCCCGACTGCCCCGCTGGATTATCAGAAGACCCGACCAACGGGATCGAAGACCAGGCCCCGGCACCGCACATCACTTTCCCCTTGGTTCCTCGACAATACTGGGTTACTATCGAGTGCCGAGGGTGACACCTCAGCAGCACTTTTGATGTTAACCTTGTAGGTTACTTCATCGGTTATGGTCATCGAGGGTGATTTCTCTTTCTCCACTCCCGATAACGACACTATCGTGCAACTCCTCAAGAGTGGACCTCGAGGGTGACTCCTCTTTCGTTGACCTTGACGATAAACATCAGGTGGAATTCCATCGAGGGTGATTTCCTCAGGTTTCCCTTTGGTGTTAGACACACAGTTACTATGGTTACTATGACTTTACAACTGTTACTTGGAAAGGCGGGTCGACCCTGAGGGGTACCCGCGAGTGATGTGGAGACGGGTTGACCTGGAGGGCACCCGCGAGATAAATACGAGGCGTGGCCGAGCACTCGCCTTTGCCGCAAGTCCTCGAGACGGGGCGATGGGGTCACATTATCGTGAGTCTCTGCTCGTTACCGCGCATTCCCAAGACACTAAACGGTTTGGATATTTGATCCGAGGGGCCTCTGGCCTGATAGCACTAACCATCACGTGGGCATAGTATGGGCGTTCTGCGTCGTATGCATCAGCCGAAGCTTAACTGACGTCATTGCGACTGAGCAGCGCACGCCGGGTTGGCCTGGTTAGGCTCCTACCTTTTTAAAGGAGGTTGCTAGGTATGCTTACCGGCCGCCCACGCAACGTGCAGGAGTTCCCGGGGCGATTGGCCCATGACCCCTGGGGGCATAGGGTTTAGTCCGGCGTGCATGACCTCTCTATTAAGCCTAGGTCGGGTTGCGGCGTATTGTTTGGCCGAGGGCGGGCATGACCTGATGGTGTGTCCGGCCGGAGTTAAGCAATCGTGTTGGGTAAGTTGGTGCACCCCTGCAGGGAAGAAAACATCTATCGATAGCCTGTCCTACGGTAACGGACACTTGGAGTTGTATCTCGATCGCTACAACTAGAACTGGATGCTGAGGCATTGATTGGATATGTTGCTTCGAGAGTCGAGAAAGGATCCTGGAGCGTTGGAACAACAACATAAATATGACTTATGGTATACTACTCTACTTCCCCATCTTGCTGCAAGACGGTGGTTTCCAGAAGACGCTAGTCTTCGATAGGACTAGCTTCTCCCCCTCTTATTCTGGCATTCTGCAGCTTAGTCCACAGATACTACCATTTTCATTGATACCGATGCATATGTAGTGTAGATCCTTGCTTGCGAGTACTTTGGATGAGTACTCACGGTTGCTTTGCTCCCCCTTTTTCCCTCTTCTTTCTTCTTGCTCGTTGATGCAACCAGATGGTAGAGTCCAGGAGCCAGATGCCACACTTGACGACTGCTACTACCCCAACAAAGCCTACTACCTCATGGAGACAACTGATGCCAGGAGTAGTTAGGAGGTCCCAGGCAGGAGGCCTTGCCTTTTCAATCGTTGATGTTTTGTGCTAGCCTTCTTAAGGCAAACTTGTTTAACTTATGTCTGTACTCAGATATTATTGCTTCCGCTGACTCTTGTGTTTTCGAGCTTATGTATTTGATCCCTCGAGGCCCCTGGCTTGTAATATAAAGCTTGTATTATTTTATTTGTGTCTAGAGTTGTGTTGTGATATCTTCCGGTGAGTCCCTGATCTTGGTCGTACACATTTGCGTGCATGATTAGTGTACGGTCAAATCGGGGGCGTCACACTCTGCCTCTCCTTCCTTTCCCCTCTCTTCCTTTTGGTGGAAACCTACGAGGACTAGGAGTCCTAGTAGGAATCCCCACTTGGGGCACGCACTAGGGGCTGGCCGGCCCTCCCCTCCTCCTTCCTTTATATACGTGGCGAGGGGGCACCCTAGAACACACAAGCCAATCTTTTAGCCGTGTGCGGTACCCCCCTCCACAGTTACACACCTCGGTCATATTGTTGAAGTGCTTAGGCGAAGCCCTGCGCCGGTAACTTCATCATCATCGTCACCATGCCGTGGTGCTTACGAAACTCTCCCTCGTCCTCAACATGATCAAGAGTTCGAGGGACGTCATCGTGCTGAACGTGTGCTGAACACGGAGGTGCCGTACGTTCGGTACTTGGATCGGTTGGATCGTGAAGACGTTTGACTACATCAACCGCGTTACTAAATGTTTCCACTTTCGGTCTAGGAGGGTACGTGGACACACTCTCCCTGCTCATTGCTATGCTTCTCCTAGATAGATCTTGCGTGATCGTATGATTTTTTTTGAAGTACCACGTTTCCCAACAGTGGCATCATGAGCTAGGTCTATGTGTAGATGATATGCACGAGTAGAACACAAAGAGTTGTGGGCGATAATAGTCATACTGCTTACCATCAACGTCATACTTTAATTCGGCGGTATTGTTAGATGAAGCGGCGCGGACTGACATTACATGACCGCATTCATGAGACTGGTTCTACCGACGTGTTTTGAACACAGGTGGCTGGCGGGTGTCAGTTTCTCCAACTTTAGTTGAATTGAGTGTGACTGCGGTCGGTCGTTGCTGAAGGTTAAAACAACACACTTGATGAAAAGTTGTTGTGGTTTTCATGCGTAGGTAAGAACGGTTCTTACTAGAAGCCCGTAGCAGCCACGTAAAACTTGCAACAACAAAGTAGAGGTCGCCTAACTTGTTTTTGCAGGGCATGTTGTGATGTGATATGGTCAAGACGTAATGAGTTATACGTTGTTGTATGAGATGACCATGTTTTGTAAATTATCAGCAACCGACAGGAGCCTTATGGTTGTCTCTTTATTGTATGACGTGATATGGTCAAGACATGATGAGTTATACGTTGTAGCACTATAAGATGATCCCTCACAAAATTTCAAGGTACAAGTGTTCTCCCTGAGTATGCACCGTTGCGACAGTTCGTCGTGCCGAGACACCACATGATGATCGGGTGTGATAAGCTCTAAGTTCACATACAACTGGTGTAAGACAGTTTTGCACATGCAGAATACTTGAGTTAAACTTGACGAGCCTAGCATGTACAGACATGGCCTCGGAACACTGGAGACCGAAAGGTCGAGCGTGAATCATATAGTAGATATGATCAACATAAGATGTTCACCATTGAAAACTACTCCATCTTACATGATGATCGGACATGATTTAGTTGATTTGGATCACATGATCATTTAGATGACTTGAGGGATGTCTATCTAAGTGGGAGTTCTTTAGTAATATGATGAATTGAACTTTAATTTATCACGATCTTAGTCCTGATAGTTTTTGCATATCTATGTTGTTGTAGATCAATGGCCCGTGATATCGTTCTGTTTTTTATATGTTCCTAGAGAAAACTAAGTTGAAAGATGTTAGTAGCATTGATGCGGACTAGGTCCATGATCTAAGGATTATCTCATTGCTGCACAGAAGTATTATGTCCTTGATGCGTCGCTAGGTGACAGACCTATTGCAGGAGCATATGCAAACGTTATGAACGTTTGGCAAAGCTCAATATGATGTCTACTTAATAGTTTAGTGGGCCATGCTTTACGGCTTATAACCGGGACTTAAAAAATGTTTTGAATGCCACGAAGCATATGAGTTATTCCAAGAGTAGAAATTAGTATTTCATACTCATGCCCATGTCAAGAGATATGAGACCTCTGACAAGTACTTTGCCTACAAGATGGAGGAGAATAGCTCAACCAGTCAGCATGTGCTCAGAATGTGAGTACTACAATCACTTAAATCAAGTGGGAGTTAATCTTCCACACAAGATAGTGATTGGCAGAGTTCTCTAGTCACTATCACCAAGTTACTAGAACTTCGTGATGAACTATAATATGCAAGGGATGTCGAAAACGATTCCCGAGCTCTTCGTGATGCTGAAATCAACGAAAGTAGAAATCAATAAAGAGCATCAATTGTTGATGGTTAACAAGACCACTAGTTTCAAGAAAAGGGTAAGGGAAAGAAGGAGAACTTCAAGAAGAATAGCAAGCAAGTTGCTACTCCCGGGAAGAAACCCAAGTCTGGAGCCAAGCCTGAAACTGAGTGCTTCTACTACAAAGGGACTGGTCACTAGAAGTGGAACTGCCCCAAGTATTTGGCGGATAAGAAGGATGGCAAAGTGAACAAAGGTATATTTGATATACATGTTATTGATGTGTACCTCACTAGTGTTCATAGTAGCCCCTGGGTATTTGATACTTCTTCGGTTGCTAAGATTAGTAACTCAAAACATGACTTGGAGAATTAACGAAGACTAGTTGAGGGTGAGATGACGGTGTGTGTTGGAAGTAGTTCCAGTATTGATATGATCATCATCGCACACTCCCTGTACTTTTGGGATTAGTGTTAAACCTAAAATAAATGTTATTTGGTGTTTGCGTTGAGCATGAACAAGATTGGATAGTGTTTATTGCAATACGATTATTCATTTATGCCAGAGAATAATTGTTATTCTGTTTACATGAATAAAACCTTCTATGGTCATACACCCAAGGTGAATGGTTTATTGAATATGGATCGTAGTAATACACATATTCATAATATTGAAGCCAAAAGATGCAGAGTTGATAATGATAGTGCAACATACTTGTGGCACTGCCGTTTAGGTCATATTGGTGTAAAACGCATGAAGAAACTCCATGCTGATGGAATTTTGGAATCACTTGATTATGAATCATTTGATGCTTGCGAACGATGCCTCATGGGCAAGATGACTAAAACTCCGTTCATCGAAAAAATGGAGCGAGCCAATGACTTATTGGAAATAATACATACATATGTATGCGGTCCGATGAGTGTTGAGGCTCGCGGCAGGTATCGTTATTGTCTGACCTTCATTGATGATATGAGCGGATATGGGTATATCTACTAGATGAAACACAACTCTGAAACATTTGAAAAGTTCAAAGAATTTCAGAGTGTAGAGAATCATCGTAACAAGAAAATAAAGTTTCTACGATTTGATCACGGAGGTGAATATTAGTACGAGTTTGGTCTTCATTTAAAACAATGTGGAATACTTTCAGAACTTACGCCACCGGGAACATTACAACATAATACTGTGTCCGAACATCATAACCATACTTTATTAGATATGGTGCAACCTATGATGTCTCTTACCGATTTACCACTATCGTTTGGGGTTATGCATTAGAGACATCTGCATTCACGTTAAATAGGGCATCATCTAAATCTGTTGAGACGACACTGTACGAACTATGGTTAGGCAAGACACCTAAGCTGTCATTACTTGAAGTTTGGGGCTGCGATGCTTATGTGAAAAAGCTTCAACCTGATAAGCTCAAACCCAAATCGGAGAAATGCGTCTTCATAGGATACCCAAAAGAAACAGTTGGGTACACCTTCTATCACATATCCGAAGGCATGATGTTCGTTGCTAAGAATGGATCCTTTCTAGAGAAGGAGTTTCTCTCGAAAGAAGTGAGTTGGAGGAAAGTAGACCTTGATGAGGTAATTGTACCTTCTCCCGAATTGGAAAGTAGTTCATCACAAAAATCAATTTTTCCAGTGATTCCTACACCAATTAAGTGAGGACGCTAATGATGATGATCATGAAACTTCAGATCAAGTTACTACCAAACCTCATAGGTCAACCAAGGTACGTTCCGCACGAGAGTGGTTCGATAACCCTGTTCTGGAAGTCATGTTACTAGACCATGACGAACCTACGAACTATGAGGAAGCGATGATGAGCCCAGATTCCGCAAAATGGCTTGAGGTCATGAAATCTGAGATGGGATTTATGTATGAGAACAAAGTGTGGACATTGGTTGACTTGCCCGATGATCGGCAAACCATAGAGAATAAATGGATCTTCAAAGAGGAAGACATACACTGATGGTAATGTCACTTTCTACAAAGATCGACTTGTCGCAAAATGTTTTCAACAAATTCAAGGAGTTCACTATGATGAGACTTTCTCACCCGTAGCGATACATAAATCTGTTCGAATCATGTTAGAAATTATCGCATTTTATGAAATCTGGCAAATGGATGTCAAAACTACATTCCTTAATGGATTTCTGAAAGAAGAAGTTGTATATGATGTAATCAGATGGTTTTGTCGATCCTAAAGGTGCTAACAAAGTGTGCAAGCTCCAGCGATCCATGTATGGACAAGTGCAAGCATCTTGGAGTTGGAATATACGCTTTGATAAGGTGATCAAAGCATATGGTTTTATACAGACTTACGGTGAAGCCTGTATTTACAAGAAAGTGAGTGGGAGCACTACAACATTTCTCATAAGTATATGTGAATTACATATTGTTGATCGGAAATGATGTAGAAATTTCTAGAAAGCATAAAGGATTGTTTAAAATGATTTTTTTCAATAAAAGACCTCGGTGAAGCTGCTTACATATTGGGCACCAAGATCTATGGAGATAGATCATGACACTTGATAAGAATTTCGATTAGTACATACCTTGATAAAATTTTGAAGTAGTTCAAATGGACCAGTCAAAGAAGGAGTTCTTACCGGATTTGTAAGGTGTGAAGTTGAGTAAGACTCAAAGCCCGACCACGACTGAAACATATAGGAAGAATGAAAGTCATTCCTTATGCCTCAGCCGTAGGTTCTATAAAGTATGCCATGCTGTATACCAAACCTGTTTTGTACCTTGCCATAAGTTTGGCAATGAGGTACAATAGTGATCCAGGAGTAGATCACTGGACATCGGTGAAAATTATCCATAGTAATTGGAGGACTAAGGAAATGTTTCTCGATTATGGAGGTGATAAAGAGTTCGTCATAAAGGGTTACGCCGGTGCAAGCTTTGATACTAATCCAGATGACTAAGTATCAATCTGGATGCGTATTGAAAGAGGGAGCAGTTAGCTAGAGTAGCTCAATGCAGAGCATTGTAGACATATAAATTTGCAAAATACATACAGATCTGAATGTGACAGACCCATTGACTAACCTTCTCTCACAAAGCAAAACATGATCACTCATTAGTACTCTTTGGGTGTTAATCACATGACGATGTGATGACCCACAAGTATAGGGGATCTATCGTAGTCCTTTCGATAAGTAAGAGTGACGAACCCAATGAGGAGCAGAAGGAAATGATAGGCAGTTTTCAGTAAGGTATTCTCTGCAAGCACTGAAATTATCGATAACAGATAGTTTTGTGATAAGGTAATTTGTAACAAGTAACAAGTAATAAAAGAAAATAAGGTGCAGCAAGATGGCCCAATCCTTTTTGTAGCAAAGGACAAGCCTGGACAAACTCTTATATAAAGGAAAGCGCTCCCGAGGACACATGGGAATTATCGTCAAGCTAGTTTTCATCATGCTCATATGATTCGCGTTTGTTACTTTGATAATTTGATATTTGGGTGGACCGGTGCTTGGGTACTGCCCTTCCTTGGACAAGCATCCTCATACGTCTCCAACGTATCTATAATTTTTGATTGTTCCATGCTATTATATATTCTGTTTTGGATGTTTAACAGGCTTTATTATACACTTTTATATTATTTTTGGGACTAACCTACTAACCCAAGGCCCAGTGCAAATTGCTGTTTTTGCCTATTTCAGTGTTTCGCAGAAAAGGGATATCAAACGGAGTCCAAACGGAATGAAACCTTCGGGAGAGTTATTTTTGGAACTGTATCTACCCAGAAGACTTAGAGTACACGCAAGGGAACGAAAGAGGAGGCCACGAGGGTCCTGGGCGCGCCCAGGGGGGCAGGCGCGCCCCCCACCCTCGTGGGCCCCCTCTGGCTCCCCTGTTGCCATCCTTCCTCCTATATATATATATATATATATATATATATATATATATATATATATATATATATATATATATATATATATGTATATATATATCCATGTACCCTAAAAACATCGAGGCAACAGAGAAAACCCTAATTCCACCGCCGCAACCTTCTGTTCCCGTGAGATCCCATCTTTGGGCCTGTTCCGGAGCTCCGACGGATGGGGGATCGATCACGGAGTGCTTCTACATCAACACCATAGCCTCACCAATGAGCTGTGAGTAGTTTACCACAGACCTTCGGGTCCATAGTTATTAGCTAGATGGCTTCTTCTCTTTTTTCGATCTCAATACAAAGTTCTCCTCGATCTTCGAGGAGATCTATTTGATGTAATCTTTTTCCGGTGTGTTTGTCGAGATCCGATGAATTGTGGGTTTATGATCAAGATTATCTATGTACAATATTTGATTCTTTTCTGAAATATTTTATGTATGATTATAATATCCTTGCAAGTCTCTTCCAATGATTGGTTTGATTTGGCCTACTAGACCTATAGTTCTTGCAATGGGAGAAGTGCTTGGCTTTGGGTTCAATCTTGCGGTGTCCTTTCCCAGTGACAGCAGGGGCAGCAAGGCACATATTGTATTGTTGCCATCTATGATAAAAAGATGGGGTTTATATCATATTGCTTGAGTTTATCCCTCTACATCATGTCATCTTGCTTAAAGCATTACTCTGTTCTTATGACCTTAATACTCTAGATGCATGTTGGATAGTGGTCGATGTGTGGAGTAATAGTAGTAGATGCAGAATCGTTTCGGTCTACTTGTTACAGACATGATGCCTATATATAATGATCATGCCTAGATATTCTCATAACTATGCGCTTTTCTATCAATTGCTCGACAGTAATTTGTTCACCCATCGTAGAATTCCGCTTTCATGAGAGAAGCCACTAGTGAAACCTATGGCCCCTGGGTCTATCTTTATCATATTACTTTACCTTCAATTTATGTCGCCGTTGCTTATTTGCTTTCTTTACTTTCTGTTCTTATACCAAAAATACCAAAAATACTATCCTATCCTATTTATCAGATCTCACTTTCTTAAGTGACCGTAGAGGGATTGACAACCCCTTATCGCGTTGGCTGCGAAGTTCTTATTTGTTTGAGTAGGTGCGAAGGACTCACGCGTGGTCTCCTACTGTATTGATACCTTGGTTCTCAAAAACTGAGGGAAATACTTACGCTACTGTGCTGCATCACCCTTTCCTCTTCGAGGGAATACAACGCAAGCTCGAGAAGTAGCAAGAAGAATTTCTGGCGCCGTTGCTGAGGAGATCTACGCAGAAGTCATATACCAAGTACCTAGCACAAACCCTTATCCTTCGCACTACATTATTTGCCTCTC
Source organism: Secale cereale (assembly GCA_902687465.1). NCBI lineage: Eukaryota > Viridiplantae > Streptophyta > Magnoliopsida > Poales > Poaceae > Secale > Secale cereale. The sequence goes on along the minus strand of LR738710.1, from coordinate 22,062,919 downwards.
GTTTTCCTCTCACCCACTTCACCCTTGCCGTTTTATTCGCCCTTCTTTTTCCGTGTGTTTACCGTCCGCTTGCCTCATGTTTGCTTGTGTGTTGGACTGCTTGCTTGTCACTATGGCTCAAAACAATACCAAATTGTGTGACTTCTCCAATACAAACAATAATGATTTTATTATCACACCTATTGCTCCTATTATCAATGCTGAATCTTGTGAGATCAATGTTGCCCTGTTGAATCTTGTCATGAAAGATCAATTTTCTGGCCTTCCTAGTGAAGATGCCGCTGGCCATCTGAACAACTTTGTTGATTTATGCGATATGCAAAAGAAGAGGGATACGAATAATGATATTGTTAAATTGAAGCTATTTCCGTTTTCACTTAGAGATCGTGCTAAACTTGGTTTTCCTCTTTGCCTGGAAATTGTATTGATTCATGGAATAAGTGCAAAGATGCCTGTATCTCTAAGTATTTTCCTCCCGCTAAGATTATCTCTCTTAGAAACGATATTATGAATTTTAAGCAACTAGATCATGAGCATGTTGCACAAGCTTGCGAGAGAATGAAATTAATGATACGTAATTGCCCTACACATGGTTTGAACTTATGGATGATTATACAAAACTTTTATGCTGGCTTGAATTTTGCTTCTAGAAATCTTTTAGATTTGGCCGCGGGGGGCACTTTCATGGAAACTACCTTAGGAGAAGCTACCAAACTCCTAGATAATATTATGGTTAACTACTCTCAATGGCACACCGAAAGATCTACTAGTAAAAAAGTGCATGCTATTGAAGAGATTAGTGTTTTGAGTGGAAAGATGGATGAACTTATGAAATTATTTGCTACTAAGAGTGCTTCTTCTGATCCTAATGATATGCCTTTATCCACGTTGATTGAAAATAATAATCAATCTTTGGATGTGAATTTTGTTGGTAGGAATAATTTTGGTAATAATGCTTATAGAGGAAACTTTAATCCTAGGCCTTTTCCTAGTAATTCCTCTAATAATTATGGTAATTCCTACAATAACTCTTATGGAAATTTTGAAAAGATGCCCTCTGAATGTGAAACTAGTGTTAAAGAGTTTATGAATTCGCAAAAGAATTTCAATGCTTTGCTTGAAGAAAATAATTACTAGTAATTCCTCTAATAATTACTCTTGATGTTGATTCTTTGAAACTTAGATCTGTTCCACCTAAGCATGATATCAATGAGTCTCTCAAAGCCATGAGAATTTCCATTGATGAATGCAAAGAAAGAATCGCTAGGATGTGTGCAAAAAAAGATTGCTTTATGAAAGCATGTTCTTCTAATTATCATGAAAATAAAGATGAAGATCTGAAAGTGATTGACGTGTCTCCTATTAGATCCGTTTTTTCTAGTATGAATCTTGATAAAGATGGTACTAGAGATGAGTCTACTTTAATTAAAAGGCGTCCCAATGATTCAGAGTTTTTAGATCTTGATGCTAAAATTATTAAAAGCGGGATTGAAGAGATTAAAACTTTGCATAGTGATGAACCCACTATTTTGGATTTCAAGGGATTAAATTATGATAATTGCTCTTTAATAGATTGTATTTCCTTGTTGCAATCCGTATTAAATTATCCGCATGCTTATAGTCAAAATAAGGCTTTTACCAAACACATAGTTGATTCTTTGATGCAATCTTATGAAGAAAAACTTGAATTAGAAGTTTCTATCCCTAGAAAGCTTTATGATGAGTGGGAACCTACTATTAAAATTAAAATTAAAGATCATGAATGCTTTGCCTTGTGTGATTTGGGTGCAAGTGTTTCTACAATTCCAAAAGCTTTGTGTGATATGTTAGGTTTCCATGAACTTAATGATTTTTCTTTAAATTTGCATCTTGTGGATTCTACCATTAAGAAACCTATGGGAAGGATTAATGATGTTCTTATTGTTGCCAATAGGAATTATGTGCCCATATATTTCATTGTTCTTGATATAGATTGCAATCCTTCATGTCCTATTATTCTTGGTAGACCTTTACTTAGAACGATTGGTGCAATTATTGATATGAAGGAAGGAAATATTAGATTCCAATTTCCGTTAAGGAAAGGCATGGAACACTTTCCTAGAGAGAAAATCAAATTACCTTATGAATCTATTATGAGAGCCGCTTATGGATTGCCTACCAAAGATGGCAATACCTAGATCTATTCTTGTATCGCGCCTAGCTAGGGCCGTTAAACGATAGCACTTGTTGGGAGGCAACCCAATTTTATTTTCTTTGTTTTTGCTTCTGTTTAGGAATAAATATTGCATCTAGCTTCTGTTTAGATGTGGTTTTGTGTTTTAATTAGTGTTTGTGCCAAGTAGAACTTTGGGAAGACTTGTGTGAAGTTTATGTGATCATGCTGTAAAAAACAGAAACTTTGGCGCTCACAAGATTGGCTGTAATTTTTTACTAGAGAGTGCTTTTTAGTTGATTCTTTTTGAAAATGATTAATAGAAAAATTCCTCACGCTTACCAATTTATTTCAAAAAAATTAGAGTTACATAAATATTCGAAAGTTACAGATTACTACAGACTATTCTGTTTTTCGTGTGTTGTTTGCTTATTTTGATGAATCTATGAGTACTATCGGGGGGTATGAATCATAGATAAGTTGGCATACAGTAGGTTTAACACCAATATAAACAAAGAATGAGTTCATTACAGTACCTTTGAGTGTTGGTTTGTTTTCTTATACTAACGGAGCTCACGAGATTTTTGGCTAAGTTTTGTGTTGTGAAGTTTTCAAGTTTTGAGTATGGCTTTGGTGGACTATAGAACAAAGAGTGGCAAGAGCCTAGGCTTGGGGATTCCCAAGGCATCCCAAGGTAAAATTCAAGGACAACCAAAAGCCTAAGCTTGGGGATGCCCCGGGAAGGCATCCCCTCTTTCGTCTTCATCTATGGGTAACTATTATCGGGACTATTATTATTCACCACATGATATGTGTTTTTCTTGGAGCGTCATGTATGATTTGAGTCTTTGCTTGTTAGTTTGGCACAATCATCTTTGCTGGACACACCTTTTGAGAGAGATAACTATGATTTAGAATTTATTAGAGTACTCTATGTGCTTCACTTATATCTTTTGAGCTAGATAGTTTTGCTCTAGTGCTTCACTTATATCTTTTAGAGCATGGTGGTGGTTTTATTTTATAGAAATTGTTGGTCTCTCATGCTTCACTTATATAATTTTGATAGTATTTTAGAACAGCATCGTAATGTGCTTTGGTTATAAAACATGTCCTAATATGATAGCCATCCAAGATGGGTATAGTGAAAACTTTCAAATAAAGTGCATTGAATATGATGGGAAGTTTGATACTTGATGACTGTTTTGAGATATGAGGATGGTGATATTAGAGTCATGCTAGTGGAGTAATTATGAATTCAATAAATACTTGTGTTAAAGTTTGTGATTCCCGTAGCATGCACGTATGGTGAACCGCTATGTGACGAAGTTGGAGCATGATTTATTTATTGAGTGTCATCCTTTGTGTGGAGGTCGGGATCGTGCGATGGTTAAATCCTACCAACACTTCCCCTTGGAGCATGCGTTGAATACTTTGTTTTGATGACTCGTAGATTTTTGCAATAAGTACATGAGTTCTTTATGACTAATGTTGAGTCCATGGATTATAGGCACTCTCACCCTTCCACCATTGCTAGCCTCTCTTGTACCGCACAACTTTCGCCGGTACCATACACCCACCATATACCTTCCTCAAAACAGCCACCATACCTACCTATCATGGAATTTCCATAGCCATTCTGAGATATATTGCCATGCAACTTTCCACTGTTCCGTTCATATGACATGCTTCATCATCATTCACATCGAGTCATATTTTGTTCTAGCTTCGAGTTGTAATCTTTGAGTTGTAAGTCAATAAAAGTGTGACGATCTTCATTATTAGAGCATTGTCCCATGTGAGGAAAGGCAAAAAAAAGATGGCCCAAAAAAATAGAGAGGGGCTAAAAAAAAGAAGAGAAAACACCTCCAAAAAAAGAAAGAAAAGAGAGAAAGGACAACGCTACTATCCTTTTCCACACTTGTGCCTCAAAGTAGCACCATGATCTTCGTGATAGAGAGTCTCTTGTTTTGTCACTTTCATATACTAGTGGGAATTTTCATTATAGAACTTGGCTTGTATATTCCAACGATGGGCTTCCTCAAATGCCCTAGGTCTTCATGAGCAAGCAAGTTGGATGCACACCCACTTAGTTTCTTTCGACGAGCTTTCATACACTTATAGCTATAGTGCATCCGTTGCATGGAAATACCTACTCACTCAAATTGATATCTATTGATGGGCATCTCTATAGCCCATTAATACACCTAGTTGATGTGAGACAATCTTCCTCTTTTTGTCTTCTGCACAACCACCACTCTATTCCACCTATAGTGCTATATCCATGGCTCACGCTCATGTATTGCGTGAAAGTTGAAAGGTTTGAATTTTTTTGAGCTGAAACAATTGCTTGGCTGAAACCGGGGTTGTGCATGACATGAATATTTTGTGTGATGAAGAGGGAGCATAGCCAGACTATATGATTTTGTAGGGATAACTTTGTTAGGCCATGTTATTTTGAGAAGATACGATTGCTTTGTCAGTATGCTTGAAGTATTATTATTCTTATGTCAATATAGACTTTTGTCTTGAATCTTTTGGATCTGAACATTCATGCCACAATAAAGAAATTACATTGAGAATTATGTTGGTTAGCATTCCAAATCAAAAATTCTGTTTTTATCATTTACCTACTCGAGGACGAGCAGGAATTAAGCTTGGGGATGCTTGATACGTCTCCAACGTATCTATAATTTTTGATTGTTCCATGCTATTATATATATTCTATTTTGGATGTTTAATGGGATTTATTATACACTTTTATATTATTTTTTGGACGAACCTACTAACCCAAGGCCTAGTGCAAATTGCTATTTTTTTTGCCTATTTCAGTGTTTCGTAGAAAAGGGATATCAAACGGAGTCCAAATGGAATGAAACCTTCGGGGGAGTTATTTTTGGAACCGTATCTACCCAGAAGACTTGGAGCACACGCGAGGGAACGAGAGATGCAGCCACGAGGGTCCAGGGCGCGCCCCCCCACCCTCGTGGGCCCCCTCTGGCTCCCCCGATGCCCTCCTTCCTCCTATATATATCCATGTACCCTGAAAACTTTGAGGCAACAAAGAAAACCCTAATTTCATCACCGCAACCTTCTGTTCCTGTGAGATCCCATCTTGGGGCCTGTTCCGGAGCTCCGACGAAGGGGGGATCAATCACGGAGTGCTTCTACACCAACAACATAGCCTCACCAATGAGTTGTGAGTATTTTACGACAGACCATCGGGTCCATAGTTATTAGCTAGATGGCTTCTTCTCTCTTTTTGGATCTCAATACAAAGTTCTCCTCGACCTTCGAGGAGATCTATTCGATGTAATCTTTTTGCGTTGTGTTTGTCGAGATCCGATGAATTGTGGGTTTATGATCAAGATTATCTATGAACAATACTTGATTCTTTTCTGAAATCTTTTATGTATGATTATAATATCCTTGCAAGTCTCTTCGAATTATTGGTTTGGTTTGGCCTACTAGATCTATAGTTCTTGCAATGGGAGAAGTGCTTCGCTTTGGGTTCAATCTTGCCGTGTCCTTTCCCAGTGACAGCAGGGGCAGCATGACACGTATTGTATTGTTTCCATCGAGGATAAAAAGATGGGGTTTATATCATATTGCTTGAGTTTATCCCTCTACATCATGTCATCTTTCTTAAAGCATTACTCTGTTCTTATGAACTTAATACTCTAGATGCATGCTCGATAGCGGTCGATGTGTGGAGTAATAGTAGTAGATGTAGAATCATTTCGGTCTACTTGTTACGGACGTGATGCCTATATATAATGATCATGCCTAGACATTCTCATAACTATGCGCTTTTCTATCAATTGCTCGACAGTAATTTGTTCACCCACCGTAGAATTCTGCTTTCATGGGAGAAGTGATTGTTGGGGAACGTAGTATTTTCAAAATTTTCCTACGATCACGCAAGATCTATCTACTAGATGCATAGCAACGAGAGGGAGAGTGTGTCTACGTACCCTCGTAGACCGAAAGCGGAAGCGTTTATCAACGCGGTTGATGTAGTCGTGCACCTTCACGATCCGTCCCGATCTAGTACCGAACGTACGGCACCTCCGCGTTCAGCACACGTTCAGCTCGATGACGTCCTCGCCTTCTTGATCCAGCAAGACGGGCGAAGTAGTAGATGAGTTCCGGCAGCACGACGGCGTGGTGACGGTTGTTGATGAAGAACAATCTCTGCAGGGCTTCGCCAAGCACTACAGAAACTAGACGGAGGATAAACTAGAGGATCGGGGTAGCCGGCACACGGCTTGGTGTATCTTGATGTGTCTTGGGTGCTAGCCCTACCCCTCTATTTATATGTTGAGCCCTGGGGTCGAAACTTGGAGCAAAAGCCTCCTCAAAGTCGGTTTTGCCCGAAAGGAAAGAGTCCCACTCGGACTCCAGGGCTAGACGCCAGGGTTCTCGGCGTCTACCCCCTAGACGCCAGGGTTCCTGGCGTCTAGCCTCTGGTCTCCGCAAAACTTCCTTTTGCACTTTCCTAAAGCCTCGTGGGCTTTCCCCTTTGGCCCAAATAAAGTGTTCTCGTACCCAAACACTTCGGGAAACATTCGGAACCCCTTCCGGTGAATTCCGGAACCCTTCCGGAGGTCAAACACTATTATCCCATATATTAATCTTTATCTCCGGACCATTCCGGAGTTCCTCGTCATGTCCGTGATCACATCCGGGACTCCGAATAACATTCGGTCACCAACATACATAACTCATTTAATACTATATCGTCAACGAAACGTTAAGCGTGCGGACCCTACGGGTTCGAGAACTATGTAGACATGACCGAGACACCTCTCCGGTCAATAACCAATAGCGGAACCTGGATGCCCATATTGGCTCCTACATATTCTACGAAGATCTTTATCGGTCGAACCGCATAACAACATACGTTGTTCCCTTTGTCATTGGTATGTTACTTGCCCGAGATTCGATCGTCGGTATCTCAATACCTAGTTCAATCTCGTTACCGGCAAGTCTCTTTACTCGTTCCGTAATACATTATCTCGTGACTAACTCATTAGTCATTTGCTTGCAAGGCTTATTATGATGTGCATTACCGAGAGGGCCCAGAGATACCTCTCCGACAATCGGAGTGACAAATCCTAATCTTGATCTATGCCAACACCACGAATACTTTCGGAGACACCTGTAGAGCATCTTTATGATCACCCAGTTACGTTGTGACGTTTGATAGCACACAAGGTGTTCCTACGGTATTCGGGAGTTGCATAATCTCATAGTCATAGGAACATGTATAAGTCATGAAGAAAGCAATAGCAGTAAAATTAAACGATCATAGTGCTATGCTAACGGATGGGTCTTGTCCATCACATCATTCTCCTAATGATGTGATCCCGTTGATCAAATGACAACTCATGTCTATGGCTAGGAAACATAACCATCTTTGATCAATGAGCTAGTCTAGTAGAGGCATACTAGGGACATACTGTTTTGTCTATGTATTCACACATGTACTAAGTTTCCGGTTAATACAATTCTAGCATGAATAAAAGACATTTATCATGATATAAGGAAATACAAATAATCATCTTTATTATTCCCTCTAGGGCATATTTCCTTCAGTCTCCCACTTGCACTAGAGTCAATAATCTAGCTCACATCGCCATGTGATTTAATACCGATAGTTTACATCGTTATGTGAATAACACCCATAGTTCACATCACCATGTGACCAACACCCAAAGGGTTTACTAGAGTCAATAATCTAGTTCACATCGCTATGTGATTAATACCCAAGAGTAATAAGGTGTGATCATGTTTTGCTTGTGAGAGAAGTTTAGTCAACGGGTCTGTCACATTCAGATCCGTATGTATTTCGCAAATTTCTATGTCTACAATGCTCTGCATGGAGCTACTCTAGCTAATTGCTCCCACTTTCAATACGCATCCAGATTGATACTTAGAGTCATCTGGATTTAGTGTCAAAGCTTGCATCGGCGTAACCCTTTACGACGAACTCTTTATCACCTCCATAATCGAGAAATATTTCCTTAGTCATCCCGTTACTAAGGATAATTTTGACCGCTGTCCAGTGATCTACTCCTAGATCACTATTGTACCTCCTTGCCAAACTCATGGCAAGGTACACAACGTGTTTGGTACACTTTGAGTCTTACTCAACTTCACACCTTACAAGTCAGGCAAGAACTCCTTCTTTGACTGATCCATTTTGAACTACTTCAAAATCTTATCAAGGTATGTACTCATCGAAAGTCTTATCAAGCGTCTTGATCTATCTCTATAGATCTTGATGCCCAATATGTAAGCAGCTTCACCAAGGTCTTTCTTTGAAAAACTCCTTTCAAACACTCCTTTATGCTTTCCAGAAAATTCTACATCATTTCCGATCGACAATATGTCATTCACATATACTTATCAGAAAGGTTGTAGTGCTCCCACTCACTTCTTGTAAATACAGGCTTCACCGCAAGTCTGTATAAATCTATATGCTTTGATCAACTTATCAAAGCGTATATTCCAACTCCGAGATGCTTGCACCAGTCCATAGATGGATCGCTGGAGCTTGTACATTTTGTTAGCACCTTTAGGATTGACAAAACCTTCTGGTTGCATCATATGCAAGTCTTCTTTAATAAATCCATTAAAGAATGCAGTTTTTGTTATCCATTTGCCGGATTTCATAAAATGCGGCAATTACTAACATGATTCGGACAGACTTAAGCATCGCTATGGGTGAGAAAGTCTCATCGTAGTCAACTCCTTGAACTTGTCGAAACCCTTTCGCAACAAGTCGAGCTTTGTAAACAGTAACATTACCGTCTGCGTCGGTCTTCCTCTTGAAGATCCATTTATTTTCGATGGCCTGCCGATCATCGGGCAAGTCAACCAAAGTCCATACATTGTTCTAATACATGGATCCCATCTCAGATTTCATGGCCTTAAGCCATTTTGCGGAATCTGGGCTCATCATCGCTTCCTCATAGTTCGTAGGTTCATCATGGTCCAGTAACATGATTTCCAGAACTGGGTTGCCGTACCACTCTGGTGCGGAACGTACTCTGGTTGATCTACGATGTTCAGCAGAAACTTGATCTGAAGTTTCATGATCATCATCATTAACTTCCTCACTGATTGGTGTAGGAATCACTGGAACAATTTTCTGTGATGTACTACTCTCCAATTCAGGAGAAGGTACAATTACCTCATCAAGTTCTACTTTCCTCCCACTCACTTCTTTCGAGAGAAAACTCCTTCTCTAGAAAGGATCCATTCTTAGCAACGAATATATTGCCTTCGGATCTGTGATAGAAGGTGTACCCAACAGTCTCTTTTGGGTATCCTATGAAGACACATTTCTCCGACTTGGGTTCGAGCTTATCAGGTTGAAGCTTTTTCACATAAGCATCGCAGCCCCAAACTTTAAGAAACGACAACTTTGGTTTCTTGCCAAACCATAGTTCATTCGGTGTCATCTCCACGGATTTAGATGGTGCCCTATTTAACGTGAATGTAGCTGTCTCTAATGCATAACCCCAAAAGCGATAGTGGTAGATCAGTAAGAGACATCATCGATCGCACCATATTTAATAAAGTACGGTTATGACGTTCGGACACACCATTACACTGTGGTGTTCCAGGTGGCGTGAGTTGTGAAACTATTCCACATTGTTTCAAATGAAGACCAAACTCGTAACTCAAATATTCTCCTCCACGATCAGATCGTAGAAACTTTATTTTCTTGTTACGATGATTCTCTACTTCACTCTGAAATTCTTTGAACTTTTCAAATGTTTCAGACTTGTGCTTCATTAAGTAGATATACCCATATCTGCTCAAATCATCAGTGAAGGTCAGAAAATAACGATACCCGCCGCGAGCATCAACACTCATTGGTCCACATACATCAGTATGTATGATTTCCAACAAATCTGTTGCTCGCTCCATAGTTCCGGAGAACGGAGTTTTAGTCATCTTGCCCATGAGGCATGGTTCGCAAGCACCAAGTGATTCATAATCAAGTGATTCCAAAAGTCCATCATTATGGAGTTTCTTCATGCGTTTTACACCAATATGACCTAAACTGCAGTGCCACAAATAAGTTGCACTATCATTATTAACCTTGCATCTTTTGGTTTCAATATTATGAATATGTGTATCACTACAATCGAGATCCAATAAGAATAGACCACTCTTTAAGGGTGCATGACCATAAAAGATATTATTCATTAAAATAGAACAACCATTATTCTCTGATTTAAATGAATAACCGTCTCGCAATAAACAAGATCCAGATATAATGTTCATGCTCAACGCTGGCACCAAATAACAATTATTTAGGTCTAAAACTAATCCCGAAGGTAGATGTAGAGGTAGCGTGCCGACGGCGATCACATCGACTTTGGAACCATTTCCCACGCGCATCGTTACCTCGTCCTTAGCCAATCTTCGTTTAATCCGTAGTCCCTGTTTCGAGTTACAAATATTAGCAACCGAACCGGTATCAAATACCCAGGTACTACTACGAGCATTAGTAAGGTACACATCAATAACATGTATATCACATATACCTTTGTTCATCTTGCCATCCTTCTTATCCGCCAAATACTTGGGGCAGTTCCGCTTCCAGTGTCCAGTCCCCTTGCAGTAGAAGCACTCAGTTTCAGGCTTGGCTTCAGATTTGGGTTTCTTCGTGGAAGTAGCAACTGACTTGCTATTCTTTTTGAAGTTCCCTTTCTTTCCCTTGCCCTTTTTCTTGAAACTAGTGGTCTTGCTAACCATCAACACTTGATGCTCCTTTTTGATTTCTACCTCCGCAGCTTTGAGCATAGCGAAGAGCTCGAGAATTGTCTTTTGCATCCCTTGCATGTTATAGTTCATCACGAAGCCTTTATAGCTTGGTGGCAGTGATTGAAGAACTCTATCAATAACACTATCCTCGTCAACTTTGCAACCAAATTGAGTCATATGATTGTAGTACCCAGACATTCTGAGCAAGTGTTCACTGATAGAACTATTCTCCTCCATCTTGCAGCTGTAGAACTTATTGGAAATCTCATATTTCTCAATTCGGGCATTTGCTTGAAATATTAACTTCAACTCCTGGAACATCTCATATGGTCCATGACGTTCAAAACGTCGTTGAAGTCCCGGTTCTAAGCCGTAAAGCATGGCACACTGAACTATCGTGTAGTCATCAGACCGCGACTGCCAGACGTTCAAAGCGTCTACATTAGCGGGAGGGGGCTTGTCACCTAGCGGTGCTTCAAGGACATAATTCTTCTGTGCAGCAATGAGGATAATCCTCAGGTTACGGACCCAATCCGTGTAATTGCTACCATCATCTTTCAACTTAGCTTTCTCTAGGAATGCATTAAAATTCAAAGGAACGGTAGCACGGGCCATTGATCTACAACAACATAGATATGCAAAAACTATCAGGACTAAGTTCATGATAAATTAAAGTTCGATTTAATCATATTAAATTAAAGAACTCCCACTTAGATAGACATCCCTCTGGTCATCTAAATGATCACGTGATCCAAATCAACTAAACCATGTCCGATCATCATGTGAGATGGAGTAGTTTCAATGGTGAACATCTTATGTTGATCATATCTACTATATGATTCACGCTCGACCTTTCGGTCTCCAGTGTTCCGAGGCCATATCTGCATATGCTAGGCTCGTCAAGTTTAACCCGAGTATTCTGCGTGTGCAAAACTGGCTTACACCCGTTGTATTTGAACGTAGAGCTTATCACACCCGATCATCACGTGGTGTCTCGGCACGACGAACTTTCGCAACGGTGCATACTCAGGGAGAACACTTATACCTTGAAATTTAGTAAGGGATCATCTTATAATGCTACCGTCGTTCTAAGCAAAATAAGAAGCATAATAAGATAAACATCACATGCAATCAAAATATGTGACATGATATGGCCATCATCATCTTGTGCTTTTGATCTCCATCTCCAAAGCACCGTCATGATCACCTTCGTCACCGGCGCGACACCTTGATCTCCATCGTAGCATCGTTGTCGTCTCGCCAACTATTGCTTCTACGACTATCGCTACCGCTTAGTGATAAAGTAAAGCAATTACATGGCGGTTGCATTTCATACAATAAAGCGACAACCATATGGCTCCTGCCAGTTGCTGATAACATTACAAAACATGATCATCTCATACAAAGCCGTATAACTCATCATGTCTTGACCATATCACATCACAACATGCCCTGCAAAAACAAGTTAGACGTCCTCTACTTTGTTGTTGCAAGTTTTACGTGGCTGCTACGGGCTTAGCAAGAACCGTTCTTACCTACGCATACAAAACCACAACGATGTTTCGTCAAGTATGTGCTGTTTTAACCTTCACAAGGACCGGGCGTAGCCACACTTGATTCAGCTAAAGTGAGAGAGACAGACACCCGCCAGTCACCTTTAAGCAACGAGTGCTCGTAACGGTGAAACCAGTCTCGCGTAAGCGTACGCGTAATGTCGGTCCGGGCCGCTTCATCTCACAATACCGCCGAAGCAAAGTATGACATGCTGGTAAGCAGTATGACTAGTATCGTCCACAATCTCATTGTGTTCTACTCGTGCATATCATCTACGCATAGACCTGGCTCTGATGCCACTGTTGGGTAACGTAGTATTTTCAAAATTTTCCTACGATCACGCAAGATCTATCTACTAGATGCATAGCAACGAGAGGGGAGAGTGTGTCTACGTACCCTCGTAGACCGAAAGCGGAAGCGTTTATCAACGCGGTTGATGTAGTCGTGCACCTTCACGATCCGTCCCGATCTAGTACCGAACGTACGGCACCTCCGCGTTCAGCACACGTTCAGCTCGATGACGTCCTCGCCTTCTTGATCCAGCAAGACGGGCGAAGTAGTAGATGAGTTCCGGCAGCACGACGGCGTGGTGACGGTTGTTGATGAAGAACAATCTCTGCAGGGCTTCGCCAAGCACTACAGAAACTAGACGGAGGATAAACTAGAGGGTCGGGGTAGCCGGCACACGGCTTGGTGTATCTTGATGTGTCTTGGGTGCTAGCCCTACCCCTCTATATATATGTTGAGCCCTGGGGTCGAAACTTGGAGCAAAAGCCTCCTCAAAGTCGGTTTTGCCCGAAAGGAAAGAGTCCCACTCGGACTCCAGGGCTAGACGCCAGGGTTCCCGGCGTCTACCCCCTAGACGCCAGGGTTCCTGGCGTCTAGCCTCTGGTCTCCGCAAAACTTCCTTTTGCACTTTCCTAAAGCCTCGTGGGCTTTCCCCTTTGGCCCAAATAAAGTGTTCTCGTACCCAAACACTTCGGGAAACATTCGGAACCCCTTCCGGTGAATTCCGGAACCCTTCCGGAGGTCAAACACTATTATCCCATATATTAATCTTTATCTCCGGACCATTCCGGAGTTCCTCGTCATGTCCGTGATCACATCCGGGACTCCGAATAACATTCGGTCACCAACATACATAACTCATTTAATACTATATCGTCAACGAAACGTTAAGCGTGCGGACCCTACGGGTTCGAGAACTATGTAGACATGACCGAGACACCTCTCCGGTCAATAACCAATAGCGGAACCTGGATGCCCATATTGGCTCCTACATATTCTACGAAGATCTTTATCGGTCGAACCGCATAACAACATACGTTGTTCCCTTTGTCATTGGTATGTTACTTGCCCGAGATTCGATCGTCGGTATCTCAATACCTAGTTCAATCTCGTTACCGGCAAGTCTCTTTACTCGTTCCGTAATACATTATCTCGTGACTAACTCATTAGTCATTTGCTTGCAAGGCTTATTATGATGTGCATTACCGAGAGGGCCCAGAGATACCTCTCCGACAATCGGAGTGACAAATCCTAATCTTGATCTATGCCAACACCACGAATACTTTCGGAGACACCTGTAGAGCATCTTTATGATCACCCAGTTACGTTGTGACGTTTGATAGCACACAAGGTGTTCCTACGGTATTCGGGAGTTGCATAATCTCATAGTCATAGGAACATGTATAAGTCATGAAGAAAGCAATAGCAGTAAAACTAAACGATCATAGTGCTATGCTAATGGATGGGTCTAGTCCATCACATCATTCTCCTAATGATGTGATCCCGTTGATCAAATGACAACTCATGTCTATGGCTAGGAAACATAACCATCTTTGATCAATGAGCTAGTCTAGTAGAGGCATACTAGGGACATACTGTTTTGTCTATGTATCCACACATGTACTAAGTTTCCGGTTAGTACAATTCTAGCATGAATAAAAGACATTTATCATGATATAAGGAAATACAAATAACATCTTTATTATTGCCTCTAGGGCATATTTCCTTCAGTGATGACCCTCAACCGTAAGGGATCTATTGCAGCGTTTTCGATAAGTAAGAGTGTCGAACCCAACGAGGAGCACAAGGTATTGATAAGCGATTCTGAGCAAGAAATTACTGCAAGCACTGAAAGATAACTTTTAGGGGTTTTCTCGGTATAAGCAACAGGAATGTAAAGGCAAGTAATGTAAAAGGTACTGAAAGTAACAAGTGGCCCAATCCTTTCTTAGCAAAGGAGAGGCCTAGCAACTGAACTTATAAAGACTAAAGCGTTCTTGAGGACACACGGGAGAGGTAGTCTTGTGCTTTCGCCATATTCCGTATCGATACTATGTTATGTGTTGATAAGTGTTGAGTGGGTGGATCTATGCTAGTGCACTCTCTAGACTAAGATGAATGCACTCTTATGATTAAACACCTTGCAAGCATCCGCAAATACAAGATAGAATTTAAGGCAAAAGCCTAACCATAGCAATACGATCGAGGATCCATTATTCCCTTATGCAAAAGCGTGCGAACTGGGGTTCAGGTTTCTGTCACTCCGGCAACCCACCATAAGCATTCTTTATACACAATGTATTCCCCTAGGTCCTTAATAAGGCAAAGTGTTGGGTGTTCGACTCACACAACACCACTAGTAGAATGACAAAACAACTGAAATATCAAACAACACATATTACTTCAACAGCATATGACAACTAACAACAAGACTTCCCCCATGTCCTCTAGAACTAAGGTAACTACTCACAAGACATAAAAGATATCATGATCAGTGGGGATAAATATGTGATAAACAATCTGGACATAATAATATTTCTCCAACAAAACTCAATAGCATTCACCACAAAGTAGTAATCAACACCGATGGAGTAGAGAGGATAGGTAGTACGAGTTACAACACAAGTTGCGATGGTAAGATGAGATTTGGATGAAGATGGAGATGGTGCTGGTGTTGGGGATGATGTTGATGATGATCTCGATGATGCCCGTGACGATGGTGATGACGATGGCGACGATCTCCCCTTCCGGGAGGTGATCTCCCCGGCGAAATCTGCCCGCCGGAGATGCCCTTTTCTTCTCTGTAGGTTTCCGCCTCGAAGCGGTGGCGGAACTCCGTAAAAAGTCCCGTGCCTAGGGTTTTCGGAGGACGGAGAACATATATGCAAAAGGGGGCGACCAGAGGTGGGCCAGGGGCTCCAGGCGCCCCCCGGCACGGCCAGGGGGGGGGGGCGGGCGCCCCCAGGCCGCCTAGGCACCCTGTGGCCCCCCTCTGACTCCCCTTTTGCGTGTCTTCGTTATTCGTCTGAAAAATACCTCCCGTCAATTTTCAGGTAATTTGGAGGTGTTCTTCTTCAGCAACTCAGTATCCACTTTTTCCTGCTGAATCCCGCGTCTGCTGTTCCGGCATCGGAAAGCTGCAAACTATGTAAAATGGACCAAAACAACAGAAGAACATCATCATAACGTGAAATATATCAATGAATAAGGATGAATTATGATACAAAATAGTGATGCATTTTGGACGTATCAACACCCCCAAGCTTAGACCTCGCTTGTCCCCAAGCGAATATGAACTCGGTAAACCTGTCCACAAGTTTAGAGAGTGAAGTGTCGATAAATAGAATACGGACAAGAAGCATCATAGTCTCTTCACCAACTCAAATATCCTCAGCAGCAATCTTCAACTCATAAGGCTCTTATGAAAGAGTGTTAACACTTATATTCGAAAGTAGGACCAAGGAAACTCATTATATCATGGCAAACATGTCCTTTGGTCAAAGAACAACAAATAATTTTAACTTTTGCTCTTATATTTTGATGGGATTAATTGAAGCTTTTTGAAATAACATGTTAATAAGCAAGAAGTTAAAGTGTTAACACAAAGGAAGATATTTGCCTTAGCTGGGCATGACAAACAACTTACTTATCAGATGATAATGTCAACAAGGATATGATATGACAAATCTTAATGCAACTTTATATGAATGAATCCTTATCAACATCAAATGTCTGCTCTCTTTGAGAAATAGAGGGAAGTAGGAATAACTGACTCAACTTAAAATTAAAAGATAGGCCCTGCTCTAGGGTAGTAGGGAAAACTCATGTGCTATCCTCAAATCAAACAGAATGAAAACAAGTTTTTGAGAGGTGCATGATTTGTCAACGAATGCTAATAAATAACTCAGTTGCTTCTTGAGCTGAACAAGTTTCGAGGAACGGCTCCCGTATGAGGACGATAACATCCTCTTATTCTCCTTTGTTTATCACTGCCAAAGTTTTCTGATTTCTCATGAACAAAGCGTGAAGGAGGGTTTGTTTGTTATATTATTTTTAAGCCAGGCGCACTCAATTCCAGTTCCTTTTCGTATTATGGGTTTGCACATTATACATGCAATCCCGGGGTGAAGCTTGTCCAACTCAAAAAGGTCATGAATTAGCTACTACTTCCTCATGAGCTAAAGCAGAGGCACAAAATAAAAGATTTTGAACATTTAAGGATAACACATAAATTATATACTTTAGGGAGTGGTAGTGGAGTACCACGAGTAGGTAGGTATGGTGGACTCATATGGAAGGTATTGGCTTAAGGGTATGGATGCACAAGCAGAATTCCGCTTAGTGCAGAGTTAGGCTAGCAAAGGTTTTGAGAGAGCAGACAATTGATGATGACTAAGATGCAAAGCAATATAAAGCATGAACATTGAAATAAGCATAACACATCAAGTTGTCTTCCTTGTCAACATAACACTTCAAGCATAATAACATAAAGGTTTTAGCTATGTTGATACTTTAAGAAAATCATGCTTGTTGTTATGACCAAAGCTATGTTTGCCAAGATTAAATAAAGTTTCATAGCCATACCTGACATAAGGTCAAAACTCCCCATAAGAATCAACATATAAGGTCGATTGCGTGAAGAGAATACCGAGTGCAGCAAAAAGAACCGATAAACTTCTCATTAATATTCCATCATAGACGACTCCACACTCTCGGATACACTTCTTCACCAAAGGGGTGATAGACCTCAATGCACATACCTGTCTCATATAATAACTTCCCTAGACATGATACGACTCTACTTGACTTCTAAAAGACAAAAAGTAAAGATAATGATACCGGGCACTCCCCCAAGCTTGGAACAAGCCAAGGGAATGCCATTACCCCACGGAGATTTCACTCATCATCCTTGTTGGCGTTGATCAAGTAGTTCTTGGCGAAACTCTTCCATGGAAGGGGTTCTCCAGTCTCATATGAAAAGCTCGTCTCCTAGATCCTGCATTCAGCACCCAAACCCATGCGCAGAAACCTTAGTTCATACTCACAGTTCTGGTTATGTAGATCATTAATTTGCCCTTGGAGTTCTATGATTCTGTCTTCAGACGCGGCGATTCTTTCCCACATCTCCTTCATCTCCTTCAGAAAGTAGTTCTTCAGCTCGTTGGTGATGTCAAAGTTAGCTTCGACACCACGCTCGGTCATCTTCTTGTACTTGAAGACTTCCTGCTCCACTTCTTCCAGCCTGGCCTGGACGCTCCCCTCCTTGATAGGTCCCTTCAGATCTTCTTGATGAAGGATGCCTTCCTTCATCTGAACAACCTGAGGGTGCTTCTTCACCTCGGCGAGGTAAGGGTTGATGACGTTGACGACGAACGTGTCCTTGGGGGAACTTGGAGAAGCCATGGCACCTAAATTTAGCTGAAAGATTTCCTGGCAGAAACAGGTCGAAGAGAAAACACGCGAAATCGCAAGATACGTTGCCGGAACAATCCGGGCAAATATATAGGAAAAATTTATGCACAGAAAGGAAGGTAACAGACCAAAGCGGGGTCGGAGACGGGCTCCAGGGTGTCCAGGCGGCCTGCCGGCGCGGCCCAGGGGGGGGGGGGGGCGCCAGGGGGGCGCCTGGACTCCCTGGTGGTCGTCTCCGGCTCCACTTCGACTCGGAATTTTACTAATTTTACAAAACCTCGTAATACGGAACTTTTATGATGGTTTGCGGTGTTTTCTTACCGTACTACATACCTTTTCTTTATTCTGCTTCTGCTGGCGTCTGAAACAGGGCTGCAACATGTTCTTCGTGGGTTGTTGTGTATATTATATTCACATCAACATCGACAGGGTCTCCTGCTATGTAATGTTTAAGTCTTTGCCCATTCACAACTTGAGGTTTGGTACCTTCAAAATTATTAATCTTAATTGCACCAGACCGATAAACTTCTTCAATATGAAATGGTCCTTCCCACCTGGAAAGTAGTTTACCTGGAGAAAACCTGAAACGGGATCTAAACAACAAAACTTTATCACCAACATTAAATTCACGTTTCAGAATCTTCCTATCATGCCACCTTTTTACCTTTTCCTTGAACATTTTAGCGCTCTCGTAAGCTTCACTTCTCCATTCATCTAGAGAAGTCAAGTTCATGAGACGCTTCTCACCAGCTAGTTTTGGGTCAGCGTTAAGCTCTCTAACAGCCCAGAAAGCTTTGTGCTCTAGCTCTAATGGCAAATGGCAAGCCTTGCCATATACTATCTTATAGGGGGACATGCCCATGGGGTCTTTGTAAGCAGTTCTATATGCCCACAAAGCATCTCCTAATTTATTTGACCAATCCTTCCTATTTCTGTTTACTGTTTTCTGCAAGAACAACTTAATCTCTCTATTGGTGAGCTCAACCTGCCCACTAGTTTGAGGATGATATGGTGAAGCAATTCTATGATTAACATCGTATTTAGCCAAAGCTTTTCTAAAAGCTCCGTGCGTGAAGTGTGATCCTCCATCGGTCATGAGATTCCTTGGTACACCAAACCTAGGAAAAATTATATGTTTAAGCATTTTCAAAGATGTTTTGTGATCAGCACTTTCAGTGGGGATTGCTTCAACCCACTTGGTCACATAATCAACAGCTACTAAAATGTGAGTGTACTTGTGCGAAGAAGGAAAAAGACCCATAAAGTCAAAACCCCAACAATCGAAAGGTTCAATCACTAGTGAGTAATTCATAGGCATCTCATTCCTTCTACTAATGTTACCAACTCTCTGACATTTATCACAAGCTAAAACATAATTTCTAGCATCTTTAAAGAGAGTAGGCCAATAAAAACCTGATTGAAGAACCTTATGTGCAGTCCTCTCACCGGCATGATGTCCTCCATAGGGACTATCATGACACCGTCGGAGAATGTCCTTCTTCTCATGTTCCGGAATGCATCTTCTCACGATCCCGTCGGGACCTTCTTTGAAAATATGTGGGTCATCCCAAAAGTAGTGCCTCAAATCATGAAAGAACTTCTTCCTCTGCTGAAATGTTAGACCTGGAGGCAAATACTTCGCAATAATAAAATTAGCATAATCTGCATACCACGGATCGGAAAGAGGTTGTACTTTTACAACGGCAAGTTGCTCGTCTGGAAAACTATCGTTAACGGGAATAGGGTCAGGCGGTATATCTTCCATTCTTGAAAGATTGTCCGCTACCGGATTGTCTTCCCCTTTGCTATCAATAATCTGCAAATCAAATTCTTGAAGAAGGAGTACCCATCTGATAAGCCTTGGCTTGGCATCCTTCTTTGTCATAAGATACTTAATGGCAGCATGATCAGTATGAATAATAACTTTGGAATCAACAATATACTGCCTAAACTTATCACAAGAAAAAACTACAGCTAAGAATTCCTTCTCAGTAGTAGCATAATTTCTTTGAGCACTATCAAGGGTTTTACTAGCATAATGTATAACATTCAATTTCTTATCAACTCTTTGTCCTAAAACAGCTCCAACAGCAAAATCACTTGCATCACACATAATTTCAAAAGGTAAATTCCAGTCAGGTGGTTGTACTATAGGAGCAGTTATTAAAGCTTTCTTAAGGACTTCAAAAGCTTCCTTACAATTTTCATCAAACGCAAAAGGAACGTCCTTCTGGAAAAGATTAGTGAGGGGTCTCAGGTTTTAGAAAAGTCTTTAATAAATCTTCTATAAAAACCTGCATGACCGAGAAAACTGCGAATACCTTTGATGTCCTTTGGATAGGGCATCCTCTCAATAGCTTCGATCTTGGCTTTGTCCACTTCAATTCCCCTTTCGGAAATCTTGTGACCAAGAACAATTCCTTCATTAACCATAAAGTGGCACTTCTCCTAGTTGAGTACCAAATTTGTCTCCTCGCATCTCTGCAAAACTTTATTAAGGTTGTGAAGACAATGGTCAAATGAAGTTCCATAGACGGAGAAATCGTCCATGAAGACTTCCATAATATCCCCCCAGAAACCATGAAAGATAGCAGACATACACCTTTGAATAGTAGCAGGGGCATTACATAAACCAAAAGGCATACGTCTGTAAGCATAAGTACCAAAAGGACAAGTAAAAGTGGTCTTCTCTTGATCGGCAGTGTTAACATGAATTTGAGAGAAGCCAGAATAACCATCGAGATAACAAAAGTGGGTGTTTTTGGATAACCTTTCAAGCATTTGGTCGATGAACGACAACGGGTAGTGATCCTTCCTGGTTGCCTTGTTCAACTTCCTGTAATCAATACACATTCTATATCCAATAATAATTCTTTGAGGTATTAGTTCATTTTTATCATTTGGAACCACAGTTGTACCTCCTTTCTTAGGAACACAATGTACCGGACTTACCCACTTACTATCAGCTATAGGGTAGATAATACCTGCGGCTAGGAGCTTGAGAATCTCAGTTCTCACGACATCCATCATCTTCGGGTTTAACCATCGTTGATGATCAACAACTGGTTTAGCATCAGGCTCAAGGTTGATAGTATGTTGACAGATAGATGGACTAATCCCCTTAAGGTCATCAAGGTTATAGCCAATTGCGCCTCGGTGTTTACGAAGTACTTCCAATAATCGCTCTTCTTCATATCCTGAAAGGTTAGAATTGATAATAACAGGATATACTTTCTTTTCATCTAAATAAGCATACTTGAGCGTATCGGGAAGAGGTTTAAGATCGAACACCGGGTCTTCTTTCGGTTTTGATAAAATTCCCAAAGGTTCAACCGGAAGGTTGTGCTTCAGGATAGCAGGCTGCCTCAAGAATATTTCATCTAGTTCATTTCTTTCCTGCATATGCAAATCATTCTCGTGGTCCTCCATGTATTGCTGCAAGGGATCATCAGGGGGAATAGGAATAGAGGCAATACTTTCAATAATTTTATCATCACTAGGTAAATCAGTACCACGAGGCTGCTTAGAGAACTTAGAAAAATTAAATTCATATGGCTCACCATCGAATTCAACAGAAACTTTACCTTTCTTGCAATCTATTATAGCTCCACATGTTCTAAGAAAAGGTCTACCAAAAATGATGGGACAAAAATTGTCCCTGGCTGAACCAAGTACCAGAAAGTCGGTAGGGTATTTTACCTTTCCACATAGGACTTCAACATCCCTCACAATTCTGATAGGAGAGATAGTTGATCTATTTGTAAGATGAATAGTAACATCAACTTCTTCAAGTTCACAAGGGGAAATCTCAGCGATGATTTCTTCATAAAGTGAATAAGGAATAGCACTTGCACTCGATCCCAAATCGCATAGCCCATAATAATTGTGATCTCCTATTTTAACAGATACCACCGGAGTACCTGAAATTGGGCCTTTATTCTTGGCTGTGACAAGGTTAGTGGAAACAGCACAAAAAGTTATATTGGAATCCGAAACATCATCAATAACAAGGTCTTTAATCAATGCAACTCGAGGATCGACCCTGATCTGGTCCTCAGGCTCATCAACTCTTCTCTCACTTTTATTTATTATGCCTGTCACAAGAGAGTGCTCCTTTATCCTCATGGGAAAAGGAGGCTTTTCATATATAACTGCAGGCAAAATAGGCTCAGCAACATAAATATCAATAGGTGGTTCTTTAAAAGGTGCATGGTGCTGGTCTTTCTTCTTTTTAAAAGAATCAACGTGAGAGGCAAAATTCTTACACAAATCAATCACTAGATGGGAATCAAGACCAATCTTAGAGCAAAAAGTATTGAAGTAATCAGTTTCCACATAGCTCTCAATATAATCATGTTCATAATTTATAGCGGGTTCAATACCTTTATCAATTTCCCAATCTTCGGTATTCCTCTGGATTCTTTCAAGGAGATCCCACCTTTCTTCAACACTCTTCTTCTGAAATACCCCACTAGAGGAGGCATCCATCATCTCCTTATCCTGACGAGAAAGCCTGGCATAAAAATTTGTAAGTATAATTTCCTTGGGAAGCTTATGAATAGGGCATTTGAGCATTAGAGACTTCAATCTCCCCCAAGCTTGAGCAATGCTTTCTCCGTCACGAGACCTAAAGTTATATATATAATTCCTGTCTCGATGAATTTCATGAAGAGGATAAAACTTAGTATAAAAGAGAGACATAAGCTCCTGCCAGTCCAGCAAGTGTGAGTTATCGAGAAGCCCATACCAATCTGAAGCTTTATCTATAAGGGATACGACAAACAATTTCCTCATGACAAACTACCTCGATACACCTGCAAGCTTAAATAATGAACATAGTCGTGACAAATATAGCAAGTGTTCACCGGGATGTGTGTCTCCTGCATAACGATTAGCCAAAACATAATCGATAATGCCAGCTGGTATTTTATAAGGCACAATTTCAGTAGGGGGAGGATCAACCACCACAGGTGTGGGGCGTCTTCCCGCAAGCAACGCTCCAATGATAGGGTTGTCCATAAGGACAAAGAGCAGAAATAGCAAAAATAAAAACAGAATTATAAAAAGACTTTCTTACCAGTTTCACTTTACCAATAGCGCTACGCTCCCCGGCAACGGCGCCAGAAAACGGTACTTGATGACCCTCAACCGTAAGGGATCTATTGCAGCATTTTCGATAAGTAAGAGTGTCGAACCCAACGAGGAGCAGAAGGTATTGATAAGCGATTTTGAGCAAGAAATTACTGCAAGCACTGAAAGATAACTTTTAGGGGTTTTCTCGGTATAAGCAACAGGAATGTAAAGGCAAGTAATGTAAAAGGTACTGAAAGTAACAAGTGGCCCAATCCTTTCTTAGCAAAGGAGAGGCCTAGCAACTGAACTTATAAAGACTAAAGCGTTCTTGAGGACACACGGGAGAGGTAGTCATGTGCTTTCGCCATATTCCGTATCGATACTATGTTATGTGTTGATAAGTGTTGAGTGGGTGGATCTATGCTAGTGCACTCTCTAGACTAAGATGAATGCACTCTTATGATTAAACACCTTGCAAGCATCCGCAAATACAAGATAGAATTTAAGGCAAAAGCCTAACCATAGCAATACGATCGAGGATCCATTATTCCCTTATGCAAAAGCGTGCGAACTGGGGTTCAGGTTTCTGTCACTCCGGCAACCCACCATAAGCATTCTTTATACACAATGTATTCCCCTAGGTCCTTAATAAGGCGAAGTGTTGGGTGTTCGACTCACACAACACCACTAGTAGAATGACAACACAACTGAAATATCAAACAACACATATTACTTCAACAACATATGACTACTAACAACAAGACTTCCCCCATGTCCTCTAGAACTAAGGTAACTACTCACAAGACATAAAAGAGATCATGATCAGTGGGGATAAATATGTAATAAACAATATGGACAAAATAATATTTCTCCAACAAAACTCAATAGCATTCACCACAAAGTAGTAATCAACACCGATGGAGTAGAGAGGATAGGTAGTACGAGTTACATCACAAGTTGCGATGGTAAGATGAGATTTGGATGAAGATGGAGATGGTGCTGGTGTTGGGGATGATGTTGATGATGATCTCGATGATGCCCGTGACGATGGTGATGACGATGGCGACGATCTCCCCTTCCGGGAGGTGATCTCCCCGGCGGAATCTGCCCGCCGGAGATGCCCTTTTCTTCTCTGTTGGTTTCCGCCTCGAAGCGGCAGCGGAACTCCGTAAAAAGTCCCGTGCCTAGGGTTTTCGGAGGACGGAGAACATATATGCAAAAGGGGGCGACCAGAGGTGGGCCAGGGGCTCCAGGCGCCCCCCGGCGCGGCCAGGGGGGGGGGGCGCCCCCAGGCTGCCTGGGCACCCTGTGGCCCTCCTCTGACTCCCCTTTTCCGTATCTTTGTTATTCGTCTGAAAAATACCTCCCGTCAATTTTCAGGTAATTTGGAGGTGTTCTTCTTCAGCAACTCAGTATCCACTTTTTCCTGCTGAATCCTGCGTCTGCTGTTCCGGCATCGGAAAGCTGCAAACTGTGTAAAATAGACCAAAACAACATAAGAACATCATCATAACGTGAAATATATCAATGAATAAGGATGAAATATGATACAAAATAGTGATGCATTTTGGACGTATCAAGAAGCCACTAGTGAAACCTATGGCCCCCGGGTCTATCTTTATCATATTACTTTACCTTCAATTTCGGCTGTCGTTGCTTATTTGCTTTCTTTACTTTCTGTTCTTATACCAAAAATACCAAAAATACTATCCTATCCTATCTATCAGATCTCACTTTCGTAAGTGACCGTAAAGGGATTGACAACCCCTTATCGCGTTGGCTGCGAAGTTCTTATTTGTTTGTGCAGGTGCGAGGGACTCGTGCGTGGTCTCCTACTGGATTGATACCTTGGTTATCAAAAACTGAGGGAAATACTTACGCTATTGTGCTACATCACCCTTTCTTCTTCGAGGGAATACAATGCAAGCTCGAGAAGTAGCCCATCCCACTTATGATTAACGGCTATTGCAAGCATCCGCAACTACAAAAGAAGTATTAAGGTAAACCTAACCATATCATGAAACATATGGATCCAAATCAGCCCCTTACGAAGCAACACATAAACTGGGGTTTAAGCTTCTGTCACTCTAGCAGCCCATCATCTACTTATTACTTCCCAATGCCTTCCTCCAGGCCCAAACAATGGTGAAGTGCCATGTAGTTGACGTTCACATAACACCACTAGAGGAAAGACAACATACATCTCATCAAA
This sequence comes from Secale cereale, assembly GCA_902687465.1. Lineage (NCBI taxonomy): Eukaryota > Viridiplantae > Streptophyta > Magnoliopsida > Poales > Poaceae > Secale > Secale cereale. Next base: position 22,037,447 of record LR738710.1, on the reverse strand, counting down.
ATATCGAACGAATACCAAATTCACATGACTACTTATAGCAAGACTTCTCCCATGTCCCCAGGAACAAACGTGACTACTCACAAATCATGTTCATGTTCATAATCAGAGGGGTATTAATATTCATAAAGGATCTAAACATATGATCTTCCACCGAATAAACCAACTAGCATCAACTACAAGGAGTAATCAACACTACTAGCAACCCACATGTACCAATATGAGGTTTTGGGACAAAGATTGGATACAAGAGATGAACTAGGGTTTGAGAGGAGATGGTGCTGGTGAAGATGTTGATGGAGATTGACCCCCTCCCGATGAGAGGATCGATGGTAATGATGATGGTGATGATTTCCCCCTCCTGGAGGTATGTTTCCCCGGCAGAAGAGCTCCGCCAGAGCCCTAGATTGGTTTTGCCAGGTTCCGCCTCAAGACGGCGGCGTTTCGTCCTGAAAGCTTCCTTCTGATTTTTTTTCCAGGGCGAAAGACACCTTTTGCCAGAAGATGGGCATCGGGAGGCTTCCAGGTGGCCCACGAGGCAGGGGGCGCGCCCAGGGGGGTAGGGCGCGCCCTCCACCCTCGTGTACGGTGGGTGGCCCCCTCTGGTGCTTTCTTCACCCAATATTTTGAATATATTCCCAAACTGACTTTCGTGGAGTTTCAAGACTTTTTGAGTTGTGCAGAATAGGTCTCTAATATTTGTTCCTTTTCTAACCCAGAATTCCAGCTGTCGGCATTCTCCCTCTTCATGTAAACCTTGTAAAATAAGAGAGAAAAGGCATAAGCATTATGACATAATGTGTAGTAACATCCCATAATGCAATAAATATCAATATAAAAGCATGATGCAAAATGGACGTATCAACTCCCCCAAGCTTAGACCTCGCTTGTCCTCAAGTGGAAGCCGATATCGAAAAATATGTCCACATGTTTAGAGATAGAGGTGTCGATAAAATAAAATACGGACATCAGGGCATCATGATAATTCTTAGAATAGCTTTTCATCAATTCCACACACTAACCTATCATTTAGTCTTTCACAATTGCTAACACTCACGGAATACTTATGGGTATGAAGTCTTAATCGGACACAGAGAAAGATAGGGGCTTATAGTTTTGCCTCCCAACCTTTTACCTCAAGGGTAACGTCAACAATAATGTTTTATGAAAACCCACATCCAATTGGATATATATATGATACGTCTCCAACGTATCTATAATTTTTGATTATTCCATGCTATTATTTATGATGTTTTGGATGTTTAATGGGCTTTGTTATACACTTTTATATTATTTTTGGGATTAACCTATTAACCCAAAGGCCCAGTCCAGATTGCTGTTTTTGCCTATTTCAGGGTTTTATAGAAAAGGAATATCAAACGGAGTCCAAACGGAATGAAACCTTCGGGAGAGATATATTTGGAGCGATATCTTCACGGGAGACTTGAGAACCATGGAAGAGGGCACACGTGGCGTCCACGAGGATGGGGGCGCACCCCCTGCCTCGTGGGCCCCACGTTGGTCCCCCGATGCCCTCCTTCCTCCTATATATATCCATGTACCCCGAAAACATCAGAAGAGGAGAGAAAACCCTAATTCCACCGCCTCAACATTCTGTTCCCATGAGATCCCATCTTGGGGCCTATTTCGGAGCTCCGCCAGAGGGGGCATCTACCACGGAGTGCTTGTACATCAACACCATCGCCTCACCATGAGTTGTGAGTAGTTTACTACAGACCTTCGGGTCCATAGTTAGTACCTAGATGGTTTCTTCTCTATCTTTGGATCTCAATACCAAGTTCTCCTCGGTCTTCGAGGACATCTATTCGATGTAATCTCTTTTTGCGGTGTGTTTGTCGAGATCCGATGAATTGTGGGTTTATGATCAAGATTTTCTATGAGAAATATTTGGTTCTTTTCTGAATTATTTTATGTATGATTATAATATCCTTGCAAGTCTCTTCGAATTATTGGTTTGGTTTGGCCTACTAGATCTATAGTTCTTGCAATGTGAGAAGTGCTTGGCTTTGGGTTCAATCTTACGGCGTCCTTTCCTAGTGACAGTAGGGTCAGCAAGGCACATATTGTATTGTTGCCATCGAGGATAAAAAGATGAGGTTTATATCGTATTGCTTGAGTTTATCCCTCTACATCATGTCATCTTGCTTAAGGCGTTACTCTGTTCTTATGTACTTAATACTCTAGATGCATGCTGGATAGTGGTCGATGTGTGGAGTAATAGTAGTAGATGCAGGATCGTTTCAGTCTACTTGTCACAGACGTGATGCTTGTATATAATGATCATGCCTAGATAATCTCATAATTATTCGCTTTTCTATCAATTGCTCGACAGTAATTCGTTCACCCACCGTAGAATTCTACTATCATGAGAGAAGCCACTAGTGAAACCTATGGCCCCCGGGTCTATTCTCAACATATCAATCTACAATCTACTTTACTTTACCGTTTTTACTTTCTGTTCTTATATCCAAAAATACCAAAAAATACCAAACTGTCATATCTATCAGATCTCACTTTCGTAAGTGACCGTAAAGGGATTGACAACCCCTTATCGCGTTGGCTGCAAAGTTCTTATTTGTTTGTGCAGGTGCGAGGGGCTCGCACGTGGTCTCCTACTGGATTGATACCTTGGTTCTCAAAAACTGAGGGAAATACTTACGCTATTGTGCTGCATCACCATTTCCTCTTCGAGGGAATACAACGCAAGCTCAAGAAGTAGCAATATATCAGGATCTTTCCAACACATAGTGCTTGCCAAAGGATAAAGTGTAAAAAGGAAAGGTGAAGATCACCATGACTCTTGTATAAGGTATCAGTGGCGGTGCCAGGATCTAAACCTAGTGATGTCAAGCTTTACAAAATGAAAAACATTATAGACAAATTAAACGGGGAAAGAAAAGAGCATACTTTGTTTGAAACATGCTTGTTCTCAAACAAAAGGAATCAAATATACTTATCCATTTACCATTACCAAACTTAAGATCTGACAACTGACAAAATAGGATTTTCTTAGAGAAAGAAGACCCGAATTTTTTAAGAAGAGAAAAGATTGGAAGAAAAGGAAGATAATTTAGAGCTTACAAGTAAAAGTGGAGTAAAAGGGGAAGCGGCTGCTGAGCTCGCCGGTCGCCGGACATGCAGTAGTGTGGAGCAGCTGAGGTGGACGTGCTCACGGTGGTGATTCTGGTCACGGGCTGCCTCCACGCTCTTTTTTTACGAAACGGCGCGGCTAACTCAAAGATCGGTGTGCATCTTGTACACAGCAGGAAGGTGAAAAGGAGAGATCTTGAAGGAGCAATCACGGGAATTGAGGATCTGCCGATCAGGGTAGTTAACTAATCGGATTTATGTTTCTTCTTTTTGCTAATGGGCCAGCCAAATCTCACGCTGAGCAAATAACAACTGGGCTTTGTGTAGTCAATTTTTACTTAGCGGTGAGATAAGCCTATGGCAAAGATCTTCGACTTGCAAAAATCCTGTGTAGTTGCTTGACCACACAACGCTAACGTAGCTTCGCCACTATAAGGTATAAGAAAAAAATAAAAGATAGATCATTCGCAAAGGGAAGCAAAGGTTGTCATGTGCTTTTATGGTTGGATGCACAAAATCTTAATGCAAAAGAACATCACTTTATATTGCCACTTGTGATAGGGACCTTTATTATGCAGTCCATCACTTTTATTTCTTCCATATCACAAGCTCGTATAAAGCTTATTTTCTCCACACTAATAGATCATACATATTTAGAGAGCAATTTTTATTGGTTGCAACAATGACAACTTACTTGAAGGATCTTACACAATCCATAGGTTGATATGGTGGACTCTCATGGCAAAACTGGGTTTAAGGATATTTGGAAGCACAAGTAGTATCTATACTTGGTGCAAAGAATTTGGCTAGCATGAGGGGGAAAGGCAAGCTCAACATGTTGGATGATCCATGACAATATAATTTATTTCGGATATATGAAAACATAACCCATTACGTTGTCTTCCTTGTCCAACATCAACTTTTTAGCATGTCATATTTTAATGAGTGCTCACAATCATAAAAGATGTCCAAGATAGTATATTTATATGTGAAAACCTCTCTTTCTTTATTACTTCCTATTAATTGCAACGATGACCGAAACTATGTTTGTCAACTCTCAACAACTTTTGTTCATCATACTCTTTATATATGTGAAGTCATTACTATATATAAGCTCAATATGATCTCTTTATTTCTTTTTATTCTTTCTAGATCATAGCAAAATAACCAATCCCTCGACTCAAGATTAATCTTTATTATATATAGCTCACGTACTTGATTACATAGATAAGGATCAACACCAAAAACTCAAAGCTAGATCATACTAAACTTTATTCTACTAGATCAAGATATAACCAAAAGGATCGAACTAAGAAAAAGGTAAAGATAGAAGTGTGATGGTGATACGATACCGGGGCACCTCCCCCAAGCTTGGCAGTTGCCAAGGGGAGTGCCCATACCCATGTGTTTATGTCTCTTTCTTCGGAGGTGGTGATGATGGAGTTGTTGATGATGTAGGCTTGTCGTCCATCTTCCAAGGCATAAGCTCACCATCGTAGAAGGATGATCGAGTCTCCGGGATCCTCAAATCTGCATTCAAACTCATCCTCTTGAATATATATTCATACTCACAGTTTTGGTTTTGTAGGTCATAGATGTGGGTTTGGAGGTGCTCGATTTTCTTGTGAAGCTTGAAGATGGTCTCCCCAATATTCTTGGCATCCAGCTTGTGGTTGTTGGTGAACTCCGCGATCATCATCTGGTTGGCGTTGAGTCCGCGTTCCACCACACCCTGGCACTTGAAAACTTGTTGCTCCATTGCTTCGAGTCTTGTCTCCACGCTTCCGGTCGTCCTTGGTCCCTCAACATCGCGGATGTGCAACACCCCCTCACGCATCTCAATGGTTTGAGGTTGTTGCAGCACCTCCGCGAGGTAGGGGTTGATGATTTTCTTGAAAAACTTGTCCTTGGGGCGCTTGAAGACGTCATGGTGATCTAGATCTGTCAGAAAAACAGCTCGAAACAAAAGCAGAGGATTTTGTCGTGGTACCGTGATAAAAACCTTCGGGAGATTATATAATGAATTTTTACCGACTGAAACAAGTAACCTACAAGAAAACGGAGTCCGGAGGGCACACGAGGTGCCCACGAGGCAGGGGGCGTGCCTAGGGGGGGGGTTGGGCGCACCCTCCACCCTCGTGGATGCCTCATGTCCCTTTCGGACTACTTCTTGTTTTCCTTTTTTCATATTCCAAAGCGGAGAAAAATTGCTATTAGAACTGTTTTGGAGTCGGTTTACTTACCGTACCACGTACCCATTCCTTTTCGGAGTCTGAAACGTTCTGGAAAGTGTCCCTTATGTATTCCTCCGGGGTTACAGTTTCAATGACATTAGTTTCAGCATTTATGGGATTACCTTAGATATAATGTTTGATTCTTTGACCGTTCACCACCTTTGGATTTGTGCCTTCGAAGTTGTTTATTTTTATGGCACCAGAATGATAGACCTCCTCGATAACGTAAGGACCTTCCCATTTAGAGAGGAGTTTTCCTGCAAAAAATCTTAAACGAGAGTTGTATAGCAAAACATAGTCACCTACATTAAACTCACATTTTTGTATCCTTTTGTCATGCCATCTTTTAACTTTTTTCTTTAAACAATTTGGCATTTTCATAGGCATGGGTTCTCCACTCATCAAGTGAGATAATGTCAAATAGTTTCTTTTCACCAGCAAGTTTGAAATCATAATTGAGCTCTTTAATGGCCCAATATGCCTTATGTTCTAGTTCGAGAGGTAAGTGACATGCTTTTCCATAAACCATTTTATACGGAGACATACCCATGGATTTTTATATGCATTTCTATAGGCCCATAATGCATCATCAAGTTTCTTGGACCAATTCTTTTTAGATCTATTAACGATCTTTTGCAAAATTAATTTTAGCTCTCTATTACTCAGTTCTACTTGACCACTAGACTGTGGGTGGTATGGGGATGCAATTCTATGATTAACATCATACTTAGCAAGCATTTTACGAAAAGCACCATGAATAAAATGTGAACCACCATCAGTCATAAAATATCAAGGGACTCCAAACCTCTGAAAAATAACTTCTTTAAGCATCTTAATAGAGGTGTTATGATCAGCACTACTAGTTGGAATAGCTTCTACCCACTTAGTAACGTAATCGACAACAACTAAAATATGTGTATACCCATTAGAGGAAGGAAACGGTCTCATATAATCAAAGCCCCAAACATAAAATGGTTCAATAACAAGTGAATAGTTCATAGGCATTTCTTGACGTCTACTAATAGTACCAATTCTTTGAAATTCATCACAAGACAAGACAAACTTACGGGCATCCTTGAAGAGAGTAGGCTGCTACCTCTTGAGCATGCGTTGGTTTTCCCTTGAAGAGGAAAGGGTGATGCAGCAAAGTAGCATAAGTATTTCCCTCAATATTTTAGAACCAAAGTATCAATCCAGTAGGAGACTACACTCAACTCCCTCGTGCCTGCACTAACAAATAAGACCCTTGCAACCAACATGATAAATGGGTTGTAAATCCCTTCACGGCCACTTGCAAAAGTGAGATCTGATAGAAATAATAAGATAAATATTTTTGGTATTTTTGTTGTATATAGATTGAAAAGTAAAGATTGCAAAATAAAAGATAACTAGTTGATGGAAGATAGACCCGGGGGCCATAGGTTTCACTAGTGGCTTCTCTCAAGATAGCATATTCTACGGTGGGTGAACAAATTACTGTCGAGTAATTGATAGAAAAGCGCATAGTTATGAGAATATCTAGGCATGATCATGTATATAGGCATCACGTCCGTGAAAAGTAGACCGAAACGATTCTGCATCAACTACTATTACTCCACACATCGACCGCTATCCAGCATGCATCTAGAGTATTAAGTTCATAAGAACAGAGTAACGCCTTAAGCAAGATGACATGATGTAGAGGGATAAACTCATGCAATATGGTATAAACCCCATCTTTTTATCATCGATGGCAACAATACAATATGTGCCTTGCTGCCCCTGCTTTTATTGGGAAAGGACACCGCAAGATTGAACCCAAAGCTAAGCACTTCTCCCATTGCAAGAAAGATCAATCTAGTAGGACAAACCAAACTGATAATTCGAAGAGACTTGCAAAGATATTTAAATCATGCATATAAGAATTCAGAGAAGAACTAAATGTTGTTCATAGATAATCTCGATCATAAACCCACAATTCATCGGATCTCGACAAACACACCGCAGAATGTATTACATCGAATAGATCTCCAAGAAGATCGAGGAGAACTTTGTATTGAGATCCAAAGAGAGAGAAGAAGCCATCTAGCTAATAACTATGGACCCGAAGGTCTGTGGTAAACTACTCACAACTCGTCGGAGAGGCTATGGTGTTGATGTAGAAGCCCTCTATGATCGATTCCCCCTCCCGTGGAGCCCCGGAAAAGGCCCCAAGATGGGATCTCACGGGTACAGAAGGTTGCGGCGGTGGAAATAGGGTTTTGTGGTGCTCTCGGATGTTTTCAGGGTATATCTTTCCCTAATAATAAAGCACGGATTGAGTCTGTCGAGTTCACTGCCGCGTCCTTTTTGTGCAAAAGCCATGTGTGCTGTTTGAAAATTAACCCGCAGTCATGTCCGTAGGTCAAATAACGGTTCGTCATTGAAAAAAAGGTCCCCTGTATGCCTACACCAGAACATCTGCTGCATCGCTCGCCCAATGGCTTCGCCCCGCTCGGCCGGCAGGCCAGCCCGCCAACCAACTCGCCTACCCACGCACCGGAGGCAACCGGTGGCGGGTCGATCTTTCCTCCCCCCCGTAGCCCAATCTAGATGCCCCTCCCTTTCATCTCTGAGCACATTGTGCTATGTCGGCGGCAACGGCGGTTCCTGGATTAAGGCATGGAGACCCATGCTCCCCTCATCTGGTTGGATCACCTCCTCAGGCGGCATCTCCTCTCCGAGCAGGATGGTGAGCACGAGATCCCCTCCTCAAGCCTCCAACCATGCGGCAAGAATCAACAAGAAATTTTGTTTGTTGCACTACTAGGAAAAGGGCTATAGATGAAATTGATACTAATGGCGCACCAGACAGGAAGTGCGCCATTAGTATATAGTAATGGCGCACCAGCAACAGATACGCCATTAGAGTTCGAAGTACTAATGGCGCACCTTGCCCGGAGTGCGCCATTAGTATCAAGAAGTTTTTTTTTAACTAGCGCGCCTGTCCAAACATACTAATGGCGCATCCATGAATAGTGCGCCATTACTAGTTGTAAATAGTAATGGCGCACCTGCAGTAAAGTGCGCCATTAATGCTCTTTTTTTATGATATTTTTTATTCTGTTTTTTACAAAACTACTAATGGCGCACTGTCCCAGAGTGCGCCATTACTAGTTTGAACTAGTAATGGCGCACTGTGCGGCAGTGCGCCATTAATATGTTTTTTTTTGCAAAACTTGTAATGGCGCACCAACTATAAATGCGCCATTAGTAACCTTGATTACTAATGGCACATTTGTAGCTGGTGCGCCATTAGTATGCGGGCAGCAACAAGATATTTTGGACAGCCTCTCTACCACACTCACTTCCCCCCCCCCCACTTCTTCATTCTCTCCACTTCCTCTCCTCTCGGGTCCCTCCTCTTTTCCACCTCATTTCCACCATATATTCATTCAAATTAAGTGGTTAAATTACCTTGTTTTGGTAGGTAAGTATGGGGGGAAGCTATATTTATGTTGTTCTCCATACAAACAATGTGCACATGCACTTTTATGGCCTATAGCTAGATCTATGTATGTTTGTGGTGTTGCATAGGTTTGTTGTGTTGCATATGTGTTTGTGTTTGGAGGTGTACCGGTATTTGAAATGCGATAGTTGCCAATATTTTCCCGGAATGTTGATTCATTTCCGTTTCGGTGAGAATTTTGGCATTAAGCATTCATTTTTGTCCTATTTTTAGGGAAAGTCATGGCAAATTTTTTCTTGGTTCTAAAATATCGTTTTGCTCTACCCCGCAGGGCAACCATGGTGCGCACGATGACCGAAGGCATCGTGAATAGGTTTTTGAGGTCCGCGAAGGCCGAGATGCTTCAAAAGAACGAGACGAAGATAAGATGTCCGTGTCGAAGATGCAAGCTGAAGAGCCTTATTGCGGACCCGGATTCCGGGCAGGTGCGGGACCACCTGCTCTTGCGTGGTTTCATGGATGGCTATCGGTGGCAAGGTGATGAAGATGACTACGAAGTCGTCCATGGGGGCCGGGCAAGAAATGAGGAAGGGCAGCAAGACAACCACCGCGGCTCGGGCGGGCGAGAAGACGAAGAATCCCTAGGAGATGATCACGACGGTGATGCTGTACACAGTCATCATGTAGAAGATGCAGGACATGATGATGAGGAAGATGCCGGAGCAGACGACGGGCATGATCATGAAGATGATGATGCCGGCGGAGCAGACGACGCTGAACCATCGATGGGCTGGGTTCAGGACCCTCATATTCAAGAGCTGCTTCTCAAGCAGACCGATAACGCAAGAGCTGCCGCCCGAGAGAAAGCCAAGATGGATCAACTTGAGTTAGACGCGGTTACTCCATTGTATGAAGGATGCAGGCCCGAGGATACCCGCCTGAAAGTAACGCTCATGGCTCTGGAGATGAAGGTAAAACACAAAATGACCGACGCATGCTTCGACGAGAACATGTCATTCTGGCACGAACGTCTTCCCAAGGGGAACAAGTGCCCCAATAGTTTGGAGGAGGCGAAGAAAATCGTGTGTCCTCTGGATTTACCGCACGTGAAATACCATGTGTGCATGAACAATTGCATCATTTATCGGGACGAGCACGCGGAGTCTACCATATGTCCGGTGTGCGGCGTCACTCGATACAAGAAGAGGAAGAAAGCTCCTCGAAAAGTGGTGTGGTACTTTCCGATCACTCCTTGTCTGCAGCGGTATTTCGCGGACCCTAAGGTAGCAAAGCTTCTGCGTTGGCACGCAGATAGGGAGGAGAAGAAGCGAGAAGATGACGCAAATGATCCGGAGATAGATAAAAAAGACAAGATGCTGAGTCACCCTAAGGATGCGAGCCAGTGGCAAGCGTTGAACTTCGAAGACCTAGAATTTGGGAACGATCCAAGGAACATCGTGCTGGGCGCGAGCACCGATGGAGTCAACCCGTTTGGCAGCCAGAGAAGCACACATAGCACCTGGCCTGTGTTTGTGTGGATGTACAACCTTCCCCCCTGGTTGTGCATGAAGAGGAAGTACATTCACATGAGTATGCTAATTGAAGGACCAAAACAACCAGGGAACGACATCAATCTGTATCTGGGGCTGCTGAAAGAGGAGCTAGACACGCTGTGGAAAACGCCAGCCAATACGTGGGACGCCGCAAAGAAAGAATATTTCCCTATGAGAGCCGCGCTGCTCATGACGGTGCACGACTATCTCGGTTACGGATATGTCGCGGGGCAGGTGGTCCACGGATTTTCTGGATGCGTCAGGTGCATGGATGACACAACGTATCGCCAGCTAGATAGAGATCCCGGGTCTTCGAAAACCGTGTTCATGGGACATCGAAGGTGGCTTCGCGACGATGACCTGTGGAGAAAACGCAAGGATCTGTTCGATGGTGAAACCGAACCCCGAGGACGCCCGCGTACGAGGAGCGGCGAGGAAATAGACGAGCTGTTGAAAAATTGGAAAGATTGCCCACTGCCGGGAAAGAAGCGAAAGGCGCCAGAGCCGCTGCTGAAGGTATGGAAAACGAGGTCTGTTTTCTGGGACTTGCCGTACTGGAAGATCCACCGTGTGCCTCACAGCCTTGATGTAATGCATATCACGAAGAACGTGTGCGAGAGTCTGCTTGGTACCCTGCTCAACATGCCAGAGAGGACCAAAGATGGGACGAAAGCAAGGGCAGACTTGAAATCAATGGGCATCAGGCAGGAGCTTCACGCTATATATGATGATGATGATGATGATGATGATGATGATGATGAGGCGAAGCAGGACACGGAAAGTCGTCGCAAAGGCAAAAAGGCCAAGAAGACCGGAAATGACTACCCTCCCGCGTGCTTCACTCTAAGTCAGGAGGAGATCGAGCAGTTTTTCACCTGCCTCGTAGGAGTACAACTTCCTTACGGTTATGCGGGGAAGATAAGCAGATACCTAGACCGGGCGAAGTTGAAGTTCAGCGGGATGAAGTCTCACGACTGTCACGTGCTGATGACGCAGATACTTCCAGTTGCAATCTGTGGTATCATGGACGCGCACGTCCGTGAAACCCTATTTGGCCTATGCAACTTTTTCGACGTCATCTCTCGGAAGTCTGTTGGCGTGAGGCAACTCAGAAGGCTACAGGAAGAGATCATGGTGATACTATGCGAGCTTGACATGTACTTCCCTCCCGCATTCTTCGACGTTATGGTGCATCTGCTGGTCCATATCGTGGACGATATCATCCAACTCGGGCCGACGTTCCTGCACAGCATGATGCCGTTCGAAAGGATGAATGGTGTCATCAAAGGATACGTTCGCAACATGTCACGTCCAGAGGGAAGCATAGCCAGGGGCTTTCTGACCGAATAGTGCATCTCGTACTGCACGAATTATCTAGGCATCAAGAACCCCGTTGGTCTGCCCGTCAACAGGCACCTCGGCAGGATCGCTGGATCGGGTCACCGTGAGGGTCGCCGCGAAATGCATGTCGACTTCGAGGGTCGACTCGCCGACTTTGAAAGAGCAAACCTAGTCGCGCTACAACACATAGACGTGGTCGATCCTTGGGTGGTTCAGCACAAAACCTTTATTGAGAAGACATACAATGACCGAGGCCAACAGAGGACGGACGGAGATATAATCAAAGAGCACAACTCATGTTTCACGCGTTGGTTTAAGCAGAAGCTTCTGTCGTACCCTTTACATGATGATTCTTCCGCGGAAGAACAACTCATATTCGCCTTGTCACAGGGCGCCGAGCACAACCTGATGACCTATGAGGCGTACGATATCAACGGCTACACATTCTACACCGAGGCCAAGGACATGAAGAGCGATGGTTATCAGAACTCCGGGGTAACGATGGAATCCTACACCGGTAATGACAAGGACAGATACTACGGAAGGATCGAGGAGATCTGGGAGCTGAGCTACACTGGAGAGAAGGTCCCGATGTTCCGTGTCAGATGGGCCAAGAGCGTCCTAAAAGAAGACCGGTATTTCACCACCATGGTTATACCCGAAGCCAAATCCAAGACCGCGGGCGCAAACGTCACCGCGAAAAATGAGCCATGGGTACTGGCTTCCCAAGTTGACGAATGCTTCTTCATTACCGACCCGTCAAAGCCCAGTCGTGTTGTCGTGAGGAGAGGCATAAGGAAGATCATGGAAATGGATGGAGTAGCCAATGAGCAAGACTTCGACAAGTACGGCGACCCGAGGATCGAACATGACGACGATGATGAAGTAGCAGCATACACCACAAGAAGAAGCAGGACCACCCTACCTAAAGGACGTCCGTTCCATAGAAGAACTCCATTTGCGAAAAAGAAGGGCAAGAAGATTGTGAACAGATAGCTAGCTAGCTAAGATCGTTTTTATTTAAATCGTAGCCTTCATTTCTCGATTGTATTTCATGGGCACTTTTTGAACTATCATGAATATTTTTAAATTTCATGGACACTCGATCTCGACCCCACACGTCGCCGAGAGCACCCCCCGGTCCACCGGCCGCCGACCCCTACTCAACCGCCGCCGCC
>LR738710.1:22000787-22024596 GCA_902687465.1 Secale cereale | reverse complement strand
CCACCCACGACGCCCCCGACGCCGCCGCCCCCGACGCCGCCGCCCCCGCTTCAACCTCGCCGGCGCCAGGTAACCACTCCGTCTCCTCCCCCCTTCCTTCCTCCCCCTCCCTCCCTCCCTCCTTCCCCTACCTCCATGTTTCTGAAATTTCAACTGCTAGTTCTGCATCCATGCCCGCCGTGGGTAGTGAGTTCAGCTAGAGGTGGTCTCTGCCATGATTAGCCTTAGATGTAGGCACCATGTAAACCATAAGCACCACTGGTATTAGTAGAAAGCAAGTGGTGAGGGCGATAGATGACACCCTCAATTACAAATCATACACACAATGTTATGATAGCTATCAAAATGGATAACATGAACTTTTGTGAACTTACTAAAATGTTGACTGCTAAAAATAGTAGTACTTGCTCTGAAAACCCTATCGCCCAGGGTCAAATTGGGGCGGTCAGCTTACTGAAAATTTCGTGCTGTATTTAACTGCATTTTGGGGAGGGCCTTACTGTACCCACATTCATGTAATGTAAGTAGAAACACTGATGCATGATGATCGTGGTTGATTTGATCCCTACCAAAGTGGAGGATGAAAAGAGGTGTTTCCCCTCTGGTTGTATAAGTCAGAAAATTCAGCTCACTCCCAAGGAAATATACCATCCAGTTGGCTGCAAGTTTGGGAAATCATTGAAGATTCCAATATCTTAGATGCTGATTTTTCTTCTTCTAAAATACAGATATGCACATGCTAGTTGGCACACACAGTAGGAAACACATTGTTTATACGAAACAAGCACCTCATACAGATCTGACATAGGAGTATTTCTCAAAGGAAGATGACCAACTCTTCATATTTGATAAATCCTCTCTTGCTCAACCACTCTCACGTATCTCACTCGTTTAGGTTAACTTCTATTTTTCTGTGTGGAAAGAAATCATCTTATTGGAGGCTCTGCCCTTATGAGGTCAAGGATAGCCACTGTTACTTAAATATGCCATATTGCTGCTGCTTTCTAATTAATACTGGCAGCAACATCAATTTTTGAGTTGTTGTCAGTTTGCTATCAAGCCGGGGTATTCACTGTTGTTGTTTTACAAGCTTCAAACTATTGTTTTACAAGCTTCAAACTATTGTTTTACACATCAATTTTCTGTGTGGAAAGGAATATGGTGGTCATGTATTTGGTTCCTTGTTGTAAATATTTGAACTTCAAACTATTGTTTTACAAGCTTCTGCAACTTTTTCTTAACTGTTGATGCTGCTGTTATGCCTGTATTCACTGCTGTTGCTACTGTACTTGTCATGATGTTGTACTTGTGATGATGCTACTTGTGATCTTCTGAAATGACCCATTGGCGACTTCATTAGGCGGGGATAATGATTTTGCAGGTACCCCGAGAGGCCCTTGAGTTTGCTGGAATGTTGATTAACTTCCGTTCCGGCAAATTCGGGTACTCCATATGTCCTATTTTCAGCAAAGGTCATGCTGAAATTTTCCGTGAATTTTAGCATGACTTTGCTAAAAATAGGACATATAGGGTACTTGTGACTAATGCATGGGCCGGGGTATCTTAGTGGTTAATTAGGTAGGATCAAGTGATTAGAGCCAAGTGATTAGGCCCAACTTACAATTCTCCTTCCTAGCTTAGCTTTTAGGATGCCTCGGTGTCGACAAACCATAAATTATGAAACCTTGGCTTTTAGGGTCCCTCGGTGTCGATAAAAACCGAAATGATGAAAGCTTAGGCTATTAGGGTGCCTGGGCGTCGAAAAACCCTCAATTATAAAAGCTTAGCTTTTAGGATGCCTCGGTGTCGACAAACCCTAAATGATGAGACCATGATCTTGTTCCTTGACAATAACCAACTTTTTGACCAAACTTTGTTCCTATTTAGAGAGAAACATGGCCAACAACGATGAGGCCGGTGGTTCGGGCGGGAAGGCATTCTGGGAGCTGTCCCAGGAGATGGAGGAACAACCTCACTTGTATGAGGACGCCGCCTTCCACACCGATCCTGAGACCACTGATGGTACCGTGGAGGATGACCCCACTGATGCCACCACTGATGGTGCCGCCGAGAATGCCACCACTGATGATGGCGGCGCACGCACAGATGGCAGCCAACCGAAGAGGCAACGGAAGGACCGGCGCCCGACCGTGCTCCGCACCCTCAAGGAGGAAGTTACTGAAGTGGACCCCGACGGGAATCCAACGGCGCCCGAACGAATAGTCAAGGGGTACTCGATTCAGCTCGGGTGCATTCTCCGGAGCACCGTCTCGATCAACAGCGAGAACCTGAGGCATCCTGACAACGCGAATTACCGCAACCTCCTCTTCACGAAGCTGCACGAACGATACAAGTTCCCCGCTCAATTTGATAACACAAGCCTCAAAGGGAATAAAGTGAACAATGCTGCCCTCACGAAGATGAGCAAGGCCCTGTCTACTTGGAAAACCAATGTGAAGATAATGATCAAGAAAGGTGAGAGTTATGAGACGATCAAGCAGAAACATCCTTCGATCACCGAAGATGACTACAACGAATTCAAGATCACTTGCTCGAGCGCCTCACACTCTGAATCAAGTCAGTGGGGGAAAGAAATGCGGGAGCTCAACTTAGGGGAACACACACTCGGTCCCGGCGGTTACAGATTGGCGGAGCCTATATGGGACAAGGAGGAGGCGGACCGTGCCGAGCAAGGCCTACCGCCCCTCTTCGATAAATACGGTGACAAGCAGACCAGGAACTTTATCAGGGCCCGGTACAAGAAGGACCCGAAAACAAAGGAGCTGACCACGGATCCGAAGACCAGGGCGCTTGAGCTTGTTCTGGTAAGGAATACACCCCCGCGTAATTAGCTCCATATGGTTGCATTCTAATTAATGAAGCCAAATTTCTAAATGATTCACATTCCTTCCGCAGGCGACTGAAAGCAGTAGCGCGGGGTCGACTAAGAGCGGCCCTTGGGACACGACTCTAAATAGGGCGTTGAATGTAATGAAGAACAAGGATAAGCTCGAGAAGCCGACGTCAGCTGGTCGTGTGGCCGGCAAAGGCTTGTCGACAAAATGGTCGTCATACTATAACGCTGGTGGGCGAAAGGAGAAAAAGACCAGCTCGGAAAGCCAGGCGCGCGAGGTTCAAGAACTCAAGGCACAGGTGGCGCGGATTCCGGAGATTATCCAAGAGCAAGTGCAACAACAGCTCGGAGCGACGATCAGCGCCATTGTGCCTAGCTTGATCGAGGGGTTGAGTGCGTGGATTGCTGGCGGCCAACAGGGGCCGCCCCCGATTCCCAGCTTCACGGCCAGCAACTCGCAGAACGAGATGGCGGTGCCATTGGTGTCTTCGGCGGAGGCGGCATTGGTGTCTTCGACGCCGGCACGGGAGCTTAATGCACCCGTGTGTACGCCGGCCGGCACCTCTGCAGCAAGCGGCCCCTCCGTCAACTGCACGCCCGCCGTTGGCGGTGCCTCGACATTAGCCGAGCTCGACGCCATCATCACGGTAACTAATTAAGCCTCTCTCGGCCGAGGACTTCATCTCCTTGCCTTTGACTGGGCATCCCTGACGCCCTACATGTTTTCGCAGGGCGCCGCCGACGTTCCGTGCACTCTACTGCACTTCGTGAACAACGAGTTGGTCGATGTCGCCAAGGGCAAAATCGTTCAACCGGGCCAGCCCTTGTTCCACGGTACCCAGATGCCACCCAACTTGTTTAGGGTTCAACTGGTTCGGGTGCTGCCAGGCTGCGACGACGTGTTACCTCCGATTCGACCCGTCGGGGCCGACGATGATGACGTCATGACCCTCAGCGCCTGCCTGAGCTGGCCCCTGCTTTGGCCGAAGAGCCAGATTCGTTTGGGGGCGGGGGAAACCACACCAAAGACAACACCGCCAGTCGTGCCGGTGCCAAGTCGTCCCCATGGCAAGTCCGCCGCAACGGTGCCGGACATCCCTATGCCACTGGATCCAAACATGCATATGGCACAGGATCAGAACGACGACGACGACGATACATTTGCCAACGTCGATCATTACTTTGCCGATCATGGGTACGGTGACGACTTCATGGGGGCTCCTTCTCAAGAACCCAACCCAACAAAAGACGTGCGCGATCAAGCCGGT
The DNA here is from genome assembly GCA_902687465.1 of Secale cereale. Taxonomy (NCBI): domain Eukaryota; kingdom Viridiplantae; phylum Streptophyta; class Magnoliopsida; order Poales; family Poaceae; genus Secale; species Secale cereale. The sequence continues at coordinate 22,020,474 of LR738710.1, read as the reverse complement.
ACCGCGGAGAAGCCAAGTTGCAACAGGCGTCGTCTGCCGTTCAGCTCTCAGGAGACGCCTCCAGCTGCCGATTTCACCGAGCCTCAGATAGGCGAGGTGCGAAATATGATCAGCCCCAACACACTAAAGAAGGCGGTCTCTGAGCAGAACTCGGTCCCAATTATGGAGATCAAGAAGGCACGCAAAAGAAAAACTAACAAGGGTGCGAGCCAGCCGGCACCGAGTACGATCCGTGCTCAGGACGGGCCACCTTCACCTGAGGATGTAATGAGGAGGGTGCATGTGGCGGGTAGGCCGATGCTACCGACAAATATGCTCGATGCTGCAACCGGTGCCATGCGGAGTCTGCATGACAGTGTTCTTTCTTTGGAGAAGCGGCGTCTCACACAGAAGGATGTGGCGTACCCGGTTTTCGCGGCCAAGGTGCCGGAGGGCAAGGGCTTTGTGGATAACTCCATCGGGGGTACGATCGTGCTGCGGTTTGATGACATCCACGCTATGTTGAACCTTCATCCGCTGCACTACACCTTCGTTCGGCTATTTTCGCTGAGTATGGAGATGCGGATCATTCGCGACAAGACCCCGGACATCGTGATAGTCGACCCCTTCTACATGCGTGCCAAGATCTTGGGCAGCGCTGGGGACCGGCAAGTCGCGAGTTCTTACCTCGGAGGCGTCATTCTGGCAAACCGAGATAAGGATAACTTCCTTGTGCCTTACTTTCCCGAGTAAGTCCTCCGCCTCAACCGCCCCGTAACATATGAATTCTTAGATTTCGATCGTTCTTCTTTTAACATTCCGTGTTTTATGCAGTGACACACAGTGCACGCTCATCCTACTAAGCCCCAAATATTCCATGGCCACGTATTTCGACCCGGACCGTAAGTCGGCTGTAGACTACACAAATGTCAAGAAGGTTCTTGATGATGTTCTCGCCGGCTACGCCAAATCTGGAGGCACCTTCACCAGGACAACTCGTAAGTACGGCAAGCACGTGTTCTCCCACAACACAACGTTCTGCTGCGTCAAGCAGCCGCCTGGCGGTCAGAAGGGTGCCTACTACGCCATCCATCACATGCGGGCGATCGTACGGGACCATCATCAACTTCTGCTACCGAGTAAGCTCAAAGATTGGGCCGCGCGCGTGTCGGCAATCCAGGACGCGGACATCAGACAAGATTTCTTTCGCATCCAGTCGGAGTTTGCGGAAATCATCCATCAAGATGTCCTTCGTACCTCGGGGCTGTTCTACCTCAGGAATCAACCGTCGAACAGTGACATCGACACAATGCTACAAATGCAGGCTGACAACGCCCGTGATTTCATGACTCCCACGATAGACGGCGGCTTCATCCACGCTCCGGTGCATTGAGTCGAGTCGAAAGCAGTGATGCTGTGTCTAGTTTTGAAACATCGATTGGCTCTTGTTGTAATTAAACTTTAATGAACTTGTAGTATGTCTCTTTGGTTTCGAGAGTCGTTCAACTTAGATGTAATCGATGCTATTAATGTCTTGCTTTTCTCTTTCGATCGTTCTGTTGCATACTTATATATTGCTTATGAATTGTCTGTGAATTGATACTAACGTTTTGTTTGGCTAGTGCATATATATAGCGATGCCGTCGTATGTCGTGTACAAGGGTAAGGTTCCCGGAGTCTACGACGACTGGGAGGAGTGTCGGAGACAGGTTCACCGATTCAGCGGTAACAGTTACAAAGGGTACACCACTAGGGCCGAGGCCGAATCTAGATACGCCCACTATCTAGCGGGAGAGGGGAGGGAGCGTTGGAGGAACCGGATGAAAACGAGTTTCATCGTGATGATGCTCATCGTGACGACCGCAGCTCTCTTCTATGTGATGGTAGTTTAGATGATCGATATCGACTTGTAATGCGAAGACAAACTCGCTACTCGCGATCTCGAGACTTGTAATATATTGTTCTATCTTTATTCGGTCTTTTCAATTCGGAGACTAATATGATCGATGAATTGTATTCGGAGACTAATATGATGAATTGTATGCAGAGATTAATCTTCTATTGTATTCGATGAATGTGTTGTTGATGTGTGCTGTCTATATTCTGTGCAATTATACATTTTATAATCTGTGCAAAAAAAAACAGAAAAATAATATTAAAAAAACCTAATATTCATACTAATGGCGCATCAGAGAAAAGTGCGCTATTAGTATGCCAAAGCATAGTAATGGCGCATTAACAGGCAGTGCGCCATTACTATGCGGATACTACTAATGGCGCATCATACTTAGTGCGCCATTAGTATGCCATAGCACTTGGCCCCTGGGAGGCATACTAATGACGCACTAAGGTGCACACTAATGACGCATCCGAGGTGCACCATTAGTATACCAGATACTAATGGCGCGCCATTAGTATCAAATACTAATGGCGTGCTAGTAATGGCGCACCACTAATGCGTCATTAATGGCCAAATTAGGTGTGCCATTAATAGGCCTTTTCCTAGTAGTGTTGGGGGAATGAACGAATTGAATGCAAGATTGCATTGTTACCGGGACAGAGAGTGGAGCACCTCCTTCAGTTTGAGATTGAAGTTGCCGAACTGCAGTTGCTGAACCTCTGCCCTTGTGTTATTTTTGGTATCTCCTTTTTTTCTGTGGTGTACTGAATTGCATCCAATTGTTTCTGAACTGATGCCCGACTCTGAGACTTGCTTCTCTCCACCGCATGTGTTTTGTTTTGTGGATATGTAAGTACATGCCTTTGCAATATCTCTTTTCCTCTGCACTATTTCTCTTTGATTCAGTACCATCTGATTCGTTTGTGGTGAAATTTTGTCCTCAAATATCATTGAAAATTTTGTAGTTCTAGCTGTGGTCCGGGTAGATTCTTCCCTCATCCTGCACCGTCTAAGGTCTGCACAAAGGCGCACAGTCGTAGCCAGTACAGGCATGTAGTGACGAACACCTGATTCGGTGCATCGTCCAAATTTGACTCACATAGCTCGCCCGGTGGTGTCAAGTGCCGGCAATATTGGAAGTGGCGGCAGCTACAAAGTCAATGATTTCACAGTTGGATGGTATGAATCGAAGTCTAAATCTATTAGGTTCACCTGCTTGTGTGTAGTGTCTCTGCATTTATGTTTAGAACTTTCAAATGGCCTGATTTTATCCGTTGCTAACCCTCTGCCTTTATGTTTACAACTTTCAAATGGCCTAATTTTATCTGTTGCTTTACATACAAACTCTTGCTCAGTTTAGTTTTCATGGAGAGTCATATTCCGCTGAATTAAATTCTAAGTGACGCTGTCTGCACAGATTGCGTATTAGAATAGATTTACTAACCTTGGCTTCAACATCTCATGAAAGATTCACATTCTTAAACGCATAAATCCACATTCTCAAAAAATATAGTAGTAACAAAGCAGTTTTTATTCTTTTTACAATATGTTTTTCATTACGATCCACATATTTTATCTTTGTTTATTCTACAAATTCTTAAGGTCGCTATGAAAAATCGTAAGTTTCTTTTATAAGGTTTAGTAGATGCATCATGTAGTACTGATAAGTTTCTATTAATTAATTAGAAAGATCTTAGCTTCATGTTGCTCACTTTAGCTCCAATTTGGTCTCCTAAACAGCTAAAATATTATGTACAATGTACATTTTTTACCTTTTGCTATGATAAGCTGAAATCACCAATGCACCATCTCCACACCTCATTTTTGAATCATGGGATCTATGTTGATGGCCACATATACATATATCAGAAAATCGTTAAGTTTGCTCTTATCCGTGAAGTGTAATTGAGATAGAAATATAATGCATATCAGAAGCACCAAGAAAGTACAGATGGGCTTGGAACAAGTCTCTCTTGGCACATACTATGATATGATGTAGTGACTTCATTTCTTGTGCTTTTTGGTGGATGTGATTGCATTACATTTTCATGGAATCAATTTCTTTCCGCTTTCTCATCATACTACTTCTCTTCTCCCTGCCTATGTATAAATAAATAATTATATCTGACATTTTTTTGATTGACAGATTATATGAACTTTTTCCATGGTATACGTATAATAAGAAACATGGGAGCATGGGCGGCAGGGGCATGGAAGACTCGAGGCAGTCGACCAGCGGTAACAACATACTGGCCCTCCAGTCTTTCCTTCTCTTGGCTATTTGAGTTTTGTTCTTCTCTTTCTTTGTCTGCCAAAACTAAAGTGTTGGCTTTGTATGAAAACTGAGAGCTCTAATCAGATGGTAGTCATACTAATGTACTCCAAATATTTAATGAAAGAACATTAAAATAGTATCCTTGCAATCTTTTCGTTTGATTTTTTGGTTTATAACTAATCATTGTAGGGCTCTCTGTTCTTCTCTAAATGTTTCTGTCTAGGATGCCAGTCACTATTCCAAGAGAACCTAAACTGTGAGTAAACATGCTATAGTCATCTAGTGGCTGCCATTCTTTTTTTCTCGATAAAGAGTGGCCGCCATTCTTGCAATCAACACAAAACAGCCGCAGGTACATGCTTGCTGACTTGACATTTTTTATGAGAGTTAATGGCAGGTAAATGCGACCGCTCCTGTAAATGTAATGCACGAGTTCAACAGCCATGGTGGATGTTCTACCAGAGATGGCGAACTGCTGCTACAAGCAGGCAGCAGTGCAGCACACACTGGAAAGATGGATATGAAGTAGAGGCCACCTTAGCGTAAGCCATGTCATACTGAGCATGGCGGAAAAGAATGGCCAAAATATAGGCTCACTGTACAAAAATATGCAGAGTTATTATTTTGATTTTTAGCATGGCTGAGAAGGAGATTTATCTAGCGACTAAAGTTATCAATCACTCGGCAACTGTGAAAGTAAGAGAGAAAATCCAAAAACAATGAGGAAGACTGAACTAGAATCATCCAACATAATATGCATATAGTATGATTTCATTTTACACAGCTGGGCATTAAAATTGACTAAACAATCCTACTTCCTCGTGTATCAAATTGATTAATTAGGGCATTCCACATAAACCCGAATAGAGTGTATACAGTGTATGATGCACTTTTGCAAATATCATGCGTCACATCTCTAGGCGAAATTGTTGCAGATGTTGACTAGGAGACCAGAAGAACTTGCGCCAAGTGTGCTAAGAATGAGAAACAAGTACATATGTGATATGAAAAAAGGCCAGACATAGCAGATTACATTTACGGGCGTAAGAGAATGATAGAAATCATCTTTTGGATGGGTTGTTCTAGACTTGAAGGTTTCATTCCGTTTGCGTTTGTTCCAAAAATAATCCTCGCGAAGGTTTCATTCCGTTTGGACTCCGTTTGATATTCCTTTTCTGCGAAACACCTAAATAGGCAAAAAAACAGCAATTTGTACTGGGCCTTGGGTTAGTAGGTTAGTCCCAAAAATAATATAAAAATGCATAATAAAGGACATTAAACATCCAAAACAGTTAATATAATAGCATGGAACAATCAAAAATTATAGATACGTTGGAGACGCATCAATCATCCCCAAGCTTAACTCCTGCTCGTCCTCGAGTAGGTAAATGATAAAAACAGAATTTTTGATGTGGAATGCTACCCAACATAATTTTCAATGTAATTTTCTTTATTGTAGCATGAATGTTCAGATCCTAAAGAGTCTCAAGACAAAATTTTAATATTGACATAAGACTAATAATACTTCAAGCATACTAACAAAGCAATTATGTCTTCTCAAAATAACATGGCCAAAGAAAGTTCATTTCTTCATCAAAAAAATATTTAAACCATGCACAACCCCAGTTTCAGCCAAGCAATTGTTTCATACTTTAATTTTTTCAAACTTTTTCAACTTTCACGCAATACATGAGCGTGAGCCATGGATTTAGCACTATAGGTGGAATAGAGTGGTGGTTGTGGAGTAGACAAAAGGAGGAAGATAGTCTCACATCAACTAGGTGTATCATTGGGCTATGGAGATGCCCATCAATATATATCAATGTGAGTGAGTACGGATTGCCATGCAACGGATGCACTAGAGCTATAAGTGTATGAAAGCTCAACTATAGAAACTAAGTGGGTGTGCATCCAACTCGCTTGCTCACGAAGACCTAGGGCATTTTGAGGAAGCCCATCATTGGAATATACAAGCCAAGTTCTATAATGAAAATTCCCACTAGTATATGAAGATGACAAAACAAGAGACTCTCTATCATTAAGATCATGGTGCTACTCTGAAGCACAAGTGTGGAAAAAGGATAGTAGCATTGCCCCTTCTCTCTTTTTCTCTCATTTTTCCATTTTTTATTTTGGGCCTTTTCTTATTCACTTTTTTATGGCCTCTATTTCTTTTCCTTTTTTTTCGTCCGGAGTCTCACCCCGACTTGTGTGGGAATCATAGTCTCCATCATCCTTTTCTCACTGGGACAATGCTATAATAATGAAGATCATCACACTTTTATTTACTTACAACTCCAGAATTACAACTCGATACTAGAACAAAATATGACTCCATGTGAATGCCTCCGGCGGTGTACCGGGATGTGCAATGAATCCAGAGTGGCATGTACGAAAAGTTATGCACGGTGGCCTTGCCACAAACACGATGTCAACTACATGATCATGCATGGCAATATGACAATGATGAAGCATGTCATAATAAACGGAATGGTGGAAAGTTGCATGGCAATATATCTTGGAATGGCTATGGAAATGCAATGATAGGTAGGTATGGTGGCTGTTTTGAGGAAGGTATATGGTGGGTGTATGGTACCGACGAGAGTTGCCCGGTACAAGAGAGGCTAGCAATGGCGGAAGGGTGAGAGTGCGCATAATCCATGGAATCAACATTAGTCATAAAGAACTCATATACTTATTGCAAAAATCTACAAGTTACCAAAACAAAGCACTAAACGCATGCTCCTAGGGGAAGGGTTGGTAGGAGTTAACCATCGCGTGATCCCAACCTCCACACAAAGGAAGACAATCAATAAATAAATCATGCTCTAACTTCATCACATAACGGTTCACCATACGTGCATGCTACGGGACTTGCAAACCTCAAAACAAGTATTTCTGAAATTCACAATTACTCTACTAGCATGACTTTAATATCACCATCCTCATATCTCAAAACAATCATCAAGCATCATACTTCTCATATTATTCAATGCACTCTGTGCGAAAGTTTTTATTATACCTATCTTGGATGCCTATCATACACTAGTAGAAAACAGGGCTTTGGTTCGGGCCTAGCGAGCCCATTAGTCTCGGTTCATCCACGAGCAGGAACCCATGGGGGCATACGTACCGGTTCGTGTTGCCAGGGGGCCGGGCGGGCCTCGTTGGGCATCTGTCCCGGTTGGTCTGGGCCCATTTGTCCCGGTTCCAGGCATGAACCGGGACCAATGGGCCTCGCTCCTGGCCCAGACCCATTGGTCCCGGTTCGTGAGTAGAACCTGGACAAATTGGTGGCCTTTAGACCCGGTTCCTGGTACAAACCGGGACCAATGAGTTTCCTATATATAACCCCTCGCCCACCACTTCCACTGCTCTATTGTTTTTGGCCGGCCGGGGGGAGCTGTGGTGCTCTAGCTAGCTCACCTCCTATGTACATGAGGTCTTCGATGAAATGCCTGAGTCACACTAGTTAAGCTTTTCTCTTCTCGAAGCTCGAACTCCAAGCGCCATTTTCTTCGAGATTTGTCTAGGTTTAGCTGTCCGTCATGTCCCGTCCCCGTCTTCACCGCCGTCGATCGCCCCCGCCGATCTCGTCACCGGCACCATCGTGGTTAGCCTCTTGTTCTGTCCATGCTTTTCTTACTTTTATTGTTGCTTGTTATTATTGCTTTAGATAGATATTTGTCTAATTTTCTTACGTTTATTATTGCTTGTTATTATATAGTGCAATGGTTTTGATATCCGCCCACGTCGGCCCTCGTCCTGTCTACGATTCGGATGTGGTATATTATCTTTAATTTATAAATATTTGTTTTAGTGTTTATGACAATTATGCCAACCAACCTGACATAGATGTTTTTATATGTCTAGGAGGTAGTTGAACCGGAAATTCCAACCGACCCTCTTGTGGAGAGGTTAAATTTATTTGAAGTGGAAAACATTTCCTTGAAGAAAAAATTGGAAAAAACGGAGGAGGCGAAGATGGAATTGGAGTTGCATGTTGCATAAGTCGTCGATGATCACAAGATTAAGATGGACCCTATTATCAAGAGGTTAAATTTAGTTGAAGAAGAAAACAAGTACTTGAAGGAAAAACTAAAAAAAATTGAGGACGAGAAGATGATATTGGAGTTGCATGTTGCGGATATCGTTGATGATCACAAGATCAAGATGGATGCCATGCGCTTGAAGATTAGAAAGATTAGAAAATATGACATTCATACCGAGGCTTGGTATCATTATGCCATTGGATCAATTGTTCCCTTGGTTGCGATTATGATCGCATTTGTTGTTGCGTTGAAATGTTCTACATAGTTTCAATGTATGGTTTAATTAGATGCTCTAGAGATATGCATGTACTTTGAATGGCATGTGATGATGAACTTATATTAATTTCATCACTTATCTATCCATGATGTTTTGTAATCGTTTAGTACACGAAGTGCATCCAGTTTTTGCCGTAACCCTCTCTACTTTTTGTACATGCTATGTGGGTGAAATGATGATACCATGCCAACTTTCAACCTTTTCACAGATCATTTGAAATGCTTTTCAATTTTATTTTTTTGACTATAATGCTTTTCAATTTCAGGGTCATTTAGCTCAAAAATTTTAGTAAATGCATGAAAATAGCAAATGAAGTCAGAAATGGTTGAAAATTGATGATGTTTCTTTGAATGGTGCATCCACGAACACAGAAAAAGTCTGTAGTTCACATAAGTTCAAAAAAATAAAATCCCTTTATAACAGATGAGTTCTCGTTTGAAATCCTGATACCTCGAAAGAGATTGTCCGTTTTGTACACGAAGTGCATCCAGTTTTTGCTGTAACCCTCTCTACTTTTTTGCACATGCTATGTGGGTGAAATGATGATACTATGCCAACTTTCAACCTTTTCAGAGTTCAGTTGAAATGCTTTTCAATTTCAGGGTCATTTAGCTTAAAAAATTCAGTAAATGCATGAAAAATAGCAAATGAAGTCAGAAATGGTTGAAAATTGATGATGTTGCTTTGAATGGTGCATTTTGAGCACAGAAAAAGTCTGTAGTTCAAATAAGTTCAAAAAAATAAAATCTCTTTGTAACAGACGAGTTCTCGTCTGAAATCCTGGTACCTCGAAAGAGATTGTCCGTTTTGTACACGAAGTGCATTCCGTTTTTGCTGTAAACCTCTCTACTTTTTTGCACATGCTATGTGGGTGAAATGATGATACCATGCCAACTTTCAACCTTTTCAGAGTTCATTTGAAATTCTTTTCAATTTCAGGGTCATTTAGCTCAAAAAATTATGTAAATGCATGAAAAATAGCAAATGAAGTCAGAAATGGTTGAAAATTGATGATGTTGCTTTGAATGGTGCATTTTGATCACAGATAAGTCTGTAGTTCAAATAAGTTCAGAAAAATGAAATCCCTTTGTAACACACAAGATGGTACCTCGAGAGAGATTGTCCGTTTTGTACACGAAGTGCATCCAGTTTTTGCTGTAACCCTCTCTACTTTTTTGCACATGCTATGTGGATGAAATTATGATACCATGCCAACTGTCAACCTTTTCAGAGTTCCTTTGAAATGCTCTTCAATTTCAGGGTCATTTAGCTCAAAGAATGAACTAATATAAAAAAGAATGAAATGGAAAACTTTTATGAAACTCTAATAGCAAAAATAATAAACTAAAAGAATGAACTAGAAAACTTTAAGGAAACTCTAATAGCTAAAGGAATCAACCAAAAAGCAAAAAATAAAATAAAACAAATAAGTAGAATAAAAATAAAATAAACAAGTGGAAACAAAATAAACTTTAATAAAGTAAAATAAATAAACTTTAAGAAAATAAATAAAAATAGCAACAGTAAGTAATTTGTTGAAAAAAGAAACAAAATTGAAAAAATAAAGCAACAAAGAAAAAAATGGTAAAAAAATAAAAATATGCCACCTACAGGGCCGTCACGGCGTGAATACGACTAGAAACTCAACAATGGGCCAGGATTCAGGCCCGCATTAGGCCCAGTAGGCCCACAGGCACACCGTCACAATTAGGCCCGAAAGCCTGCAGTAGAGAGGAGCTCGAGAGGGTGGGCGCAGGAGCGCTTATAAACCACTCTCGAGCTCTCTCAACTAGCGAGGTGGGACTAAACTTTTGGCCGCGACGCGGGCAGCACTAGGACGTTGGTCCCGGTTGATGGCACCAACCGGGACTGAAGGTGCTCATTAGTCCTGGTTTGTGGTACCAACCGGGACCAATGCCCCCTTTAGTCCCGGTTGGTGCTACCAACCGGGACCAATGGCCTCTGTTTCCCGCCCTTTGGGCTGCTGAAAACCGGCTATTTGTCCTGGTTGGTAGCACGAACCGGGACTAATGGTTCCATTAGTCCTGGTTGGTGCCACGAACCGGGATCAATTCTTCTGCTATATAAGAAGTGTTGGGGAACGTTGCATGGGAAACAAAAATTTTCCTACGCTCACCAAGATCAATCTAGGAGATGCATCTACGAGGGGAGAGTCAGATCCACATACCCTTGTAGATCGCTAAGCGGAAGCGTTCAAGAACGCGGTTGATGGAGTCGTACTCGCCGCGATTCAGATCGCCGAAGATCCTAGCACCGAACGGACGGTGCCTCCGCGTTCTTCACACGTACAGCTTGGGGATGTCTCCTCCTTCTTGATCCAGCAAGGGGGAAGGAGAAGTTGACGGAGAAACCCAGCAGCACGACGGCGTGGTGGAGATGGTGGTGGAGGAATTCCAGCAGGGCTTCGCCAAGCACTACTGTCTAGTTGAAGATCTCTACGGTGGAGGGAGGGCAGCGCCAAGGCACGAACGTGTGTGGCTGCCCTCCCCTCTGCCTCTCTTTATATAGGGGGGAGAGGGGGGAGGAGGCGCCCTAGGGTTTCCCCTAGGGGCCGGCGGCCAAGGGAGATGGGAAGGGGGCGGCGCCCCCAGGGTTAGGGTTTGCCCCCCCAGGGTGCCTTGCCCCCCAAGGACTCTGGGGTGCGGCTCCCTAGGGGGGGCCAACCCCCCATGCGCAGGTGGAGAGGGCCCAAGGGGGGGCGCACAGCCCCATGAGGGCTGTTGCGTCTCCCACTTATGGCCCATAGGGCCCGCAACACTTGCCGGGACCCCCCGAAACTCCTTTCGGTCATCCGACGACTCCCCGGTGCTCCCCGGAACACTTCCGGACTCCGTTCACTCTCATCCTATATATCAATCTTCGTCCCCGGACCATTCCGGAGACCCTCGTCACGTCCGGGATCTCATCCGGGACTCCGAACAACCTTCGGTTACCATACACTGTTCTCACTAACAACCCTAGCGTCACCGAACCTTAAGTGTGTAGACCCTGCGGGTTCGGAAACTATGCAGACATGACCGAGACACTCCCAGGTCAATAACCAATAGCGGGATCTGGATACCCATATTGGTTCCCACACGTTCCTCGATGATCTCATCGGATGAACCACGATGTCAAGGATTCAGGCAATCCCGTACACAGTTCCCTTTGTCTCGTCGGTATGTTACTTGCCCGAGATTCGATCGTCGGTATCTCTATACCTAGTTCAATCTCGTTACCGGCAAGTCTCTTTACTCGTTCCGTAATACATAATCCCGTGACTAACTACTTAGTCACTTTGAGCTCATTGAGATGACGTATTACCGAGTGGGCCCGGAGATACCTCTCCGTCACACGGAGTGACAAATCCCAGTCTCGATCCATGTCAACTCAACAGACACCTTCGGAGATACCTGTAGAGTACCTTTATAGTCACCCAGTTACGTTGCGACGTTTGGCACGCACAAGGCACTCCTACGGTGTCAGTGAGTTACATGATCTCATGGTCATAGGAACTTATACTTGACATGCAGAAAACTATAGCGATAACTGATACGATCAAAAGCTATGTTTAACGTTTGGGTCTCGTCCATCACATCATTCTCCTAATGATGTGATCCCATTATCAAATGACAACTCATGTCTATGACCTGGAAACCGCGGTCATCTTTGATCAACGAGCTAGTCCTGAAGAGGCTTACTAGGGACACAAAGTTTGTCTATTTATCCACACATGTATTTAAGTTTCCAATCAATACAATTATAGCATGGATAATAAACGATTATCATGAACAAGGAAATATAATAATAACTCTTTTATTATTGCCTCTAGGGCATATTTCCAACAGTCTCCCACTTGCACTAGAGTCAATAATCTAGCATTACAAGGTAATGAATCTAACAGCCATAGAGTCTTGGTGTTGATCATGCTTAGCCCGTGGAAGAGGCTTAGTCAACGGATCTGCAACATTCAAATCCGTGTGTACTTTGCAAATGCTTATGTCCTCCTCCTTGACTGAATCGCGGATGGAATTGAAGCGTCGCTTTATGTGTCTGGTCCTCTTGTGAAACCTTGGTTCCTTGGCTAGAGCAATGGCACCAGTGTTGTCACAAAACAGAGTCATTGGGTTCAATGCACTAGGCACAACTCCAAGATCTGTCAGGAACTCCTTCATCCAGACACCTTCCTTTGCCGCCTCCGAGGCAGCTATGTACTCCGCTTCGCATGTAGAATCGGCTACCACGCTTTGCTTGGAACTGCACCAGCTTACCGCTCCCCCGTTGAGAATATATACGTATCCGGTTTGAGACTTAGAGTCATCCGGATCAGTGTCAAAGCTTGCATCGACGTAACCCTTTACGACGAGCTCTTGATCACCTCCATAAACGAGAAACATCTCCTTAGTCCTTTTCAAGTACTTTAGGATATTCTTGACCGCTGTCCAGTGATCCATACCAGGATTACTTTGAAACCTTCCGGCCATACTTATGGCAAGGCTGACATCTGGTCTTGTGCACAGCATTGCATACATGATAGAGCCTATGGCTGAAGCATAGGGGATGACACTCATCTTTTCTCTATCTTCCGCAGTTACTGGGCATTGAGTCTTACTCAACTTTGTACCTTGCAATACCGGCAAGAACCCCTTCTTGGATTGATCCATTTTGAACTTCTACAAAACTTTATCAAGGTATGTACTTTGTGAAAGTCCTATCAAGCGTCTCGATCTATCTCTATAGATCTTGATGCCCAATATGAAAGCAGCTTCACCGAGGTCCTTCATCGAAAAACTCTTGTTCAAATACCCCTTCACGCTATCCAAAAGTTCTATATTGTTTCCAATCAGCAATATGTCATCCACATATAATATTAGAAACGCTATAGAGCTCCCACTCACTTTCTTGTAAATACAAGCTTCTCTGTAAACTTGTACAAACCCAAACGCTTTGATCACCTCATCAAAGCGAAGATTCCAACTCCGAGATGCTTGCACCAGCCCATAAATGGAACGCTGGAGTTTGCAAACTTTGTCAGCATTCTCTGGATCGACAAAACCTTCCGGTTGTATCATATACAACTCTTCCTTAAGAAAACCGTTAAGGAACGCTGTTTTGACATCCATCTGCCAAATTTCATAATCGAAATATGCAGCTATTGCTAACATGATTCAGACGGATTTAAGCATCGCTACGGGTGAGAAAGTCTCATCGTAGTCAATCCCTTGAACTTGTGAAAAACCCTTTGCCACAAGTCGAGCTTTATACACGGTGACATTACCGTCAGCGTCCGTCTTCCTCTTAAAAATCCATTTATTCTGAATGGCCTTCCGCCCTTCAGGTAATACTTCCAAAGTCCATACTTTGTTTTCATCCATGGATCCCATCTCGGATTTCATGGCCTCTAACCATTTGTCGGAATCCGGGCCCACCATCGCTTCTCCATAGCTCGTAGGTTCACTGTTGTCCAACAACATGACCTCCAAGACAGGGTTACCATACCACTCAGGTGCAGTGCGTACCCTTGTCGACCTACGAGGTTCGGTAGTAACTTGATCAGAAGCTTCTTGATCATCATCATTGGCTTCCTCTTCAACCGTTGCAGGCTCCACAAAAACATCTTTCTGTGCTGCGCTACTCTCTGGTTGAAGTAGAGGTTCAATAACCTCATCAAGTTCTACCTTCCTCCCACTCAATTCTTTCGAGAGAAACTCTTTCTCGAGAAAGGACCCGTTCTTAGCGACAAACACTTTGCCCTCGGATCTGAGATAGAAGGTGTACCCAACCGTCTCTTTTGGGTATCCTATGAAGACACATTTGTCCTCTTTGGGTTCGAGCTTTTCTGGCTAAAGCCTTTTGACATAAGCATCGCAACCCCAAACTTTGAGAAAAGACAACTTAGGTTTCTTACCAAACCATAGTTCATACGGTGTTGTCTCAACGGACTTAGATGGAGCCCTATTTAAAGTGAATGCAGCTGTCTCTAACGCATATCCCCAAAACGATAGTGGCAAATCGGCAAGAGACATCATAGAACGCACCATATCTAATAGGGTTCGATTACGACGTTCGGACACACCATTACGCTGTGGTGTTCCAGGTGGCGTCAACTGTGAAACAATTCCACATTTTCTTAAGTGATTGCCAAACTCATAAATCAGATACTCTCCCCCTCGATCAGATCGTAGGAACTTGATCTTCTTGTTACGATGATTCTCAACTTCACTCTGAAATTGCTTGAACTTTTCAAACGTTTCAGACTTATGCTTCATCAAGTAAATATACCCATATCTACTTAAGTCGTCAGTGAAGGTGAGAAAATAACGATATCCACCGCGCGCCGTGACACTCATCGGTCCACACACATCAGTATGTATGATTTCCAATAAGTCACTAGCCCGTTCCATTGTTCCTGAAAACGGGGTCTTAGTCATCTTGCCCATGAGGCACGGCTCGCATGTGTCAAGTGATTCAAAATCAAGAGACTCCAAAAGTCCATCAGCATGGAGCTTCCTCATGCGTTTCACGCCGATATGACCCAGACGGCAGTGCCACAAGAAAGTGGTACTATTGTTATCAACACTACATCTTTTGGCATCAATGTTATGAACATGTGTATCATCACTATCGAGATTCAATAAGAATAAACCCCCTACTTCGGGTGCATGACCATAAAAGATATTACCCATATAAATAGAACAACCTTTATTCTCTGATTTAAATGAGTAACCGTCTCGCATTAAACAAGATCCAGATATAATGTTCATGCTCAACGCAGGCACTAAACAACAATTATTCAGGTTCATAACTAATCCCGACGGTAATCGAAGAGCGAGCGTGCCGACGGCGATCACATCAACCTTGGAACCATTCCCCACGCGCATCGTCACTTCGTCCTTCGCCAGCCTCCGTTTATTCCGTAGTTCCTGTTTAGAGTTGCAAATGTGAGCAACCGAACCGGTATCAAATACCCAGGCACTACAACGAGAGTTGGTAAGGTACACATCAATAACATGTATATCACATATACCTTGCTTGTTGTTGTTGTTAGCCCCCTTCTTGTCTGCCAGATACTTGGGGCAGTTCCGCTTCCAGTGGCCGTTCCCCTTGCAATAGAAACACTCAGTCTCTGGCTTGGGCCCAGCCTTGGGTTTCTTCACTGGATGAGCAACTGCCTTGCCACCCTTCTTAGAGTTACCCTTCTTGCCCTTGCCATTCTTCTTGAAACTGGTAGTTTTATTGACCATCAACACTTGATACTCCTTCTGGATGTCTGACTCAGCGACTTTCAGCATCGCAAACAGCTCGGCGATGGATTTGTTCATCCCTTGCATGTTATACTGCTGCACGAAGCTCTTGTAGCTAGGTGGGAGTGACTGGAGAATTCTGTCAAT
Organism: Secale cereale; assembly: GCA_902687465.1. Taxonomy (NCBI): domain Eukaryota; kingdom Viridiplantae; phylum Streptophyta; class Magnoliopsida; order Poales; family Poaceae; genus Secale; species Secale cereale. Next base: position 22,004,600 of record LR738710.1, on the reverse strand, counting down.
GATAGCCTCCTCTGGGAACACAAGTCCCAGATCAGCTATGCGGGTATAGTACCCAGACATCTTCAGTAAGTGCTCACTGACAGACGAATTCTCCTCCATCTTGCAAGCAAAGAATTTATCGGTGGTCTCATACCTCTCGATCTTGGCATTCTTCTCAAAGATGAACTTCAACTCCTGGAACATCTCATATGCTCCATGACGTTCAAAACGCCTTTGAAGTCCTCCTTCCAAGCTATACAACATGGCACACTGCACTACTGAGTAGTCATCCGCACGCGACTGCCAGGCGTTCATAACGTCCACAGAGGCCGGAGCGGGGGGTTCACCTAGCGGTGCATTTAGGACATAAACCTTTTGGGCAGCTGTGAGGATGATCCTCAGATTGCGGAGCCAGTCCACAAAGTTGCTCCCATCATCTTTCAGCTTAGTTTTCTCTAGGAACGCATTAAAATTCAGGGGTGCTATTGCGGGAGCCATCTACAACCAAAGATTTGCAAAGACATCTTAGACTATTGTTCATGATAAGTGAGTTTTAACTAATCAAATTACTTATAACTCCCACTCAAATTGACATCCCTCTGGTCATTCGAGCGTGGCATGATCCAAATCCACCAACCCAAGTCCGATCATCACGTGAGATGAGGTGGTGTCAATGGTGAACATCTTCATGTTGATCATATCTACTATATGACTCATGCTCGACCTTTCGGTCTTCCGTGTTCCGAGGCCATGTCTGTACATGCTAGGCTCGTCAAGTCTAACCCGAGTGTTCTGCATGTGCAAAACTGGCTTGCACCCGTTGTATGCGAACGTAGAGTCTATCACACCCGATCATCACGTGGTGCTTCGAAACGACGAACCTTCGCAACGGCGCACACTCGGGGGGAACACAATTTTATCTTGAAATTTTAGTGAGGGATCATCTTATAATGTTACCGTCGTCCTAAGCAAAATAAGATGCATAAAAGGATTAACATCACATGCAAATCATAAGTGACATGATATGGCCATCAACTCGTGCTTTTGATCTCCATCTCCAAAGCACCGGCATGATCTCCATCGTCACCGGCGTAACACCATGATCCCCATCATCATGATCTCCATCATCGTGTCGCCATCGGGGTTGTCGCGCGCCCACCATGCTCTTACTACTATTGCTACCGTTTAGCGATAAAGTAAAGCATTACATAGCGCTTAATGATTGACACGCAGGTCATACAAAAATTAAAGACAACCCTATGGCTCCTGCCGGTTGCCGTATACATCGACATGCAAGTCGATATTAACTATTACAACATGATCATCTCATACATCAAATATATCTCATCATGTCATTGGCCATATCATATCACATACATACCCTGCAAAAACAAGTTAGACTTCCTCTAAATTGTTGTTGCATGTTTTACGTGGCTGCTATGGGTATCTAGCAAGAACGCTTCTTACCTACGCAAAACCACAACGGTGATATTTAAGTTGCTATTTAACCTTCTACAAGGACCGCCTTCGTCGAATCCGATTCAACTAAGATGGGAGAGACAGACACCCGCCAGCCATCTTATGCAACAAAAGTCGCATGTCTGTCGATGGAACCAGTCTCATGTACGTGGACATGTAAAGTTGGTCCGGGCCGCTTCATCCCATAATACCGCTGAATCAAGAAAGACCAAGGAGGGAAGCAATCTAAACATCAACGCCCACAAACCCCTTTGTGTTCTACTCGTGAAAACATCTACGCAAGAACCTAGCTCATGATGCCACTGTTGGGGAACGTTGCATGGGAAACAAAAATTTTCCTACGCTCACCAAGATCAATCTAGGAGATGCATCTACGAGGGGAGAGTCAGATCCACATACCCTTGTAGATCGCTAAGCGGAAGCGTTCAAGAACGCGGTTGATGGAGTCGTACTCGCCGCGATTCAGATCGCCGAAGATCCTAGCACCGAATGGACGGTGCCTCCGCGTTCTTCACACGTACAGCTTGGGGACGTCTCTTCCTTCTTGATCCAGCAAGGGGGAAGGAGAAGTTGACGGAGAAACCCAGCAGCACGACGGCGTGGTGGAGATGGTGGTGGAGGAATTCCAGCAGGGCTTCGCCAAGCACTACTGTCTAGTTGAAGATCTCTACGGTGGAGGGAGGGCAGCGCCAAGGCACGAACGTGTGTGGCTGCCCTCCCCTCTGCCTCTCTTTATATAGGGGGGAGAGGGGGGAGGAGGCGCCCTAGGGTTTCCCCTAGGGGCCGGCGGCCAAGGGAGATGGGAAGGCGGCGGCGCCCCCAGGGTTAGGGTTTGCCCCCCCAGGGTGCCTTGCCCCCCAAGGACTCTGGGGTGCGGCTCCCTAGGGGGGGCCAACCCCCCATGCGCAGGTGGAGAGGGCCCAAGGGGGGGCGCACAGCCCCATGAGGGCTGTTGCGTTTCCCACTTATGGCCCATAGGGCCCGCAACACTTGCCGGGACCCCCCGAAACTCCTTTCGGTCATCCGACGACTCCCCGGTGCTCCCCGGAACACTTCCGGACTCCGTTCACTCTCATCCTATATATCAATCTTCGTCCCCGGACCATTCCGGAGACCCTCGTCACGTCCGGGATCTCATCCGGGACTCCGAACAACCTTCGGTTACCATACACTGTTCTCACTAACAACCCTAGCGTCACCGAACCTTAAGTGTGTAGACCCTGCGGGTTCGGAAACTATGCAGACATGACCGAGACACTCCCAGGTCAATAACCAATAGCGGGATCTGGATACCCATATTGGTTCCCACACGTTCCTCGATGATCTCATCGGATGAACCACGATGTCAAGGATTCAGGCAATCCCGTACACAGTTCCCTTTGTCTCGTCGGTATGTTACTTGCCCGAGATTCGATCGTCGGTATCTCTATACCTAGTTCAATCTCGTTACCGGCAAGTCTCTTTACTCGTTCCGTAATACATAATCCCGTGACTAACTACTTAGTCACTTTGAGCTCATTGAGATGACGTATTACCGAGTGGGCCCGGAGATACCTCTCCGTCACACGGAGTGACAAATCCCAGTCTCGATCCATTTCAACTCAACAGACACCTTCGGAGATACCTGTAGAGTACCTTTATAGTCACCCAGTTACGTTGCGACGTTTGGCACGCACAAGGCACTCCTACGGTGTCAGTGAGTTACATGATCTCATGGTCATAGGAACTTATACTTGACATGCAGAAAACTATAGCGATAACTGATACGATCAAAAGCTATGTTTAACGTTTGGGTCTCGTCCATCACATCATTCTCCTAATGATGTGATCCCGTTATCAAATGACAACTCATGTCTATGACCTGGAAACCGCGGTCATCTTTGATCAACGAGCTAGTCCTGAAGAGGCTTACTAGGGACACAAAGTTTGTCTATTTATCCACACATGTATTTAAGTTTCCAATCAATACAATTATAGCATGGATAATAAACGATTATCATGAACAAGGAAATATAATAATAACTCTTTTATTATTGCCTCTAGGGCATATTTCCAACAAGAAGCACTTGGGAGATTTTCATATTTCCATCGTCACTTCGTCCGCGACGCCGCCAGGCTGCTCGCCGTCGACGCCTCTGCCCCGACCTCGCCGTCGATGCCCTGCCCCGACCTCGCAGTCGCCGCCTCTGCCCCGACCTCGCCGTCGCCGCCCTCACCCCGACCTCCCCGTCGCCGCCCTCCCCGACCTTGCCGTCGCCGCACAGTGTGTGCACTCCAGCCTTCCCCTCCGCCGCCGCCCCTGCCGCACGCCGCCGCCGCCACCCCGGCTCTGCTCGATTTGCATGCTCTGCGTTT